>VZRH01008146.1:38526-59283 GCA_013397555.1 Urocynchramus pylzowi
GCTTTCCCCGCCGCCTTCCCCCGCCGCACCGCGCCGCTGGGTCCCGGAGGCACCGCCGCTCCCCCCACGGCATCAGCCGCGCTCGGGAACATCCCGCGTCCCCCCCGCGCCGTTGTCCCCCCGGGCCGCCCCTCCTTCTCTCTCCCCTCCCCAGGCTCCCTCCCGCATCCTTCGGGGCAGCCGGCGCCGCCCCCGCCCGCTCCTGCCCCTTCCCCACCTGCCGGGCCGCTTCCCGGGCGGGATGCGGGGCCGGGAGCGCCCCCGGCTGCCCCGCGCCCGGGGTGGGAGCGGCGAGCTGGAAGTTGGGAAGCGCTGGAAAGGCGGGAGGCTGCTGGATTGTCAACCTCGATCGCAATTAGGGGAAAATAAAATTTCTCTCTCCATACCTATACGTTTTGAGCGCTTCTTGAGTGGGAAGAGAAGGATGGCATGGCATTCACAGGGAAAATTCTCAGTGCCTTTCTCAGCCCCCACAGTGAAAATTGTTTTGAAGGGCTGAAGCCAGGACCCTCCGACCGACCGCTTGGACAGTTCTAAAAGGAGGTTTTGCTTGGGGGAAAGAAAACCAATTATCTGATCTCAGCCTTCTCCTCAGGGGTAAGGAGCCCAGCTTTTAGGAATGGTGTTTGACCTTTAAGCATTTATTGGCTACTGGGGTTAAAATAAGCTTGAGATAGGAGTAAAAATAGCTTGCAGTAAGGTTAAATCGAAGGTTAAATTTGTTTTTCTTAAGAAAATTGAGGCTGATGTTCAAAATGTAGGCTGATGTAGGCTTGGAGCAAAGGATAGAGGGTACACGTTAGGGGGTCTGTAGGCATGGAGATGCAATTCCTTTAAAGTATCGATGCCTGCTGATAGTGTTTGACACCCAAGTTCTGAAAGTTGGTGGGTGGGTGGTCCTTCACACCAGGTCTGGTCTTTACCTTTCTGTGGATTTTCATCTTTCACGAAGATTGGAGATGTCTGTAGCTCCTGTTGATTTCCTCTGAGTTTTTGATACTCAAGAGACCTGCAGGATGGGGCAGCTGGCTGTGGGCATGGAGCTGTGCCCGGTGTCCCTTCTCATGCCCTGTGTCCCTGCCTGCACCTTCCCCCACGAAGGCAGGGGTGGCCCCAGTGCCCTCAGTAACCTTTCTGATTACCTGTGCTCTGTCTGGGCTTGCTAAAGAAAAAATAGATAATTATAAGGTAACGAGTCAGAAGAGGCAAGTAAAGTTATAAACGTGAGTAGTAAAGAAAAAAAGCCCCTTGTAGGTGTGGAGAAGGGCAAAGCACAGGAAGTAAACGAGGGCTTGTTTTGTTTTAAATTGAAATGAGATTAAATTTTGCCCTGGGGAGCCAAGACAGCAGCTCGCTATGGAGGAGAGGAGGGATGGCTTGCTCCTCACCTGGGCACCCGAGCTTTTGCTGGAAAGCTGGGGCTGGCAGCAGCCTGCAGAGGAGGCGAGGGACAGACGAGCCCCGGCAGGCAGGGGCAGGCTCCTGCTGCCCAGAAAATGGTTGTTCTAGGTACCAGGATCCTGCTCTTTGGCATTTACAGTTTGCAGGGTTACCAGGGAGGTCAGGAAAGGCTTCTCCCACATGTAGGGGCTGAGCACCGCGATTTGCTGCCAGTCTTGTTGGCCCCGCTGCTGTGCATCCTTTGGTCCAAAAGTTTGTCCTGTTACTATGAAATTGGGGCTGTGCCAATTTGGGGGATGCTGCTGCTCTCTCAGCCTCCTGTAGCAGCGCTTGGCTCCAGAATTTGTTCATGGGAAAAGGCAATGGGACGAGGACAACCCTCCCACGGTGTACTGACTGGGATGTTCCAGCCCTCCACCCTTTTTATTACACTTTCTAACAACTGGCTGGTGTTCCTAGACAGAGGGAAAAACACATTTAAGGCAGAGGGGAAGCGCTGAGGGGATGCGTCGGTGTCAGCCGCAGGGCTCGGGTGCCGGGAGGGCTCCGGGACGGGTCCCCGGCGCGGGGTCGGTGGCCGGAGCCGTGTGCGTGCCGCTGGGGGCACTATGTTCTGTTTGTGTTCCTATTTCTGGGCTGGAAGAACAAACAGGGAAGTGGTTTTTCTGCAGTCTCATTGCAGCTCACAAACAGAGCACATCATTCAGCCGGTGTTGCTCACAGCGTCAGAGGTGACGGCGCGGGGACGAGCGCGGCGCATCCCTCAACCTGCGGGAGGCTGGGAAGAGGTGATGACCAAATACTTTCCTTTTTTTTTTTTTTTTGCTGCAACTTACGCAGGTTTCTGTGCCTGTTCCCTGTGGAAGTGGGGAGCACAGGCATGTATGAATTTTTCTGTTTGCTTGCCACGATTCAGAATGGTTCGTTCTTGGAAGCAGTGGAAACAGCCTCTGCGCAGGGTGCTGGGATGCCGCTAAAAATCTCCAGATCGCACGTGGAGTTGATGTGCAGAAGAGTTTGCAGGGAGCTGGGAAACATCAGGGGGTTCTCCAGAGCACAGGGCTGGTAGAGGGGTCTGCAGAGCAAGATTTCTGTGCTAGCTGAAGGCTGGATGAGGCATTTCGGTTCAGTGTGGATGGGAGCGGGTCCCTGTCCCTGGCACTGTGCCCAGCTGAGCTCAGGATCTGGGCACAGGCATCTCTGTGTGCCAGCAGTGCTTGCCTTCACCTCTCCCAGGTTGCATGGGCTGGGCAAAATTACATTCCCAAGAGCTCCTCTCCAACCTTCCCCTGCTGTGAGGCTGGACCAGCCAGCCTCAGGCCATCATCTCCATTTTAACACCAATCGTGGTGCTAATTTGTCCAAGGACATAGTGATTTACATTTGTTTGGGCTGATGAAGGGCCATCATCTTCCTTGGTTTAGCATTTATCTGCCTTTCTCAGCTTTGAACAAAGGCAATGCTAAACATGTGTTGGTTTGCAAGCAGTTCAGTTTTTGGTTTCCAGGCATTAGCCAGGGCTTTGCCTGTGGATTTGAGTTGCAGACACTTCAGGGGGATGTTCATTTGTTTATAAAAGAAACCCACATCTGTTTCTGTTTGAATTTTTTAAGCAAGCCTACATAGAAACCTTTCACTTGGTTTCTGGCTCTGTAAAAACTGGATTTTGGGCCAAGTTTGACCTAACAGTGACCTTTTCAAAGTATTACAAATTTTTTTGGTATTTGTTTATGACTTTATTAATGATGCCATGTGGGGAATGGGTCAGTTAAAGGTGAAATTAACTTCTAATGTAAACAAAAGATTAATTTTGGAGCAGAGACGATATTTTGTTGGGACTTCAGTTGCTCAGTAGTTCACCAACTGAATTGCTCCTGAGAGCTTTTGGGAGCTGGAGCTCCAGCCCTGGGAGGGATGTGGGCATTGAGTCCTCCCCACCCCCCAGCCACCCCCCGGGTTCCAAAAGGGGGTGGTAGGAGCTCAGCCACCATCAGACTTTATAACTCTGGGATGCAGGTGGGGAAATGGCCCAATTACCCTTCTACAGTAAATTCCTCTCCTAAGTGCCATGCTGTTTACTACTGTTTATCTGCTCAAGATGAGTCCCTCAGAAAGCAGCATCTTCTCAGCACGGCTTGGAATGTACCAGTTTTCTGGAATGGCCTGGTTTTGGCCGAAACTTTTGCTCCTTTCAGGCACACAGTACCTTGTGTGCCATCCCCTGCCCAGCCTTTCAGTGCTGCTGTACAGAGATGTCCGTACTTTGCTCAAGCCAGAATTTCATTCACAAATTTAGTGCAGTTTGGTTTGGAGGATGCTGTCTTGCATCCTGCCAAACAGTGGCAAAATGATTTACTGAAGTACAGACACTATTTTTACCTGCAATGTGAACCACTTCTGTATGTGAATATCAGTTAATCTTGTTATGTAGTGTGTGTTAATTCTGTAGGACAGAGGCAGGATGCAGGGACCAAGTTCAGTGAGAGGGATGATCAGTGCATCTCCTCATACACATCAGCCAAAACCAGTACCAGCCTCCTGCTACCTGTGCTGAGCATTGATTGCAAACCTTTTTCCCTGCCTTGGAAGGAGAGTGATGTCAGTGATGCTGCCTTGCTGTAAAAGCAAAGATGGGAAACCTGGGAAATCTCACTGGCTATCAGGAGCATTCCTTTGCTTCACCTCAGGTGGTTTTTTCCCTCCTCTTGGCTTTGGTTTATTTAATCTCTGTGATTAGGAATGCCAGAATCAATAAAAGCATTGCTCTGTCTTTGTGCTCCAAATGTCTGTTTGTCACTTCAGACCAGTAGGAACCAGTTTAAAAGGTTGAGGTAGGATTTTTACTAAAAGTAAGTAAGCTGCAGTTAGAGCTGTCTTCAATTTCATTTCTTCCAGGCAAAATCTAATGGCTATTTGGAACAAGGCTGTTTTGATAACATCTGTTTCCCCTTGAATCACCAGGGGAAAAGTATTGATATTACCATATTCTTAGGGAGTGTTATAAGTCACATTTTGACAGGGCAATGCCTTACCACAACACTGATAGTTAAAATGTTTAGGATATTTTGTAGTATTTTCCTTTATAATGTTGTGATAGCACACATATTGTAAAATACAGCTATTACAAGGTTTTTATATGCTTATGTGGAACATTTCCTGATGTTTGGGGGGAAATGTCATGCTCTAGCTTGCTCTCCCAGTCTGTATGCTGCTTGTACCTGCTGCAACCAAACCACACAAACCCAGTGTTTCATTATCATTCCCAGGTATCATTTCTGGAAGCAATAGTGGGTATGACATATGAACACATTCAGATTCTTCGAAAATATCTCAAAAAGTACTAGGAAGATTTCCATGAGGTGAAGACTGTTTTCTGTGGATGTATTTTGGCTTACAGCCTGTTGGATAGTTGTCTGGTCCACAGGGAGCCCTTTCCATCCAGAGCTGCCCAAGCCCTGTATTGGGGGTCACGTTGATCAGCCACCAGTCACATTGGTAAAATTTGGATTTTCAAGTTAAAATAAGTTAAAATACATTCTTTTTTTTTTTTTCCTGAAGCGCCTACTTTGAGTTCCAAGGGACGAGTTCAGGAGAACCTGCTGATTTCAAGCAGTCCTGTGGCTTGTTCAGAGTCTCAAAGCAAATCAGCTGAGCTTGAAACAGGTCTCCTCATCAGTGCAGTGGTACCTGCTGCTGTGATTGTAGCTCTGAGAGGATGGAGAGGTCACAGCAGCCGTGCAGAAGCCCCCTGCCCACCCCTGGGAGCTCTGGTGCCAGCGGTGCTGCTCCAGCAGGGCAGTGGCAGGGATGGGAGGTGCTTCCTGTGTGACAGATACTCCCGGGGTCTTATAAGAAGTAGATAGCAGCTGAATGGGAAGATGAGTCAGAGGGTAAAACCCCAGGCTTGTGGCACACAGGGGTTCTCTTCAGCTCTGGGATGCTCGTACTTCCCCCTGCAGACATACCAAGAGTGTGCAGTTTCCATTCTTCTGTCTTCACACTTCTTCACTTTGCAGCTGGGACAGGTGGTTCCCAGGACATCTTTTCTCCCATCCAACAGCACCACGGTCCCTGGAGGGCATCTTCTGGTCCGTGTTGGAGCTTCCTCCCTTGGCAGTGCTCTTGCAGAGGGAGAGACATTTGGATGCAAATCCTGCACAGACAAATTTCCATGCAAAGCTGAGTGATCCAGATGCACCCACTGTAACTACTGGGAGCAGGGGAGAGCTGGTAGAAAGACAATTAAAGTTTTTTAAAAAATCCATGAGAATTGTTTTCTTGCATTTTTTTTCAGCCTCTGGGTAGTTGTCTGTCCTGAGGGCAAGGACTGACTGGTGCTGGAGTAAGAGGGTGTGCAGATATTCAGATAACAATGCTTTGGTGCTGAGATGAGCTTCCTGGACATGAAGTGTAATGTTCAATTTCTTTTGTTGCAGATGGAAGAAAAACGACGCAAGTACTCCATCAGCAGTGATAACTCGGACACCACTGACAGTAAGACCTTTAATTCAAAGCTTTGAACAAGATTCACCTCCAGCAGTCAAAATGCTTGAATAATTACTTTACAAAGAGTGGAGGGGACTGCATTTACTGGGAAGTCTCTGCACAATGAATAGTGTGCAGGGCTGGGTTTGTCAGAAATGCAGCAACAAGCTGATATCAATTTATTTAAACACTTGGCTGTGGCTCCTCTTAACTGATGAGAGTGTCTCCCTCGTGTGAGGAGTCTGGGCGAGGAGAGCTGCTGATTGCAGATCTGCTAACGAAGCAGCAAACCCCTTTGTAGATGAGTTGTCCTTTCCTGTGAGCTGCAGCCTGAGACTAGTTTGCTCTTGATTTGGGTTGTACCAGGGGAAAGGGAAGTTTTTACTGGAGTCAGAGTAAAACTGGAGCCGCATTGTTCCTTTCTTGCAAACTGAAGTGTGATGTGGGAAAAGGGATAAGGCTCAAGCCAGCAAAACTTGCAAGCCCACGCTTGCTTTTCAACATCTACCTCACTTCATCCTCTTTCAGGAAGGCACAGAAGCATGTGTTCAACAATAAACATGTGCAAATGTGCTGAATTTTGGCTATAAATAGAGCACTCTCCTCTCCCACTTATCCCAGGGTTTCACCCGCTGCAGACGTACCGCAGTGCCTCGGTGTTCAGTACCCTCAAGGCACCAGCCTAATCCTTTGTCTGGACTCTGGAGTTTCTTACTAGTTGCTCTTGGTTTCTTACAAATGTCACAGTAATTTCATCTGGGCCGTGCTGGGAATTTGCTCTCCACACTTTACAGGATCCGGCTGCTGGATATCCGAGAACGAAAGGGACTTTACTAAAGACACTAAACTTCTGGGCTTTTTCCTAACAGGATGATGGAGAGATTACAGGGGGTTATGGAAAGGCTGATCTTGCTGGGTTTGGCTGCTGTTCCCACAGCTCTAGCCAAAAAAATTGTCAGTGTGAGTGGAGTTTGCACCACAACTGCCGACGGGAACCTGCTGTTCGGCTGCCAGCGGGGACCCCCATCCTGCTGGAGCCCAGGGGGCTGAGCTGTGCCTACAGAAAGTGTTTCAGGCTCTGTCAACACCCTCACTTCTCGTAAAATGAAACATCTCTATCTCAGAAAGGGGTTTGTTTTGGAAGCCATGCTCCAAACTTCCCGTCTCCTAATCCCCAGATGCTCAAAGGCTTATGGAGCCGAGCTGTGCTCGCTGGCTTCACTGCCTTTCGGGGGTAAGGCATCTTTAATCATGGTATTAAACAACATGGCCTTATCTCTCTGGGGCTTGGATATTTATGCTGCAGGTGATATCTAAGCTTTTGACAAATGCTCTCCTGCAGGATAGTTGTAAACAGAATGGTGACCTTCTTTTTCATGCCTCTGCCAGGAAAGGGTAGTTGTGGTGTGTTAGCCAAGCCTGTATAGCTGTGGCATCACATTGTAGCTTGAGAAGAGGGGGCAAGATGGTTGTTAGTGGTTGATCTCTCCATGAAAGCTGTGGAGCTGCTGCTGCTGCACTCCTTGGAGCAGCTTGCTGAGTAAAGCAGCGTGGGGCTGCAGCGTAGGGATGTCTGCTCTGGGCTTTGTCTGCACAGTCCTGTTATGCTCTGATGTGTTATAAAGGATTTCATTTGTATGGAACCCTCTTTAATAACATCTGACCTGCAACTTCAAAAAACAAGCTGTCTTTTGGGAAGAGGTGATGCCCCCACGTTTGGCCTTCATTTTGTGAAGTACAAGAAGGTGCACTGCAAGTAAAAAATACAGGTTGGGCTGGTGCCTCTTCCCCTGCCAGGAAAAGCAGGCATGTGAAATTTACCTGGGCTCAGCTGCCTGAGCTGGTGGAAGAACAGTTTCCCACTGCAGTGGTACCACAGCCTGATCCCTGAGTCAGCTCAGCTCCTGGCTCCGTGGTGTTTGTATGTTGCTAATATGTTGTTTCCTCCTATTTAGCCCTCCAAGGATAAAATCAGTGTTAAATAGGCCTATTGATAGTTATTTTGTTGCAACCTCACAGAAACATTTTCATATACTGGAATATGGAGGGGTCCTCCTATACCGAAGACTGAACTGTCATAATTATTATACAGAAATTCCAATAATCAGTTTGTTATTTATTATTAACAAATGTAGTCTTACATTTAAGTGATAATGACATAAATGGGTCGGAAATAAAGATCAGTAGTGTATGGTTCCAGTACATTTCAGGCTTTAGCTACCCTTCCCTTTTGGGGGTGGCAGCAGTGGTGATGATACTGCACAAAAAAATGTCATGTCAAGGTATTATTCCATCTTAGTGCTGACCCAGAGTCTTGGTTGAGGCTGGAGCAGTGGGGCTGGTGACAGAGGTAAGGAAAAGCTTTGACTCTTTCCCAGGTAACCTGTCTCTGTTGCCTTATTGCAGGTCATACCACATCCACCTCCAGATGCTCCAAAATTCCGAACACCAAATCCCCCTGGTCACGGCAGAAGGAGAAGAAGCCCTCTGAGGTATGTGGGCTTTTAGGCTTTTCCCAAAGGAGAGTTTCCCATGGGACTGTACTTGCCCAGATGTGGCAGTCAGCGTGCCCATGGCTGTCTGTGGGCAGTGGGTGCCAGGACAAGGTATCCCCAAGAAGCCAGAGCCCGAGCTGCAGAGCCACAGCTCCCAACAGCAGTGTCAACCCAGCTCCCCCAGGGAGGGAGCTGATGGGCACACACAGTGAGCATCTCTGGTGAAGGGTGGGGGTCCTTGTGCCCACTCCATCCCTGCTGGGGCAAGTAAAGGGAAGTTAAGTTGGTAGGACTGGGAGGTCCTACAGTATTGGCTGTCTGCATACCAAGCTTGCCTGGATTGAGTCCCCTCCTGGGTGCCCTTTCATTAATGGCACAGGTCACAGCACTGATGGCAGGGCAGGGTGATGTGAAGACTCCTCCCATGAACAAGTGGGAGGCGTGGAGAGCTGTGAAATGAGAGACAGCACAGCTGAGTTGCAGACTGTGCTGTGTTGGTTTCCCCTGTCAGGGCTCAAGGTGATGCCATCAGTGTGTGACCTTGCTGCAGGGCCTCCCCGCGCTGGTATGGCCAGGGCAGCGCTGCCCTTCTGGGGACACTGCCCAGCTTCACCTGCTGGCTCTGCAGTGCAGGGTCTGGGCCTTGGGGGGAGGAGCTGTTTGTCCCCAGCACTGTTGGAAGGGGTGGTGCTATGTCCTGTTTTCCTTTTGTGCCTCGGATACATTTCCACTAGCCATGGAAACTATACCAGGCATGAGCTGCTGTTGTAGCAACCGCAGTGTTTGGCAGTGGTCATCTTCGTTTCAGCAGCAGCGTGAGCAAAGCCAGAGGGACATTGTTCTCACATTCCCTTCCCTCTGCACTGGGGTCTGGAGTCAAACAGTGCTAAGTTTAGAAGCAGATGAAGCTGGCATGGCTCATGTGAACTCCCCGTTTCACCTCTCCTGATGCTGTGGCCTGGTGAGCACAAACCTCTGTAACATCCTCCTTTTGCATCAAGCTGAGTAGAGATTTTGAGGTTTTCCTGTGGTCACTGCCTGAATTACAGCTGCACTTGGTTCTTACTGCTCTGATAAGTTTACATTGAAATATCTGTGTGGGCAAAGGATACAGACTGAAAGAGTCAAAGTTATTTGTGCCTTGGGTAAAGAGAGGGACTGGAAAGCTGTTACTACCAGCTAGTAGTAGTTAGTTGGAAATAGAACCAGGGGTGCAGATGTCATTGTCTGCTGACAAGGCTGTTGGAAAATTGAGTATTAGCACTGGTAATGTTGGGTTTTGGCTGTAGATGTGTCTCTCAGTGTGGGTGCTGGGGAGATTTCTGTGAGCTGAATCCTCCTTTGGAAAGTGAAGCATTTGGGGCATCTCCTCCTCCTGTGGCACTGTTAACCCTGTCTGAAATAACTGCCCATCCCTGTGCCTGATGTGTCCATAAAGGCCTTGGGTGAACCCTTCAGGTGCTGTCAGGAGTCCCTGCCACAGAGATGCCTCATGTTAGATGTGAGAGGATGTGACTCATGTCACAACAGTGTCATAGGTGCCACCGTGCTGCTGCCCAGTAAAATCCTTCTCCAAGAACTGGAACATCTTTCTGCCTCGCTGGTGCAGACACATTTTTGTCTTTAATATGAGTTAGCTTAATCAGCCATCTAGGATTTTACCTGGCTGCTACTGAATATAAGTCCAAGATTCCAAGTAAAAATGCTTCTGGGCTAGATGAAGTGTGGTAAGAGCTGGATCCAAGTTGCTGCTCTGCAACAGCTGGAGTGAAAGCTAGATATTAGTCCATGGCACCTGGGGATACATCAGATGCCTGCAGAGGGCTCCTCCCTCTGCTTACTGCTCCGTTACCCCCTGAGGGGGGTTCTCAGTGAAATAGTGTAACTGTGGAACAGATAAAGTGGAGCAAAAGCTGAACAGTGCCCAGCTTAGCAACAGTTGGGACAGAAAGTGAACCTCTGTGGCTTGTGTGAACTGAGACTCTAGGGGAATTTGGGGAGGCCATGTGTGATTACTCAGGCTGGAGTTTGGCCAGGATGCTCAAGCTGACAAACCATCTTTTACAAAAGCATGGTGGGCACAAAGCAGATGGAGCAGTCCAGATCTCAGCTGTGCTCCCCTCACTCTGCATTGCCCCTGCACTTGCTGGTGTCTAGGTCTGCTGGAAATCAGTGCCAGCTGAAACTCAGGGGTCAGGACATTGTTGGAGGTGGATAGAGTATCACCCCAAGACTTGCAGCAGTGCAGGGAGATGGTTTAAAGATCACTCCAGTATGAATTTCCTCTCCAACAGCATCTTCTAAACTTTTCCATGAGTTACCCAACTTCTGCTCTTCCTGTGAGCACCCTTGAACGTGTCTGGTCCAAACACTGTGGGGTTTGGCACATCCTCCCAGGAACACTGGGGGATTTCAGGCACAGACTGTGACAGGCGTCGTGTCCTGTTGGAGCAAGTACTGAGAAATGTAAAACACAAACTGCACCACTATCAAACTACTTCACGTGAAATCGTGAATCACCTTTTCTTTTGTCCATCCTGCTGAGGATGGATGTTGATCTCATCATCACTGACAGATGGAAACCACAGGAGAATAATAGGGAGAGCAGGATGAATGCAGTAGCACTTACTGAACCCCCAGCCATTTTGGGTCTGGACACATCTTTTCAAAGGATAACTCAGGCTCCAGGTTTACACATTGTAGCTTTATCAAGAGCTGCAGTGGGTGCAGGTGTGTCCTGAGCGATGGCCATGCTGGAGGATGGGCTGGGGAAATGGCATTCCTGTGTGTGGACCCACCAACCTGTCCTGCCCTTCTCCAAGTCATGCCCCCATTTCTCTGGGAGCTGCTGTCCCAGGGAAACGCATTCCTCCTGTCAACCCGGGCAGGAGATGAAAAAATCGAAAGCATTAGTGTTACATAGTTATTAGTCAGGTCAGGGGGTAATGTTTATTATGAAAGACTCTGTGAGAAGGGATTAACTATACACATTAAAAACCATCGGATACAAGGCATCTGGAAAAACAAGCTTCTTAACATGGAAAAGTACTGAGCTGTTTGTAAACATCCGCAAAGGGGCCATTGCCAGGGAGGGTGATTATATTTATCTGTGCCTGTCACGGGGCTCTGCCCGGGCTCTTCCCTGACTGTCCCAGGCACCAGGCCTCTGTCTTGGCTCCCTCCCTCGCAGAGGTGACAGTTGTCCTTCCCTGCCCCTTGCCTGGGCAGCGGAGCCTTCAAGGCAAAAACCTGATGCTGATGGTGCCCTGGGCAGGGCTCTGCTGCACTGCTTTGCCTGAAGGCTGAGGATGAACGTGGGCAGCTGCCAACAGCTTCTTGCATCTGCAGTGATAGCAGTACCAATCTGGTGATTTTAATTAATCTCATTAGTGCTCGTTTGTCTCTTAACTTGTCTGCAAATGGAGCGTGGTGGCTGGTACCCATCTCCCCGGGTTCTTGCAAGGAGCTGCTGGTGATGCTCCCCACCCTGGGAGCTGGAAGGAGGGGATGCTCGCTCAGGTTATCCCTGCCGTGGATCTGAATCTGCAGCAGGGAGTAGCACATGCCTGAAGCACGGATTTCTGCTTCTGTTAGTGGCACATCAGTGCAATCCTGCCCCCGGCTGTAGAGCTGCTGGGGATGTGAGCACGAGCCTCGCTGGTTTGACTACAGTCTTCAAGCCTCTCTCCTGTTCCTGACAGGGAACAGTTGTCAGTGTCTAAGGAGAGAATCTAAGAACAAGGAAGTGTGTAATGATAGTCTCTGGTTCTATCTGCCAGCTCCCAGCCATCAGCGGCCCAGGGACTCCCTGGGATGCTGCCTCTGAGTCACTGCCTTAGTGCTCTGTTAGTCATTACCTCCAGAGCTATTTGAGATCCACAGTGCTCACCTGCACTGCTGGAATATATTTTGGAGGGACAAAAGCCTGCTTTTTTTGTGCAGAACACCTGCCTGCCAGCTCTCCAGCCGTTCTTTCTCAGCTGAAGAGCCCTGTGCAGCCTGGGCTGTGCTGTGCAGGTGCTGCTCATCCCTCCGGACATCCTCGCTGCCCTTCTCCCTCACTCCAGACCTTCAGGAGGCGAGGGGACTGCAGCTGCAGGCAGGGCTCAGGATGAAGGGGAAACCACAAATTTATACAATTTACATTATTTTCTGCTTGCCTTGTTTAGATATTACTTCCGTGTTTTGAAAGGCGCCTTTTTATATCTCTTTACAAGGACTTAACTCTTTTCCCTTCTAAAAAGTAATTCTTACTGCATTGGATCATATTTTTTTCCTCCTGCATTAGGTATATAGTGAACCCAGTGCAATGTGAATTTAGTTCCTGTACTCTCCTGTGCTTGGAGAAGAGCTTTAATGGATGTGGCCAAGCAAGACTGGACATGCTTTTATGGGGCTGGATGGGGAGAAAATCCCTCTCTGTTTGAAGGTTTGACTGCAGTTTGGCTTTGTCAGTTTTCCCTTGCCAGCGTGAGGATAGCAGATTAAAACCATTGTCTTCTGAATGCTGAGAAGGGCTGGACAAAAATGCTTCTTGTTCCTATTTTGAGTTCTGTTGTTCATTGAATCTTTAACATCCAGCATTTCAAGAGGAAACAAGACTAGATGAAGAGATAGGAGGCTGGCTTCCCAAATGGACATGGGAGTTCAGGATTTCTTCTCCCACAGGCAGATAATATCTGGTTGCAAACACACTCCTGGCATTGCCACGTTTCATAACCTTGCTACTGAGTATCAACTCTCTTCTCATTTTGGAAAGGGTTGGAAAAATGTGATAGAACAGCAGGGATGTAGGACTGGGAAGTCCGGAGGGGAGTGGGGTGGGGCAGCCAGGGCTGCACCGACAGAGGTGCCATCTCGAGCTGATATCAAGACAGTTTGTACAACCAAAACCTATTCTCAGGGCTCCCATTGTTCCCGTTGTTTTCTCTTTCTCTAAAAATCCTTGTGACTCATGAGCTATAACAAACAATTTTATGCTTGAGAGAGTGAAGGGCTAAGAGAGCTGGCTGGCAATGAGGAGGGAGTCCTGTGCATGAGGCAGCTGGAGACTTCCCTGGTCCCAGTGTGGATGGAGGAAGGTGGTTATGGATGGGGGTATGCAGGAGTCAGCTGCCAGCACTGCAGTCAGGGAGGGGAAAAAAAAAGTTGAGCTAAAGCCTGAAGAAAACCTGTTATCTCAATGTCAGGAAGAGGTCCCACACCCTGCCTGCAGTGACCTGCTGCTGCCCCTGCCTGGGAGCAGCGCTCGGAGCACCCACCACCCCTGCTTGCTGTGGAGGGGTCATCACTGTGAGGTGCCACGTGGCTGCTGTGGGTGTGAGGGCATCAGGGAGGATTACAGTTCTGCTAGGTGATGGAGGGAGTGAATTCAAAGGTGAGATCTCAGATGCAGTCTGTGACCATCCCTTCTCACCTCTCCTGCCTGCCCTCACCCTAGTGAGCGCTGTGTTTTGTGCACGCAATTCATTTTGGGCTTCTCTTCTCTTACATCGTGTACCACTGCTTTGCAGCATGGAGTGCTTTGGGAAGAGTTCTTTTTGCTGAAACTTCTTAGGGACAGAGGTGTTACTGTGTATTAAAAACATGGCATCCCATCCTGGGATTTGAAGGAGGAGGGACTGAGTTTATTCCTTTGCCCCAAGAGCGAGGTCTGAGAGCTCCAAAGTCAGCTGGGTGCAGATGCAGGGGAAGCTGTGTAACAGAATTCCTGCCAGCTCAGGAAGCCTGGTGTGCAGGGACCCAGCCTGCTGGAGCCCATCTGTGTTGGGCTGGGCCTCCTGGTCCCTCTGGAGCTGTTTTCTCCTGGGCTGCTTGCGGCAGGCCCCGGAGCCGAGCGCCCGTGCCGGGGACGCCGAGGCCGCGCGGGCTGCGCCGGATCCGGCACAGCAGTCCCCGGGCTGGCTGCTGCTTCAAAAGCTAATTAAACCCAGTGCTAGACGAGGGTTTCTTTTCATTTCGATGTAAAGCCCAAAACAGATCCGGCTCTTTGGCTCTCGCCCAGGGGCTGGTTTCGTACCAGAGGAAAGTCGTTACCAGGGGATCAGAGTTTGGTGTTTGCGGGTGGGTTATCTGGGGCAAAGGGGATATTTGGCAGGCTCAGAGCTACAGTGCAGTCACTGGAAAAGCCAAGCCCTTGACAGAGCACATGGAGTGGGAGCTGAATGGCAGGGAGATTGCTGGCCACTTCATTAAGAGGGGTTTGTGAGCGAATCGCAGGGCCTAGAAATTGATGTGAGAATTGCATGGAAAGGTGGTGGAGAGGCTCTCAGAGGGGCTGGATGGTGATAGGGCAGAGGCAGAGAAGGAGGAGAATGGTGGAAAGCAGCACAGCGTGGGAGTCCTTAGCTAAGGGAGGGATTGGGAGCAGCATTTCTGGTGCCTCATGGCACGTCCATCGTCCTTCCTGTTGTGGTGAGGCACTGTGTCCTTGGCATCTCCCGGGGTACGTGTTTTTCTCTGAGGCTGTCCAGCTGTTGGACAAATTGATGCTGGTCCATGGAGAGCTCCCAGAGATGCCTCATGAGTGTCACAGGGCACAGGGAGAGACTGCAGGGCGGTGTCCAGTGGGAGAAGCAGCAGATCCTCACCAAGGTGGAGCAGCTGTACAAGGTGCCAGGGGCTCAAGGAGGAGCCAAATCCAACCCCTGCCTTGCAGGTTTCTGCCATACCTGCAGGAGCATCCTTCCAATGCCAGGCTGGATCCAAGTGATACATTGGGATGTGAACATCAGAGGATGTTATATTTAATTAACTCAGGGATTTTGTATATTTTTGAGAGGTGAAAGCAATACAGCTTTTGCTTCAAAATAGCAAATTACAGAAATTACAAAAGTACCAATGTATTGTTGGGGAGCAGCATGGCTATGGTGTCCCAGTGACTTCCCATGTTACTGGACTGCCAGGACTGGCTCTACTGGTGTGTCAATCCAACACCACAAACTGGTGGGCTGCAAGGATGGGGGGGTACTAGGGGTAGTCCAGGCTTGCCTGGCCTGTGGGATACAAGGGAGATTAAGGTTTTCCCCACGTTCCTTTCTTTGCCTGGAGTCTGAGGCTGCACAACCACACTGACCTGGTGTGGACTCCATGTCCATTTCTTTTGGAAATACGAAGGAAAAAATATCTTGGGATTTTGAAATTTCATGTTCTTTTTCCCTGTCTTTAAAGCTGATAGTAACAAAGGGAGAGGCTGGCCCTGGGCGCTGGTGTGATGCATCTCTGAGCATCACTAAACCTCCATGAGGTTCCTGAGCAAGCAGAGGTAATAAAGGATCGTCTTGGTTTGGCCTTTCCCATTGCTGGCAGATCGATAGACAATAACTCAGATCCCATTCAGGGCTGAAAGGGAGGGACAGAGCCTGGCCAGGGCTGTGCTGGTGGTGGGGGGAGCGGGTGCAGGGCAGCAGACAATCTGTCAGCTCCCACGGCCCGGGAGAAACAGTAAACACTCCTATTGAGGGAAAATTGCTTGTTTTCTGGTACCCAACTTTCTCTTCATCGCCAGGTCCTTGGTTCATCAGTGCCCAATTTATCCTTTATTTGGTTTTCATAAATAATTCAGAAGAGTTTGAGTAGAATAATTGAGTCTTTTCCCAACCCTAATCCCAGACAATTCAAAACAAAAAGACATTTAGATTACAATTTGAGCGTATTAGCTGTTGGGAGATTTCCAGACAACTGATCTGCTTTCCTTTACAATTTCTGTGCTGTTCTATCATTTCTAAAGTGTTCTGCTTTGATAGTTAATAATTTGAGCATATCCAGTTCTTCATGAAAAGACAGAGGCGTCGCTGTGATAAAGTGCGGGCACGCGTGCTGCCGTCGGATGGGTGAGCTTATCTGTTTTCCAAGAAGGACTAAATAAATGAAGTAGTGAGATTGCAAATCCAGCCTGGGATGTGCCTTATCTTCAGGGAAATAGATACAATCGTGCTTATTTGGCTTAAAATTAAAACTAAGCTTCTATTCTGATGCGAGCTGAAAGGCCAGAAGGGATGAATTTGGGGAAGACTTAATGCAGGAAACCACGGGCTTGGGATCTGCACCATGCAGAGGGGAGAAATTATACCAGGGGCTGGTCCCGTTGTGCAGCCTCCTCTGCCTCCCTCTTCATCAGTAGGAGGAGGGTGATGGGCCAGGATTTTAACACTGGGTTACCAGCCGTGGTGTTACCCGAAGAGACAGGGCTTGTCACCTCACTGCTGTCACCTGGTGCTGACCTAGCAAAAGAAAATGGTGAATTTTGCTTGGGGTAAGGGTCTGGAAAGGCCACAGCTGCTGTGGGTGCCTGGGGAGGCCTCAGGGAAGAGTAATGATATGGCTGGGCCCTCCCAATGGTTGGTTGTCCTGGAAAGGGCAGTCCCATGTTCTCCACTGCTCTGGAGCTGGCTGCCAGGTCTGTGCACTGAGGTGGAAGCAGGAGCATGCTGCCATCCTGCCCTGCACTGCCAGCACTGCCCTGAGCAGATTCCTGGCACAACTGGGTGTATTTGCCTGCATGAAAGAAGAATGCAATGCTCCTGCACCCCACAGCATCAAAGGAGGTGTCCTCAGGAAGCAACTGAGCTGGCATCGAGGGAGGAGGGTACTCACATGTCAGCAGGATCCAGTCCAGGTCGTTCAGAAAAGCTTTTGGGTGCCCTGCACCTTTGGAAACCGTTCCTACTTGCCTTTGCCCACAAATCCCTAGCACATCGAAACAGTATTTTCTATAACAGTGTTGTGCTGCTGCCCCAGGGGAAGGTTAGATTGAATATTAGGAAAAAGTTTTTCTCTGAAATGGTGATTAAGCACTGCCACAGGCTGCTCAGGACAGAGGTGGATTCACCATCCCTGGAAGGAATTAAAAAGACACGTGGATGTGGCTTTTGGGGACATGGTTTAGTGCTGAGCTTGGCAGTGCTGGGTTGACAGTTGGACTTGATGATCTTGTAGGGCTTTTCCAGCTTTAGTGATTCTGTCTTCAGTGATTGTATGGTGCTGGTGTCCAGAGCAGGGAGGTGGCACTGACCCCCATGGTGGCCTCAGCCCCGTGCAGTTCAGGCACAGGGGAGCATCTCATCCACCCAAGCCAAGAGCTCTGAGGCATCAGGGATTGCTCAGGTTTGTGTTGTCCTCATTGGAGCTGGGCACTGAAACTGGGTTAAGGAGGTGTTGTTGACCCAGGCTGTGACCTGTCAGCACAGGGCTGTCAAGAGCAGGGTGTATTTCTACCCTTTGTTTTAGAAAACCCTCTACAGTGGGATTCCTGCACTTGTTTGGATCACAGACCCACACTGCTGGAGGGACTATGATATCTCACATATCCCTTCTCATGTTTCATTAATGCCTCTCTTAATATTTTTTTAATTTCCCACACTGGCGGTGTGTTGAAAGGTTACTGTGGTGTTTGTAACCATGTGTTTGTAACACACAGAGTCTTAAAGGACCCTGATCTTTCCCAAACTGAGCTGACTGTAATATACAGGCTGTTAATTATGTTTGTTGAAGGGTGTGCCAAGACTGTGTCTCACCAACTCCAAATCAGGTTTATATGAACATAGTTAAAAATGTCTCCAAACAGCGGCATCAGGAGGAGAGTACCAGTGAAATTCAGAGGTCCCAACATAGCAAAGGTTGTTTATATATTGTATTTAACTCTAATTGGGTTAGCAGCTGAGGCTCTGAGGATTAAACAAACTGACCTAAATACTGGTCTCAGTGGTCTTACTTAATGTCTAGTTTCCTGCATTTCAGTCAATTTGGGCTCCCAAATACTCTCCAAAGTGTGTTATCTTTGTGTCAAAAAATGTAAAACTATACTGTATTATTTCTTATGATTCTGACAAAGCAGTTCTCATTTGGAGAACAGACTGTGAAGAGATTAAACAATATCCAAAGAAAACACCTGATCCATCCCAGCCTTGTGGAAGGAATGCAGAAGTAGCAGGGATGGAGCGAGATGGTGTCCAGGCAGGATTGCTGGCACTGGCAGTTATTATTCCAGCTAATAGCAGATGGTAGAGAGGAGAAATCATCCATTTCCATTTACAATTTATTTTTATGCTGCAAGAGGCAGGATTGCTCGAGTCATTGCTGTCAGGCAGCCCTCTGGAAGGAAAACCTTACTTACCGTGAGGGATATTTTTAGAATGAGTTTTTCATCCTTGTATATTGGGAGAAGATGCTGCAGGGCCACGAGTGAGATGGAGAATGAGCCCATTCACTGACTGAAGGACTGGAGGATTTTCCTACAGGAGGGGACCAGTGTTGATCTCACAAGGGGTTTATTGAGTCAGGAAAAATCTGTGTTTGTGGATATGTAAGGAGCACCTAGATCACATTTTAGCTGGATAATTTCTGTCTTAAGCTTTTGTCTATCCCTGTTCAGGACAATGAGGTGTGATGTGATGGAGACATGAAGGTGCTTGGGGCAGTGAGGTGACCTGAAGGGGACACAAAGGTGCTCAGGATGGTGAAGTGACGTGAGGAGGATATGAAGGTGCTTGGGACAAAGTGGCTCTGTGTTTCCCATCTCTTCATTCAAGACAAGAACAACATTTTCTTGTGGCCTGTGAAGGCCAAACGTGGAGAAGCCCAGTTGCTGGACATCCCTTGGCATTTGGAGTAGATTTGTGTTGTTGTGCTGGAACCATCAATCCCCTAAGATAAAGCAGCCTGTGTCTTCAGTTTAAAACTAATTTTTGGTCTGCATCTTGTCCAAGCTCACACCCTGTGGCTGAATTTCCTGACTGCCCAGTGTGGGGGACCTTGAAGGGGTTGCAGCTGCAGGGCTTGGGCTCTTGGCACTGCCTGGCTGGAGGGGAGTCCCTGCCATGTTCTCCTGCCCAAAACTTGCCTTGCAGGGGCTTCATTTGACAGCCTGAAGCCACTCAGTTGGTGATGCAGGCAGCCCCTGTGCTGTGCCTTGGGGGCAGTTTCCCAAGGACACCCTCTTGCCCCAGCCTCTGCAGGACCCTGGCCTCAGGATGGGTTTTTTCCCGGTGCAGGTGTTCCGGACGGATCTGATAACAGCCATGAAGATCCCTGACTCCTTCCAGCTGAGTCCTGACGAGTACTACGTGCTGGCTGATCCTTGGAGACAGGAGTGGGAGAAGGGTGTCCAGGTGCCAGCAAGTGCAGAGGCCATCCCTGAACCTGTGGTCAGGTAAGTGAGCAGGGTCTCCTCCATCTGCTTCTGTCCACAGGGAAGCTGGTCCTGCCTGGGGACCTGGTCCTCTGCCTGATCCTCTCTGTGGGGTTCCCTCTGCCTTGTTGGGGTGCACACCATCTGGGAGAGCACATAAAGGTGATGCTCGGGATCCTGGGCTTGCACAGGGATGCACAGGGACCTCTCACCACATCCTGAAAAGTCCCTCTCATGTGTGTGGCTTTTTTTGAGCGGTGGCCAGCTGGGACAGCTCCTTGTTTGCTCTTGGTCAGGAAATTTTAAAAAAGATCTGATAAAATTGAAGGAGTGATAAAAAATAACCCCAGCAAATGATACAGAATGCCAGCCTCTGCCTGGCTGCTTGGTGCTTCTCTGTCTGGGAGCACGTGGTTGTACCGCTGGTATTTCACGGCAGGGGAGCAGGAGTTGGCCCTTAAATTAAAAACTTCCCTCTTTACCATGTTTGTGCAGATTGGAGACGTGCTGGGCATGCTGAGATTCAGGGCTTGGGAAAAGGAGCCCAGCAAACACAGAAGCATCTCCCAAGACCTTGTAGAGACGACGTCTGTCAGCAGAGATCGGGGGCTCATTAGCTATTTTAAAATAGGGAACTGAGTTTTAAAATAGACACTTAAACAGCTGCTCAGGCGAGAAGGAAACATGGGGGAGCTGCTACTCTTGACGTGTGTGTGGGATTATCCCAGGGCAGTGACCAAAGCTGTGGGGGAAAGGTTGGTGCTGCCAGTGGGGGGAATGGAAAAGGCTGGGAAGGGACCCCAGAACTTGCAGGGTTGGATCTGAAAAGTTGCAGGATCGGACCCAAAACTCCCCCCAGGGTTTACAGGAGCTTTGCATCCCTCGTGTGTTCCCTTTGTGACGTGTGACACCGTGCGTGCATCCTGCAGAAACACTCGTGCAGCGTCGTGCCAGGGGGATGCTGGGGCTGGGAGTGGGGTGGCTGCTGGGGGATGTGTTTTGCCAAGGGATTTGGGCACGGAGCAGAGGCTGGTGGAGGCTTCTCTTGTCCCACAGCAGCAGCAGCTGCTGCTGCTGCAGCTGCCGACCCCGCTTCTGAAATAAACTTTTGTGTACGCTCCCCTTCCTCCCCCGGGGAAAACAGAGAAAGAAATGAAACTTTAATGAGTCTGAACACATCAAAAGGGAAGTTGTAAAGGGGGCTGTTGAGTTGATTTAATCCTTGGGAAAAAAAAAAAAAAAAAAAAA
>VZRH01008146.1:59316-145711 GCA_013397555.1 Urocynchramus pylzowi
AAAAAAAAAAAAAAGAGAAGGGGAAAAAAAAAGCCTGTGTGTGAAATATCTTTTTTTAGTTGTCTTTGATAGCTAACCGCAGTCTGGCCTCGCCAGTGCTCTGCTTCCCAGCTGAGGGCTCGTGCCGGGGCTATTTCCAGCTGAAAAGTGATAGCTTGGCACTGCCTGGGCTGGCAGTGCCCATGTAGAGCTGGGAGTGCTGCTTCCCAGCAGTGGGATTTGGCATTCCAGACCTCCCAGCCAGAGGCTCCTGGGGTGCAGGACACGCTGGCAATGTGCCTCTCTTCTTGTCTCCAAGCCCTTGGATGTTGGGGTCCTGGAGCAGCTCTGCTGCATGTTTTCATGCATGGTTATTCCTAGAGTGATGCCTGGAACAGGTCATTCCCTCCCAGGTCCCCATCCCACCCTGTCCTGCTCTGGCACCCCCATCACTGCAGTGATGGTGATGGTGTCCCCCTTTGGTTTCTGGAGGGGACATCCTGCTGCTGCCCACTCACCATGAGTGTGAAGTTTTGCTTCCAGTGTCAGTTTCTCTTCCACTGTTATCCTCTGAAGAATTTCCTAATTCTTGGGATTATTTTGCTTTTTTGATTATTCTCAAAATTGGCTCTTTTCCATAATCCTTGATGAATTGCCTCCTGAAATAGTTCCAGCTCTTTCTTCAGTACCTCAACGTTGTTTTGAGTTCAAGCCTTGCTCTACAAAGAGTTTGTTTTGTTTTTAAAGCAACAGATACTAGAAAGAAATTCTTCCCTGTGAGGGTGGTGAGGTACTGGCACAGGTTGCCCAGAGAAGCTGTGGCTGCATCTCTGGAAGAATGTCCAGGCTAGACAGGGCTTTGAGCAGCCTGGTCTAGTGGAAGGTGTTCCTGCTCATGGCAGGGTATTGGAACTAGAAGACCCCTTTAAAGTCCTTTGTAAGTCTGTAATTCTGAAATCTGACCCATTCTCTTTGACCTCTCAGGTACTCATTGCTGACTGCATCCCTCCCAGCTAATCCCAGGTGGATTCCTGCAGCCCCTCTAGTTTGTGTCACGCCCTGCTCATCCCAGGCTGCTCCTGGGCTGCTTGGAGATTGTGCTGCTTGCCCACAGCTTCAGCTTCCTCTTCTTTCTTCTGTTGCTGTGTCTTGCACTGTGTCTCAATTGCCTGAACCATCTCTCTTTGCTGGCTGGAGAGCAAGCATGGCCTGGAGGGCTTTGTCCTCGGATAGATGCCTGTTTGGGATATTTCCCTTCCCCAATGTGATGGGAGTGAAATGAAGAGCTCATTTTACAGCAGTGTTAATGGTTGCACCTGGTTTGTAGCCATGATGCACTCCCAGGGGGACAGGCAGTGACACTGCCAGATTTTTTTTTAATCAGGACAGAATGCACGCCAGAAGGCATAGCAGAGATGTGTGCTTCTGCTGAGCAGCTCTCCCTCCCAAAGCATCCCTGCCCTCAAGGTTTTCCCACTTGGGCCACTGATGTGAGAATGGGAGGTGGAAAGGGCAGTGCAGACTGCAGTAATTTTGCTATCTCCAGGGATAGACAACTCCTTCTTGCATCTTGCCCTGTTTTGGAGAAATGTCAAATGTTTTTTCACAACAGATGACTCTATTTCATCTGCCTTAAGAGAGCAGCCTTAAAAGGCCTTACAACTCCATTTACCTCCCCTGTTTAATTGCTTTATCAGGACCACCTTGCTTTATCAGGACCACCTTGCAGATGCTGCCTGAGCTGCTGCTTTTGCCCCTCACCCTGTGGCTGCTGCCCCATGGCCTCAGCATCACTTTCCTCTTTTGCTTCCAAATTTTCCTTTCTCCCTACTCAAAAAATTTAGTCTAAATCGAACATCCTCTCTGTGTTGGGCATGGACAATCCAAATTCCTTTAACCTGCTGATAAAAGTCCCAGCATTGATGATCCTTGTGGACTGGAAGTGTGGAGCCCAGCGGCTGATGCTCTTCCTCGCTGTCAGTGTTCTGCTTTCCCCCATCTCAGAGGTGTAACAGAGCATCCTGCCCTTAGGGGGGGATGCCTGTGCTAATCCAGTCCTGATGTTGTCACTTCTGACAGCCACTTCCATGTGGAATTCCTAGAGGGAGGTGGGGAGGCTGGAGAGAAGACACTAGAGCCCTGAGAGCTGGTGAGCAGACAAGCACTGCCTGCAAAATAATAGCCAGCCTGTGGTGCTGCTGCTCAGGAGCTGGTGCCTGGGCTGAGCCCTGGGCAGCCAGAGGGCTGAGCCGTGGGGGTGGCTCCATCTTCCCGCTCCAGAGATGGAGCTCCTTGTCTGAAAGGTGCCTTGGGTTGGAGCAGAGATGGAGCTCCTTGTCTGAAAGGTGCCATGGGTTGGAGCAGAGATGGAGCTCCTTGCCCAAAAGGTGCCCTGCACGGAGCCACTGCTGCTCTTCTCATCTCCCGCCTGGCTGCTTGGAAACCAGCTCTAGGTTTTGTGCCTCCAAAGCTGAAAATGAGATTTTTAAAACATTTTGTTTTACTGGAGCTGTAAAATGTCAAAAGCTGGGGTGGAGGCAGAAGGCAAGAGCTGTATTTTAAGGAATGCTTTCTCCAGAAAGCAGCTGTCTCAAAATGCCTCCACTAAGAGCCACCTTAAACTTGAGGGTCCTTTCTGGGTTAGCACAAATTGCAGTGCAGTTGTGAGGAAAGCAGGGAAGGAAGAGGTGCAGCATGTCTTGGCTTGTTGTCCCAGGAGGATGCTGCTGGCAGCCACCTGGATGCCAGGGTCATCAGAGGCAGCACAGAGGATCAGCTGTTTCCTCTCCATGATCACTTCTGGCTCACAGCTATTCAAAAGGGTATTATTTGAACCTGAGAATTTTATTGGCCTGAGAATTGCTCGGAGCTTGAAGGGCTCCTGTGTGGCGATAAAAGCCACTTCCAGTCAGATGGGAGCTGTCAGAGGAGTGAGCAGTCAGGGCAGCTTTCCCTTCCAACAGGCAGGCTGGCATCCCCTGCCCCCATGTCTCCTGGTCATCCACCTGCACAGTGGCTGGTGATGACACTGCATCCCTGTGGTACTGTGTGTTCCACCTCTGCTAGAGCCCACAGTGGAAGGATCTCCACTGCCTTTCTTGGACCAGAGCTGAGCCTTACAGCCCCTGTGTGAACTCTGCAGTTATTTTACAGTTGTGTAAACAGAGGCACAGAGATTTCCAGCATGAGGAGGTCCAGATGCAAGGGCCCAGTCTGCTGTGGGGTGCAGTTGGGTGTTGGAGGCAAAGTTGGCTCATCTGAGTACAGCTTCAGGATTAAACAAGGTAAAGTAAGGGTAAGAGTTACCAGCAGTTTGGGAGCATCAGGGCTTTGGGTGCCTCTCCTGTTGTAAATGGGAAGATGTTTCAGATGAGTTTTGTATTCTCAGAGTCACACCCTAATAAACCCCAAAGGACATGGTCTTTGCTGGTTGATATTGGTGCTCGTAGGAGGCTGTGAAGTCATTTTTGAGCAGTGGATGTGCCAGGGACCTGGGCTTGTCCCTTCCTACTGGTGGCGATGCTGGCAGCGTGTTGAGCCTGCACAGCGGAGCATCACTTCGTAAAGCAGCGGCACCTACGTGGGATTTTATGCACCTGTGCAGGTTTTATTTCCTCCTTTATTTAATGATTTAATGTTCTTGGCATGTGGCTCCTTCTCCAGGCTGACAGGGATGCAAGCAGGATCTCAAGGTGGCTCTTGGATCTCGCATTAAGCCACATTAGTATGTGCTGTAGATTCTGTTTCCTGTGAATTTGCACACAGCGGGAGGACGAGCAGGAAGGCTGCTTCTTGCTGGCAGGCTTCCCAGATATTCTTGGCATTGCAGATCTATACTTGCATCGTCGCTGTGGCCCTGTTTTAACAGAAAACAGAAAGTGCTGTGCTAACAGGAAGGCACAGCCCCGGCGAGTACCAGCTCGGCGATGGCGGCGGCACCGGCGCAAACGCCGCCTGCCCTGCTGGCACGATGGCTGTGTCCCTGTGCTGTCCTCCCTCGGTCCCCTCTGCCCTTCTCTTATGGCCACACACACAGGTCAGGCAGCTCCTGGCTCTCTGTGCCCATGGCAGCACGTCCAGCTGGTGCAGGGCTGGCTGGGTTGTGGTGCTGTGGCGCTGCCCACTCGGTGCTCACCTCCTCCGGGCTGTGTTGTTCTTTCCTGGGCTCCCATAAGGAGGTGCCCCCACGTCTCCAGGAGTTCCAGCAGCTCTTTCCAAGGGTATGCAGTAGCTGGCAGGTCGTGGTTTTGTGATGCCAGTGTCACTGGCAGGGGAGGCACACGGAACAGGTCTGTCTGTGGGAAGCAGTGCTGGAGATGAGTGTGCTGAGGCGGAGAGAAGAATGAACTGGTGCACCAGTAGTGGGTGTAGGACTGGGACACATCCCTGCCCCCATCTTGCAGTGAAAAGACACTGCAGCTCCTCACAGGGCTGGGTGCTGCATCCAGAACACCCAACAAAGGGAGAAAATCCCTCCAGGAGCAGTCTCTGCTGCAACGTGGAGCATGGTAGCCTGAGGAAAGGTGGCCAGGCTGGCCTGGCAGCAGGGTGGCACGATGCAGATGTCCCAGCTCTGCCTACTTCACCTCTCCCCGTCCCCTGGGAGTGCTGGCTGGCAGCCAGGCTGTATCCCTGCAGCTCCCAGCCCGGGGAGGGCTTCCCGAGGCTGCCTTCTCAGTGTGTACTCGATGAACCAGCACACTTTGTTCTCGAGTGGTGAGATTGGACTTCCTTTCCTCGGTCGGCGACGCAGGCTGGCTGTTGACTCATCAGCTGCTTCCCTTGGGCTTTGCTGCAGAAGGGGCAGGCAGGATTCTGCAGCAGTTTGAGTAGCTTTTGGAGCAGAGCTTTTTTTCTTTTAACATAATCCTTTTTTTTTCTTTTTTTTTTTTCCCTGTTTTTTTCTCTTCCCTCCAGCTCATCATGAAAAATGTGTGAGCTTGGAGCTTGCAGATGGCATGCTGGCGATTTTACAAAGGGCTATTTCTTGGGTTGGTTATCCCCATTCTGTGGCTGCCTGCCCTTAAATATGCCTGGGTTCTGGTATGCTCCAGAAATACATGTACACTTCCCTCAGAGACTGTGCTCTGATCAAAAGAAATGAAGATCCCAATTGCCCTAGGCCTAAATGTTTTGATCACAAGCCCTGGGCTATGTGTGGGGAGTGGAAGGCTCCCTGCCTACCCATTCCTGGGGACCCCCACAGTGACAACTGGCTGTGGTGAGGATGGGCTGGTTAGTGGCACTGATCCAGGACTGCAAAATAATCCTGGTGATGTAACATCAGTGAGTTTGGTCTCCAGCTCTGCCACTGGGAAAGGGAGGTTTCCAGTCAGATCTGCTCAGGCAACCCTTGTCCCTGCAAGCAGTGGGGAGGGATGGTTTGTGCACAGGATGGTCTGTCCTGCCAGTGCCTCAGGTACCTGGTTTAGGATGGGATGAATCACACCCAGGGCAGCAGAGGGTCTGGGCCATGCAGAAGGAGGTACTGGTGCTATGGAAGCTGGTACTGGTGCTATAGAAGGAGGTACTGGTGCTGCAGAAGGTGGTACTGGTGCTATGGAAGGTGGTACTGGTGCTATAGAAGGTGGTACTGGTGCTGCAGAAGGTGGTACTGGTGCTATGGAAGGTGGTACTGGTGCTATAGAAGGTGGTACTGGTGCTGCAGAAGGTGGTACTGGTGCTGCAGAAGGTGGTACTGGTGCTATAGAAGGTGGTACTGGTGCTATGGAAGGTGGTACTGGTGCTATAGAAGGTGGCACTGGTGGTATAGAAGGTGGTACTGGTGTTATGGAAGGTGGTACTGGTGCTGCAGAAGGTGGTACTGGTGCTATAGAAGGTGGTACTGGTGCTATGGAAGGTGGTACTGGTGCTATAGAAGGTGGCACTGGTGGTATAGAAGGTGGTACTGGTGTTATGGAAGGTGGTACTGGTGCTGCAGAAGGTGGTACTGGTGCTATAGAAGGTGGTACTGGTGCTATGGAAGGTGGTACTGGTGCTATAGAAGGTGGCACTGGTGGTATAGAAGGTGGTACTGGTGTTATGGAAGGTGGTACTGGTGCTGCAGAAGGTGGTACTGGTGCTATAGAAGGTGGTACTGGTGCTATGGAAGGTGGTACTGGTGCTATAGAAGGTGGCACTGGTGGTATAGAAGGTGGTACTGGTGTTATGGAAGGTGGTACTGGTGCTGCAGAAGGTGGTACTGGTGCTATAGAAGGTGGTACTGGTGCTATGGAAGGTGGTACTGGTGCTGCAGAAGGTGGTACTGGTGCTGCAGAAGGTGGTACTGGTGCTGCAGAAGGTGGTACTGGTGCTATAGAAGGTGGTACTGGTGCTATGGAAGGTGGTACTGGTGCTATAGAAGGTGGCACTGGTGGTATAGAAGGTGGTACTGGTGTTATGGAAGGTGGTACTGGTGCTGCAGAAGGTTGTTGGCTCGTGCCCAGTGCCTGCAAGTGCTTTGCAAAGGAGTAAGTGTGATTTACTCTGCCTGTTAGTTGTCATCATTTCTGGTTTACTCTCTGCTTGACAAGTTCTTGTGTGGGCTTTCAGCAAGTCCTCACCTTTATTAGTTTGCTATGGGAAACGTGTTAATCCAGCCTGTTCTTACCTCATTCCGAGCCACTTGGACTTTTATTTTGAATGTTTGCTTATCTTCCCAGTGGATGCCTGTGGTTTATACTGGATCAAGCACACAGAAAGTCAAGTGTACTTCAGCAGCAAATGTATAGAACGAGTGAGCTTGATTTCCTGCTGCTCTGTAACAAGGTTACAGCTCTTGGGACCAACTCTGGTTTGGTACAGCCTTGGGAGCCTCCACATCTCACTCCATTGCCTCTGCTCTCCCTCCAGAACCATGGATTTATCGTGTAGCCAGGCAAACCCCAGCAGCTCTGATTGCTGAGCTTGCACTGCAGCCCTAATGAAATCACCTCGGAGTGATTTAGTGCACCTTGGGTCCCCTTTGAACAATGCAAGCAACTATTACTTGTAAGTGCTCTCCAGAGTGATGGGAGGAGTGGGATGGCCCAGCAGCAGGAATAGCTGCTCGGTTCTTGGTGCTGCTGTGGGTAATCCTGTTGAATTTAGGAGAAGTATTGCTGGAAAGTGAGCCTCACTATGTTGCCAGGACCCTGGGGGGTGCAGGAGAGCAGGTAGGTGGTTTCTCTCAGTGCCCTTGAAGAAGATGTGGAAAAGCTGATCTAGTTGAAGGTATCCCTGCTCAAGGCATGGGGCTTGGATTAGGTGACCTTTAAAAGTGTCTTCCAGTTCAGCCCATTCTGGGGTTTCATGAGGTGCACCCAAACAAGCACAGCTGCACAGGGGTGGTGGGAGAGGCAGACTGATCCCTCCTTGTTTTCTGGGATGGGCTGGGAGCTGCTTCGAGTGTCCCAGTGTCAGAACTGTTCTCATCTGTTTCAGGTTCAGTTAGTTCAGTGATCCAGAACATGTTAGAAGAGTCTGGATGCTGCTTTTTCAAGTTCCTCAAAGCTTTGCTTTCACTGGGCTGGGTTTCTTTAAGGAGACCCATGTGAGGACACCGTGCTGTGGATGGGAGTTGTCGTCTTGTGCCTGTGTCTGTGTTTTGAGCTTTGCCATACTCAGCTCTGTGAGTAACAGTGTCAGGGGGATTTGGCCAGTTCTTGGTCTGCTGTGGCTCATGTTCAGACCATGGCAGGTGCAGAGCTGCCACCGTTGCTCATGTCTTCTGTTTCTGGTCTCTGTTAGTAGGTGGATACAAAGGCAAGTGGAGCTGTTTGCTTTACTGAAGTAATTATGGAAACATTATCTGGCTGGGATAATTAATTCCAGATGCTTTAATGTTAGTAGCTTGGCTTAAGTTACTAAAGAAGCAACTTTTTTTTGTCTTTTTATATCCAGAAAACACACACTCAAGTATCCCTGCCTTCTCTAGTAGCAATTCCAAGACATATATTGCTTAAATGGAAATGAGCAGAATCCTGGCAGCCTGCAGGCTGGGTTTGGAGAAGGTTGCTGTGTGACATGGGTCCCTGAAGGGCACCCAGGTGGGTCAGTGATGCTCTGGGAGAAGGGGGAGAGCAGCACCAGTGGGTGCTGGGGCTGGCTCTGCCCTGCTTGCCTGCAGGGAGAAGGTGCTGTGTGAGCATCCTCTGCAGCTGCCCTGGATCTGGAGGCTGCTGCATTTTGCTGGGTTTCCGAGCCAGAAGAGCAGCACAGGCTGTGTCACCTCCCAGCAGCAGGGCACAGTCCCCCTGCTGCCTTCAACACCACTGTTAGAGCTGAATGGCACAGAGAGAAAAGGGGGAAAGGAATATGGAAGAGATCTGTGCACAGCATCAGAAATTATGTGTGTATTTTGCTCTCAGCCCAGACACTGCTTTTGTCTAGTCTGCCAGAAAAACATCTGTGTTTTGTTGTTCTAGTCAGCCCACCAGCAAACCACTGCCCAGCCATTGCAGTGTCCCTGCAGCCGTGGTTTTCCCCTCACAGAAGTTGTGGAGATGAACCCAGCTGTGCTATGGTGCTCTCCTCTGCCGTGGGAAGGCAGGCACTGCTCTGCACCTGAGTTCTTCTGAACCAGATCCCCGCTCCCATCTACATCAAAATGATTCTCTGGGCACTGAATCACAGTTGCAACTTAAATAATTCATTTGTTGAGCTAAATCTCAGTGAGATTTAGGCTGGAATATAAATGTGAGAAAGACAGGGACATCAACACTGGTCTTCCTCTAGTCTGCTGGGTATCAGGCTTTTTATGTGGTGATAAACAGCTCAGAAATGGAATTGGAAAAGCTGTCTGGGTTTCACAAGATGGCTGTTTAGTGCCTCCTGTTCACTTGTTTTCCTCTTTTTATCACATCAAAGAAGAGTGAATCATTTTCTCCTTAGAGGATTATGTTATTCCAGGGGCCTGGAAGGACCCACTCTGGTTACAGGCTGTTACAGGAGATTTCAGATGAGGAGGGAACAACTAAGCATTTTTCTTTACTGCACCTGTTAATTGTAATTGGGAGCTTCAGCTGCATTTCTGTAAAACTTCCAGAACCTGTCTATGTAAATCCTAAACTCCAGCAGCTCGGGAGGGGCCACCTTACTCCGTCCTTAATGGAAATGGGATTGTCACAGGGAGATTTCCAAGCCTAAAGAGAGAGCCCTTGGATGGTCCTGGAGCCAAAAGGAGTTTGCTGTGGCAGCAGCTGTGGGTGCTGAGGCTGTGCCCTGTGGAGCTGTGCTGTGCTCTCACAGATCAGATGCTTCCCATGGCTGGGGGTGTTTTAAAAGCTGATCATGAAAATTTGTAATATTTACAATATAAATTGTAAAATTTGTAATAAATTGGGCAGTACCAAGTGTCAGAATTCAGCTGGGAGAGGCAGCAGCAGCAGCTAAAGGGACAGTGGGCGTAGCTGCAGCACCCAGTCCTGGGCTGGTCCCTGCCTGGCAGGGGACAGCAGGGTCCCTGAGACACAGTGGGGTCCCTGAGACATTCTGGGCTCCCTGAGACTCTCTGGGGTCCCTGAGACATGCCAGGGTCCCTGAGACACTCTGGGGACCCTGAGACTCTCTGGGGTCCCTGAGACATGCCAGGGTCCCTGAGACACTCTGGGGACCCTGAGACTCTCTGGGGTCCCTGAGACATGCCAGGGTCCCTGAGACACTCTGGGGACCCTGAGACTCTCTGGGGTCCCTGAGACATGCCAGGGTCCCTGAGACACTCTGGGGACCCTGAGACTCTCTGGGGTCCCTGAGACATGCCAGGGTCCCTGAGACACTCTGGGGACCCTGAGACTCTCTGGGGTCCCTGAGACATGCCAGGGTCCCTGAGACACTCTGGGGACCCTGAGACTCTCTGGGGTCCCTGAGACATGCCAGGGTCCCTGAGACACTCTGGGGACCCTGAGACTCTCTGGGGTCCCTGAGACATGCCAGGGTCCCTGAGACACTCTGGGGACCCTGAGACTCTCTGGGGTCCCTGAGACATGCCAGGGTCCCTGAGACACTCTGGGGACCCTGAGACTCTCTGGGGTCCCTGAGACATGCCAGGGTCCCTGAGACACTCTGGGGACCCTGAGACTCTCTGGGGTCCCTGAGACATGCCAGGGTCCCTGAGACACTCTGGGGACCCTGAGACTCTCTGGGGTCCCTGAGACACTCTGGGGACCCTGAGACACTCTGGGGTCCCTGAGACACTCTGGGGACCCTGAGACATGCCGGGCTCCCTGAGACATGCCAGGGTCCCTGAGACACTCTGGGGACCCTGAGACACTCTGGGGACCCTGAGACTCTCTGGGGTCCCTGAGATATGCCAGGGTCCCTGAGACACTCTGGGGACCCTGAGACACTCTGGGGACCCTGAGACATGCCGGGCTCCCTAAGACATGCGGTCCCTGACGCATCTCCAGCAGGAGGGATGGGAGTGCAGCCTGCTCAGCCACCCAGGCATTACGTCACCTGGAGCTGCACTCACTGGCTGCTGGTACCCGAGGGCAGGACGCTGCTGCAAGCAGCATTAACCCCTTCCTGAGCATCCTCAGTGCCACTTGGGTAACACAAAGGGACCTTGACAGAGCTGAGCATTAGCCACCGGTGTCGGTGCAGTCTGGGGGTGTGTTTTGGGCACAGCTGCTCCTGGTACTGGAGCTTGGTGGATCCTCCTGGGGCCAAATTCAGCTGCTTTGTTCTCTCAGTACAGCAGCAGAAGCCTGGGCAGTGTGGGTAACTGCCTGTGGAGGTTTTTGGGACAAGCACTTGAAGGAAGGTGTGGGTTGTACAAAGGGCAGTGCCAGCCCAGCCACCCGCTGTGCCCGTCAGCGGCAGTGGGGACAAACTGCTTGGTGGCACTGAGCTGCTTGCTCAAACGTGGATGTACATGGGAATGGCTGATGTTCAGTTCCCTCCATCAACCTTTTTTGCTGGAATGTGGTTGTTACAGCCAGGAATGTGGTTGTTACAGCCCCTGCCATGAGGATAGCCTGCAAATGGGTGCAGAATGGGTGGCAGATGGGGCCATCAGCCATCACAGATTTCCCTTCCCAGACCAGAGGTTCCTGTTCCCATGGCTGCTCTGTTGATGTATGTATGATGAATTTTCATGGATTTTCAGAGGCTGTTGCCAAATCTTGAGGGGTTTTGGCTCCAGCAGCCAATAAGGAAATACTACAAATCGTTTGTTTTCTGCACAAAGTGGTCCCAGCGGTGCCATCTCATTCTTCTGAGGTTCTTGTTTGTTTTAAAATAAAAGGGTTTGGTGACAGTGCCCTGTTGAGATAGACTGTGTCACCTCTCTCCTCCCTCTCTGGGACCAGCTGCCTCCAGCTGTCTCTTCTCCATCCACAGGAGGATGTGTTGACAGGCTCTGGGTACCTGTGCTCTCTCCTGCAGGGTCATGGGGCTCTGGTGTCAGGTGGCTTGTGCCAGGGGTGACAGCAGGGTGCCTACAGGGCTCTGAACTGTCTGTGCTGGTGACCAGGGTGCTCCAGATGTTACCTGGAGTATCTTCAGCCAAGGAGGGGAGGGGTGAAGTGCACAGGTGCTTGTTAGCACCAAGACCTGGATCCTAAAGACACGTTGAGGCTCATCCAGCTGGTCAGGCCAGCTTGCTTGCAGGTCTGAACCTCAGGCCAGTTAATTGAAAACCTAAACATATATTATCTTCTTGGCGTTCCCTTTCTTGAGCCCAGCTTTGGGAGTATAGTTTTTGGCTCATGGTTTTATAGCCTTTACTAGAAGCCATAAAAATACAAGAAGTAGGAGTAGCATGGTCAGTAAATCTGGGTGTGGGAATGCTGAGGATCACAGAGCCTTGTGTGTGGGTTGTGGCTCATTATTGTGACCATCCACCACTATCTCCAACCCTATCCTTCCCCCTTATACCCCCAGGCACTTTTTCTAACTTAAATGCTTAAATTCTGCTCTGCTCTTGAGAGGCAATAGCATCTATAAAATCTGTTAGCTTAAGTTCATAAGAAAATGGGGCATCCGGCCCAAATGGCCTGCTAGATACTATTTTAATAAACAGAAAGTGGAAATCATCCCTCTAAATTGCCCTTTCAAGCTGTTGTGTGCCACAGGAGAATTCCCCCATAAGCAGAGCTGGCAGTAGGAAAAGTGTCAGCACTGAAGGTTGCTGGCAGAGCTATCTTTCCACTGACTTTCTTAAGCTGACTTATTTATGGACATTGGGCAAGCCTAATTTAGACTGGAATGGAGGTAAAGAAAAGATTACTGACTAATGTCTTTGTTGTAATAAAATTAAGCATTTTTAGCTGAGAAACACTATGCAGGATTAATTATTTCTATCTGATATATTAAAAGGGAACATATAGAAAAAAAAGCCTTCTCCCTTCAGCCAAGTGAAGCATTCAGTTTACAGAGATGATTAACCATGGGAATTTGCTGAGTATATTTTATTACTGTGTAGTCTTCTCCAGGGATAGATGGGATCCTCAAGAGTGTTGGGGTCCACTTACTTCTTTTCCTCAAGTGCCCTTGAGACCCACTTTCAGACTAATGGCCTCAGGTTTGTTGTGATTTCCAGGCTGATCCCAGTTTTCAGCCCTTCATTTAAGTGAGCCTTTGATTGTTACAGGATTTTAAAAAAACTCTGTGTCTCTGGATAAATAAAGGAGTAAATGCTCTTCCTGTGTAATTGAGCTTTTGTGAATGGTCTGGCTCTTGGTGGAGGCTTTGCCCCTGTGATTCTTTGCCATGATGGTGCAATTTGGGTGGGTTGGTGGCTCATGTGCAGACTCCTCATCACCCAGCCTGGGTGTTTCTTTATCCACTGAGCAGCTATTTGCAAACATGGTTTCCCAATGGATGAAGACTTGTCCCTGCACAAAAGGGGAGCCCTGATGACATCCCCAGCTCTTGGAGCCCAGCAGGAGATGGAAAGACACTGGTGAGGGCAGCCTCTGTGCTTTGTTCCCTTTTTCTTGTTATGTCTCTGCTGCAATGTTTTGACAGCACAAAGCTTGCAACTTTTTGGGCTCTGCTTTCTTGAAGCTACTGGAGGTGAGGAAGGGTGGCCAGCTGGGTCTGTTTTCTGTATTGCTGTGAGGGAGGGCATGGTCTTTCCCAAAGGATTGCTCTCTTGTCTTAAACTGCAGGATCTCTTCTTCCAAAGCTCCTCCTAGCCTAAGGCACTGTCACTGCAGTCTCTGATCTTTGTGTCTCAACACCAGGAAGCCCTTTGCAGGTGTGTTAGCATGTGTCAGGAAGGAGTGGGCTGCTTTTTAGGAATGTGATTTTATCCACCAAAGCAAATCCAGGAATCAATGGCAGGCTGTGCACCTCTGGGGCATTAGGATGCCCCATGAGAACCTCAGCATCTGGCAGCCTCCAGCTCCCCTCAGGGTGGGAGGAATGGTCATGGGAACAGGCACAGGCTCTCTTAGGGTTTGCTGAATTGTTTGCAAGCCATAAAACCCTTGTGTTTAACTGAGTGCTGCAGATGAGTCAGGGAGTTGATCTGGACCAGGCTTCCAGCAGGTCTTCATAGGGTTATACAAGTTTCTCACCATATAAAAAATAATTAAGCAGTTATTTCAGTTTCTTTATTTCTGACCTTCTCTGTTTGCTGGTATTTGAAATGGTGTGAAAATGGCACAAATATCCTCATGCCTGAATTAACTCCGGGGGATCCCAGCCCATGCTGCCAGATCAGCATGAGATTATGGGGAGGAAGCTTCAAAAGTAAAGTTTAGTGATCCTCTTAAGAAGATACTTTTCATATGAATACTTATTCCTTGTAGGAAAGTGTCTGTTGAGTGCTGCAGCACCTATCATCCCTCCCTGGTCCCTGTGTTCCCAGACAGGGAGAGGCACCTGCCATCACTGCACTGGCATGTTTCAAACCTTTTAACAGAGTGCTGATGAGCTTGTTAGATGTTTGTATCTTCATTACCTTGATCTTCATCGTCAATGACGTGGTGAGAGGCAAAATGGCACTCTCTAACTGCCAGTTCCCATTAAATGAAAGCAAACTGCATTTAATTACAGTGTCAGAAAAAACTGGACGTTGATCACTGGTGGAGCTGTTACCATCAGTGAGCCCCTGAGCTCCCTGTGATCTCTGCATCACCAGGGACTGTGCACAGCCAGGACCTGAGAGTCTAAACATGAATCCAGGTTTGAGAGTCTAAACATGAATCTAGGTTTGAGAGTCTAAACATGAATCTAGGTTTGAGAGGCTAAACATGAATCCAGGTTTGAGAGGCTAAACATGAATCCAGGTTTGAGAGTCTAAACATGAATCCAGGTTTGAGAGTCTAAACATGAATCTAGGTTTGAGAGTCTAAACATGAATCCAGGTTTGAGAGTCTGAACATGAATCCAGGTTTGAGAGTCTAAACATGAATCCAGGTTTGAGAGTCTGAACATGAATCCAGGTTTGAGAGTCTGAACATGAATCCAGGCTTGGGGAGGGCTGGGAGCGCTGGGGCCGTGGGTACATGACTCGAGGGGAGAGTCACTTGTCTCCTGTCTCTGAGCATCAGGTTCAGCAAAACTTCTCCATAAGATATCTGCAGATAGGGGGTGGAGGCTGTGTGCCCAGGTGGGAGTGGAGGTGCCCAGGCTCAGCAGGTGCTGTGTCCCACACACTGCTCTTGGTGGGCAGAATTGTGTGTGCTGTGTGAGGTAACCCCAATGGGTTGCTCCAGTCATGTCAGCATCCTTATCACACTGAGTGCATTTCAGTGCTGTCAGTACAGCCAATGACCTGTTCAGGATACTCCTTTGATATGTACACAGAGCATTCATCTTTGCAGTTTTATGCCAGGGTAAAAATAGCAGCTCTTTCCTCCTGCCATCCCGAGCATCCGTGGCTGGCTCGGTGTCAGAGCATCACCTGTTGCAGGGGCTTTTGGGTGAGCAGCTTGTGTAACTTGGCTTAATGAAGGCTTATGGCCCTGACCTCGTGCCTGCTCAGGCAGCTCTCCCCAACAGAAGCATTCATTGCACGTGGAGGGCTGGTTTTTTCTCTCCTGTAACAAGGCTGTGCCCAGCCTAGCTGCTCCCACACCCAGGTTCCTTTTCTGTGAGGGATGACCCAGAGTTGGGCTCATGGAAAGGAGAGGCTCGGTCTGACTTGAGCCAATGCATGTTGCACCAGCAGCTCCTGCTTTATTTTTTTGTTATTAGCATCTTCCAGTGGCTAAGGGGCCACAAGAAAGGCTGGATGGGGACTTTTTAGATGGGTATGTAAAAATAGCTTAGAACTGACAGAGGGCAGATTTAGATTGGATATTAGGAAGAAATTCTTCCCTGTGAGGGTGGTGAGGCCCTGGCACAGGTTGCCCAGAGCAGCTGTTGACTGCTCCATCCCTGAAGTGTCCAAGGCCAGGCTGTAAGGGGCTTGGAGCATCCTGGGATAGTGGAAGTTGTCCTTGCCCATGGCAGGGAGGGCTGGAACTGGATGATCTTTAAGGTTCCCTCAAACCCATCTATTGTGTGATTTATTCTCTGATTTTAGGGGTTTGGGAGCTCCTTAGGTGCCAGTCCTGAAGCTGTGGCTTGAGCATGCCTTTAATGTCTGCATGAGAGACATCAGTGAATCCCCAAGTTCTATCCTAGATTACAGTGAGATTATTTTAAAATGTGGGGACTGAGAGCTGTCCTTCCATATGGCTCTTTTTAGTTCTTGAACTTAAATTTGGAGATGTACTCAGGACATTGGGTCACATGTTTATTTTCAATTTACTGGTGGGGAAAGTAAAGCAAAAGAGATAATAAGAACCCATTTCTTGATGTTTCCCTCTCTGAGCCATAAATTGTTGCTTCTTCTGCTGGTGGCTCTGGAAGTACCTCCAGCATTTGTGACCACAGAGGACAGCAATTAAACTGCATGTCAGGGTTTGGAGAAAATCCAGGTTCATTTTCCTGCCCTGCCACAGCTTTCCTTCCTGACCATGGGCAAGGCAGGTAGGGTCTCATTCCCAAGGACAGCTGGGCCCAAGTGTCTCTCCTTGGCACATACAGACCTTGGAGCATCTGGTACCACAGCTCCTCTGGTTCTGTGATGGACACCATGGCTTTGCCCCAGACACATCACAGAGCACAAGGCACTTGGTGCTCTGACATTAGCTTACATAGCAGGACAGAAGGCAGATAAAAGTCTTCCAGGGATCAGTGGCCTTCCCAGCTGGCACTGGTGCAAGAGCAGGGCTGGGTCCTCCAGCTTTGCATGGGGAGAAGTTGTTTGGGAGGGGCTGACGTGCTGCAGTGAGGCATGTTTGGTTGCTGTTCCTTTGCAGCACCTTTCTGGGTTGATGTGTGTGCCAGGAGGTGGATTTCAGGGGAGGAAATGTGAGCTGTGCAAACACTGCAGCAAGCTCCAGCTCCCAACTTCGCTGAGATCTGTCAGCTGGCACCACAGGCTGCTTCTCATTTCCAGCTTGTCCTCTGCTTGCATGTCATTAGGCGTGACACTGTTGACACGTGCATGGCAAGTACCATGCATATTGCTGCAGAGCTGCCAAGGAAAGGCAGAAGAGCTGACAGCCAGCCTGGGTGCTCTCTGTGCAGGGAGTTTGCAGCAGGTGAGGCAGCTCCTCTCCCCATCCCTGTGGTTGTGATTAGAGAGCACTCAGAACGAATCTCAGAGGCCACCATGGGGTGTTCCCCAGTGCCAGTTGTGCTGAAGAGCTGCCCAGCACGGCGTGGATGTGGCACTGCAGTGTACGGCACACTGGAGGTGTTCCTGGAGCAGCTGACGGCTGGGGGCTTGCTGTTAGCACTTAGATCATCATCTCCACTGCACCTCAATTTTCTCATCTAAAGAGTTCATTTCTGTGGATGAATGGGAGCACTCTTGCTGTAGTTGTTCTGCTGAGGCCATTTGTCAGTGCTGGCCCATGGGCTGGCTTCAGGTGCAGTGGCTTTGTTTTCCTTCTCAGAGTCAGGTATCCGGTGTGGTCTCACCCTCCATGGCAAGAAACAGAGTATTTTTCTGAGTTGGAGCTCTTTCTCAACCTCCCCTTCCTTTCTTCCAGGATCATCCCCCAGCTGGAGAGCTCACTTTCACAGGTGTCACCGAGCAGCCTGCCTGGCTCTGAGATTTCAGAAGCTACAAGGACTTATTTGCAAGGAATGAGCCGCTACGACCTGGACGAGCTCGATGCCTGCTGGTTGGAGCTTGTTAACATGGAGCTCAAGGAGATGGGTGAGTGTTGCTGGTGGTTTTTTTTTCTTTCTAGCCTGGGTGTCCCACAGTGGGCATTCAGGCTTTTTGAGTAAGCATGTGGAACTAAAGGCCTTGGAGAAGAACTGTCAGAAGCGCTGGCCTGATTGTTTCCTGTTCCAGGCATCTCTGGATATCACAGCATAACATTGCCTGCATCACTGCTGTTATATCACTGCACATTCTTCAAATCCTTTAGTGGATTTTGGTGGAGTGCAAGTACCTGAGCTTGGAATTTGACCGTTGGCACTAGTGCTTAGCATGGTCTGCTGGGCAGATTTGTTGGCACAGACCCACGGGTGTGTGTAGTCCTGCCAGACTGTGGAGGGATTTTCCAGTCCTTGTTAGGGAAGGGTTGCTGTGGCGTGGCTGCTGCTCTGCAGGTAAGAGTGATACCCCAATAAAGCATTCACCTTGTGAGATCAGTGAAGGCTCAAGTGTGCCTACATGAGGGTTAGTCCTGGTGGCAAAAGCCTTTCAAGAGAGGGAAAAAGGATTTTACCAGGTGCTTGAGCAGATGGGATAGTGCACTGTGGAGCAGGAGGGTTGTGCTGGCTCTCACAGGCAGCTGGTTGAGGGCTGCTGCAGGATTCAGGATGAGGTCAGGAAGATGCAGTTCAATGAGCTTGCATGGAGCACAAGCAAGCTCAGAAGTTGGCCTGACATGACTGAGCTTGGTTTTGGAAGATGTTCTTGTGGTGTACTCATGATTTACAATGAAATATTGTTACCATGACCTTGAGAAAGTTTTAGACGCTGCTTTCACAGTTTGTCTGATTATCTGGTATAGGTATCCTGTATATTGGGTTTCCCATAATCTCAGCATTGTGGAGCCTGTAGCATCACAGAGAAATCACAAGTCACTTCTGCCTTCATTAGCTGGTCCTGTATTAGCAGCCTCAGCTCTGTCATTAGCACATACAGGTTTTGAGGCATTGGCAGCTACAGTGAAGTCCTTGAGCAGAGCAGAGGGTGCTGCTGGATAAAGCCAAGTGCCTCAGTCCTGCTCAGGACATGCAGAGGATCCACCCTTCCTAACCCTGCACAGCTGCTGTTGCTGCATCAAGAAACCACCTTCACCCATACTGGGCATCATTCTGACCTCACTGTGCCTTCAGTGTATCCCCTGCTACACTTCCCTTGCCATCTCCACAGCTGCATGGCCATCAGAAGTGTCTCTGGGCTCCAGAGAAGCATTGTCTCTATTTCCACTTCCTCTTGTGGAAGTGGAAATAGAGGAACTTTCTCTTCCTCTTATTTCATAAGTCTCTAGAAATTAAGTGGGCAGAGATTTGGCTTCTCCAGCTCAGTTGGATTAAATTTGCCTTGCTTTATTATTTCTTCAAAGTATTAGGTTTCAAATGCAGTTTCCAGATGTGGCGCTCCTGGGGTGATGGAAGGTTGAGGTAATTGGAAGGTCCCTGCCCCAGGCCAGACTGGGGCAGAGCTGGCTGCTGGCTGTCCCCATGTCACCTTTGGGCTGGCACGTGCCAAACCTGCAAGTGCTGGGTAGAGTGGCAGCTTCTCCAGCAGCACTGCCTTGGGAGTGAGTGAGTTTAGTAGGGGAGGTTGAGCTTCATCCCAGCCATACCCCTGCTCTGTGCAGGCATGTGGGTGGGCTGGCACCTCAGCATCCCAGGGAATCCCAGGGAATCCCAAGGCTGGACACAGGCAGTGCTTTGCTGCTGACCCTCAGCCATTCTGAGCAAGCTGCATTTTCTTCCCTCCATCTCATCATTTATCAGCCAGTCACCTTTTCCAAGGAGTGTCCTTAGGAGATGTTTGTCCAGGGCTGGCTGGATGAAAACACAGAATCTGAGGAAGCCCTTGAGCCGTCCTGCCAGCTCTAGATGGTGATAAGGACCATGGTGATCCCAGCAGTGGTAGTGCAGAGGGCATCACTGCCCATCACCTGCTTCTCCAGCCCATTCCTGTCACTGAGGGAGCACTGTCACTACTGGCTGAGCCTTCAATATGCTGGGGAGAGAGGAGCTTTGAAAACCAGTGTTTGGCATGTGAAATCCACTGCAGATACAGCTTCAGCCCAATAGATTCTGGTATCTTTCCCCCTCCCCCAGTCCTCCCAACTTCTCCAGCAGTGCAAGGGTTGGTATGTTTTTTCCAGTGACTTGGAAAGGAAAAGATGTGGCTTTGGTAATGCCCCACCCCTGATGCTGCAGGGAGCTGGGGGTTGCCAGGTGGGAAGCAGGATGGGAGCTGGTGCTCCAGGCTGCAGGAGTCACATCACCCATGGCAGCTGTGCCTGCTGTGGAGGCTGGAGGTCATCAGGCTTCTTTGAGGGGCTGCATCTTCCTGCCCATGGAAGTGATGGGGTTTGGGTGTCATAGAGGAAAGCTGTTGTAGCAAATCTATTGCTGCTCAGCTCCTAGGCTGGGCCAGAGCAGGGGCTTTGCTCCCTCTGCTCCCTGGGGTGGGATTTGGGTGCCCTTCACCAGCCAGGGCAGAGGATTGCTGCTGCCTGGGTTGGGCCAAAGGCAGTCCATAAATAGCATTTTCTCCCGGAAGCCCTTGACATTAATGACACCGTTAATGACTCGCTGAGATTTCCAAACCTGCTTTGCTAATCTCCAAGATCATTAACATGACTTAACTAGAGAATGGCAGCCTCTCCTCCCATTCAGAGGAGTCAGGAGTTATCTCCCAGCATTAATTTAGGAGGTAGGCAGAAGTTGAAATTCCTCATGGGTGTTTGGCTGAACTGTTGTCACTGGGCTGTCCAGGGGCACAATATGTCATTCCCAAAATATTTAATGACAAAGAAGGATCCAGATCTCTGACTGGCTCCTGAGGATGTTTGGGGAGGAGAGCTGGAAAACACCTATGAGATCATCCAGCTCGCCTTTCGTGGGTCTACGTAGCGCACAGCACATGCCTTTTCCAGTCCTTTTTAGGTCACCCCAGGGATGGAATTTTATCACCAAGATCAGATAAACCTCCAGATAGCTCCAGCTCTCTGCATTCTGCCTGCTGACTCCTCTCCCAATTAAGTGGAATTGCTCCAGAAAGCAAAGGTTTTACATGAAAAGCAAAAGTTTTAAACATAAAACAGCTTTAAATAGTTTGAAACCCCCTAGTAAGATGCCTCAGTAGCTGCTGCTGTACTCGATGGAAATGTGCTGTTTAAAGAACCTTTGTGTGCTAGAGATGAAGTCAGTATTTAGGCATGCCTAAGTGTTTTATTTGTTGCTGCTACAATATGAGATTGTAAAAAAAGTGGATCTGAAGAAGACTGAATGAAGCCCAGAGCCAGATTAATGTCCATGCCACTCCAGGCAGCACAGGCCTGTCCTTTTAGACAGCAGCCATGCCATAAGTCTTCATTTTTACATTAACATTTTATGCTGTGTTTTGTGATCTCCACTAAATCCAAAGCTATTGTAAGAGTGGAGCTAGAGAGACTTCAAAGGCCAAGGCTGAAAGATCCTTTTGCAGTGATCCACACTTCATAAACACACGGAAAATCCTCAAGAAATTGCTAAAATTGTTGTCAGAATCAATTTAGCTGAAGGCAGAGTCGAAGTTTCTAAGTATTCCCTTGACTTAATCCATATGGTGTATTCTGCTCACATATGCCCACCACAGCTTCTATCTTTGGAGCTGGAGGTGTTCCTGGTATTTTATGGCAGGAACATGCAAAGGTCACATGGATTGCTTTTGAAGCTCCGGGGGGAATTCATCGCTGCATACTTGAGATGTGTCTGTGTACTAACGAGATGGTGCCTCCCTGGGCAGAGGTGAGATTGGTCAAGTAGATGTGAAATAAGCTGGAGTCAGTGGAGTACCCTGGGCAAGATGTGCTCAGTGGAGCAGGGGCTGCTGTCAGTCCTGCTCCTCTCAGAGTGGCTGCTTCCCGCCCTGGCAGTCTTGGGTGTCACACTCTGAGGCTGCTCCCATCACACTGCATCCTTTTGGGATTCTGGGAGCCCCTTTGTCACCCTGAGGCAGCAAGGTGGCACTCCCCAGGCAGAGCCTGTTTCCAAGCAGCTGCAGCCCACCACCGTGTGTCCATGTCCCACTGTGCAGGACACCCCAGGACAGAATTGTAGAATGGTTTGGTTTGGAAAGGACCTTAAAGCTCATCCCATTCCAAGCCCCCTGCCATGGGCAGGGACAACTTCCACTAGCCCAGATTGCCCCAAGCCCTTGGACGCTTCCAGGGATGGGGCAGCCACAGCTTCTTTGGGCAAGCTGTGCCAGAGCCTCACCACTCTCACAAGGAAGAATTTTTTCCTAATATTCATCTCACCCTGCCCTCTGTCAGTTTGAAGCTATTCCCCTCTGTAAAACACCACAAGCCTCTGGATCTAAGCTTATTTATCTCCTTAGAGATACAGATAATCAATAGCATGTGTAAATGAATGTATTAATTGTTTGTATGTAATGTATTAATGTATAGATTAGCAGGGTTGGAGATCAGTGGGAGACTCTTAACACATTTCCCCTCCATATTTTCAGCACAGTTTTTACATCAAGTCGCTGTTTTGCTGTTTCCATAAATTCCTGGCAGTAATTGCAGTAGTTTGCAGCAATACTCTGGTTTTGCTGCTGATGGGGTGAGGAGCCTTTCATCAGGAGTGCTCTAGGACAGCCCTGTCAGAGCCAAGCATCGCTGCAGAGAGGCAGCAGCTTCTAAAGTGGCTTCTGAAACATTTTGTCATCATCTTAAATTTGAGCAATAATTGATGTCGGTGGGTGGCAGAAAGGGTGATAATTGGTTCCTGTAAATCTTTTAAGTGCATTAGCAGGCTGTGTTTGTAACAAAATGTCTGGAGGTTTCACTGTGGATGCTCAGTTCACTGTTTGTGTGTTGGTCACACTCGTGTCGGGTCTGTTTATAAATAACACTGATAAAAGATTAATGTACAATTGCTGCATCGTCCGAGGGTTGTGTGTCTGCAGGTGGTGGGCTGGAGGTGGCTGTGGGAGTCCCAGGTGTTCAGGTGGTTGGCTGTCATCCCCTGCTGTCCCTGAAGGATGCCTAGGGGGGCACTCAGCCCGGGGCAGGGTGGCTGGTGTCCCCACGAGTGCCAAAGCAGACGGGTTTGAAGTGGTTTGCCCGGGGCGAGCTGGAGGGCCAGTGAGCTGGAAGGAGATCTCTGGAGTGTGTGGTCCCTGTACCATGTGTGAACACCCTATCCCATCAGGGACCAGTCATTCTTTCACCTCAGGTTTTCAAAGATAGTCAGAGACAAGCCTACATCATCACACAATTGCTTTGCCTTTTTTAATTATAATTTTTAAAAGCAGTAATTTTGCTTGGTTTTTTTAATATATATATTTCCTAAAAAGTAGACTCCCAGGTTTATAGTCTGTAAATCAGTGAATGGCACAGCCTGCAGTCCTGATAGCAGTTTGTTCATGAGCTGTTTCTATCTCCAGGTATTCTCCACAGGGGGAAAGGATTTATTGTTTCACTAAATTGATATTAGTGGAGCACAGTTCAGTCAGAAATAGGTCTCTATTTTGTGAAAGGTGGCTCTCCAGCTATTTTTTTCCTCCCCTCGCAGTGAGTTGGCTCACACCACGACGAGGAGTAGCTGAGAATTCATTTAGCAGAAGAATACTGCTCCTTCATGCCACATAAATTACGATATTACAGGAATAATTGTAACGGAGGGCGGCGTTGTGTGAAGGAATGTGCCTGGTGCTTCTCCCCGGCGCGGCGCTGCGGCTGCGGTGCCAGCCCAGTAATCCCAGTTCCTTTGGGACAGGGGTTAAAACTCTGTGTTTCAGCTGCTGTAGGGCAGCTGTAGGGGCTGAGGTGTGTGGAGTTGGGCTGGGCCCCTTGGGAGCCCCCTGGGATGATGGGGATGCTGTGGAGCTGCAGGGACCATGGCAGACCCTGACACAGACACGCAGGAAAGACTTTTTTGCTTGGAGCAAAGTTCCTTCATGTTTTCTTTTCATGAATCAGATCTGGAGACCTCCTGTACTGCATCATCACCTTTCACCTCTTCTCCTCCATTTCTGAAGCAAGTCCCATTTTCTGGTGCTTCCTTTGGCTGGGAAGGTGCTACCCTGCAGCACCCTGCCCTGTGCAAAGAGGAGACAGATTTTCTCAGCTGAGATGCCGTGGGAGGCAGCATTCCCTGGATTACAGCCCTTCCCACTGTGGGGCAATACTGGGGTGTTCCAGGGAGGCTGGGTGGCCACATCAAAGCACATCATTGTTAATGAACTCAGTGTTAATGGAGAAAGGGTGTGGGTGGCCTCCTGGAGGGGGTGATGGGACATACTCCTCCTGTGTTGGTGTTTTGAACTAAATAGCCAGGGATTATATTGGCACGGGATTGAAGCCTCACCTCTGCCTGTGTCTCTCCAGACAGAAACTCTGAAGAAGTTTATGGCTGTTACTGCTGTTTTCTGTGGGGGCTCAGAAAAGCTCTGTTTTCTTGCTTAAGACCTTGGCACACCTTAACCAGGTGAAAATACTGTTCTCTTGGTCAGCAGGTAGAGTCTGCTGACCTGGGGATGGTTCCAAATGTGGACATCACTGGATTTGTTAATTGTGGCCAAGATCAGTTGTCTTGTGTCTTTGCTTTCCTCCTCTGGAGACAATAATAGTGTCACTTGTGCAGGTACACACAGGGAATGTTTTGGTGGAGGATTTTTTTGTTTGCTGTTTAGCTGGCCACGATCAATAAAGAGAGAGTTTTTGCAGCCAGAAGGATGACAATTTTATGAATGGAGTTTAGTAGCACAAACTTCACGTGATACAGGAGATAAATGGAGCACAAATGGAACAAGCACTTCACCCCCAGGCCCCATTGTTTGGTGCTTCATAAACGATTCATCGCTTCATCCCCGTCGATGCAATTGTCAATTCAGTCAGCTCCGAGTGCTTGGGCGACGCTTGGCGAACGCGTTCCTGGTGTGGCTGCACCTCACTGGAGCGTGGGAGTGCCCACGGGGGTGTCACAGCTGCATGCCACGGAGGCTGGGGAGGGACCCCACCAAGGCACTGCTCTGCCTCTGCCCTTCCTCTGCCACAGGAGCTTTGGGATCAGCATGAACTTTCTTCCCAGGGTTAAGCAGGTGATGGAAAATTCAGGAGGTGGGATGGATGCTGCTTGTTTCCACTCGAGGTGAAGCGGAACGGTGGCAATGCCAGCGTGATCCTGACCCTGGGCAAGGTTGCGTTCATGATTCCTGTGGAAAACCCCCTCCCTTTCCTTCCTCATGCTGCCTGCAGCTGCCAGCTCTCTGCCTGCCCTCTCCCATGAGCACAGGGCAGCTCTGGAAAGTATGTGGGGGAAAGCACTGGGAACACCTTGGTGATGGTTTTGCTTTCCAGAAGAGCAGAGCCTGAAATGTTGGGAGGAATGGAGTAGCTTCAGATTGGCACTCTGATGCCCAGGCTCATAGTCACAGATGGGGAGTTGAAACCCTGACCAAGAGGAGGATATTCTTGCTGGACTGGTTTAATACTCACATTAAGTCATGTTGAGCAAGTGCACCTCGGGTGGTGTGTTTGTAAAGGGACTCCATTAATGCACAAATAATGCTCTGGCTTTTCTCTGTAACACACAAGCAATGATAGGACAAGGGAGGGTGGCTTTGAGTTGAAAGAGGATTGATTTAGATTAGATATTGGAAATAAATTTTTCCCTGTGAGGGTTGGGAGGCCCTGGCACAGGTTGCCCAGAGAAGCTGTGGCTGGAAGTGTTCAAGGGAACACTTGGACAGGGCTTGGAGCAACCTGGTCTAGTGGAAGTTGTCCCTTCCAAGCTAAGGGAGGCTGGAACAAGAAGATCTTTAAGGTCCCTTCCAAGCTAAACCCTTCCATGTTTCCATGACATCCAACCGGAACTATGCCAAGAGCAAGATGGTGGCTCCATCCCAGCCCTGGTGCTCAGAACTCGCTGTGCTAGTGCAGGATGCTTCACATTGCTGAGCTGCAGAGGCCCCAGGCAGCCTGTGCCAGCCTGGGGCTGAGATCCCACGCCCAGGCTGGGGCTGCTGCGGAATCAAACAGGTACCAGCAGGTTCCTTGGCATGCTGCAGCACAGCAGCCCGAGCTCTTGAGAGGGCTGTGATAGGGAACAGTGTTGTCTGTCTTAGATGGTATCTCAGACTCGACATAGACGTGTAAAATGCCAGGCTGGATGTTTGCAGGGACTTGTCAAGCCAAGGGAAACCGTGCCAGTGAAACATTGGGGAAGAGCTTAAAAAGGCAGACAATGGTGTGTTTGCTTGCCGAGCTCGCCTACGTGATGCTTTCCCCCTTGACAGAGTTTTTTCAGTTGATCACTGGCTATGGGGGGAAAGATGCAGCCTATGCCAGCCCCATCCAGCCAGAGGTGCTGGGAACCCTGCAACCCCATCCCTTGGGGTTTAGAGCAACCCAGAGTTCAGCCCAGAACAGGGACATCTCACTGTGGCTTGAGAGATGACCAGGATACCAGATTTTTCACTGAACATTTAATTAGTAACTGGTCCTTACAAGCTCTTCCTCAAGCCCTTTTTCTCCATCTCTGCTTATAAATGAGGTATTTTCTTCCATTGCTTTGGAGCAAGGAGGGTGGACAGCAGTTTGGGTCAGGCTCCTGCACTGTCTGGCCACTTGTGGCTATTTCACACTAATGAACTACAAAGTCTAATTGTTTTGTGTTGCATGCTGCTGGTACTTCTGTTGTCCCCATCCCTTCTCCTCTGATGACATAGAGCTCATTGGGAGACAGGGTGTGATGGGGGCTTAACTCTGTGTCTAACCCTTCACAGAGAGCCTCACTCCTGCTCCTGACAGATTTTCTTCCTTGCCTGGAGTGACCTCACATTGCATTGGTGGCACCAGGATCTTTGTGCGCAGGTGGGAGGCAGCACTTCTGGGACAAGCCTTCTGCATGGCACCATTCTGGGGCTGCTGAGCTCCTGGTAGCAGCATGCCTTGTCTAAAGGCAGCTGGGTATCTCACTCCTGGAGGCTGCTGCTCTAAAAAACCTCTGCTGGTTATTGACCTTACATTCCTGGTTGTCTCTGTGGAGAAAGCTCTGGTAAAGCACCTCTGCCACCTCTCTCCATTAAAGATCCTGGTGTGGGAGGAATAAAAGACCCACCTGGGTCTGACCTCCTGATTTTACTAAACCCAAGCACAAAAAAACCCCCTCATTTATCCTCAGTTTCTGCCTTAGCCTTCAGTTTTACATTTCTGTTTGATTGGCCTTAAAATGGTCAAATTTCAGTCTTAACAATTAAAGCACTAACTTTGTGTTGCCAAAGCTTGTCTGAGCCCTCGCTGCAGAAAGCATCTTTGCAGAACTCGTCTCCTTGAACATTTAAACTGTCAGCCCCAATTATCCGCATTGCTTCAGCTGAATGGGTTTCCTTCCTCTCAGCCAGCAGCAATATTTTGTTACTGTCTCTGAAATACAAACTGCAGCCCGAGTCAGGAGCGCTCGTTTTCCGAACCGCCGCATTTACCGCCGCCGTGGGTTTGCATCTTGAGGTGCCATCTCAAGTGCCCAGCCCCTGGCTGCTGTGGGTTTGCCTCTTGAGGAGCCATCTCAAGTGCCCAGCCCCTGGCTGCTGTGGGTTTGCCTCTTGAGGAGCCATCTCAAGTGCCCAGCCCCTGGCTGCTGTGGGTTTGCCTCTTGAGGTGCCATCTGAAGTGCTCAGCCCCTGGCTGCCGTGGGTTTGCCTCTTGAGGTGCCATCTGAAGTGCTCAGCCCCTGGCTGCCGTGGGTTTGCCTCTTGAGGTGCCATCTGAAGTGCTCAGCCCCCGGCTGCCGTGGGTTTGCCTCTTGAGGTGCCATCTGAAGTGCCCAGCCCCCAGCAGAACACTCCCCGAAGGCGGGTGGGCGCCTGTGCCGCGGCTGCGTCAGTGGCTGTGCCGTCACGCTCTCCTTGTGCCTTGCAGAAAAGCCCGAGCTGGACGAGATCACCCTGGAGCGAGTGCTGGAGGAGCTGGAGACCATGTGCTACGAGAACATGAACATGGCCATCGAGACCGAGGAGGGCTTGGGCATCGAGTACGACGAGGACGTGGTGTGCGACGTGTGCCGCTCGCCCGAGGGCGAGGACGGCAACGAGATGGTGTTCTGTGACAAGTGCAACGTCTGCGTGCACCAGGTGAGCCCGGCGCACGCGGGTGGCAGCGTGTGGCTCTGCTCATCACACTCTGGTACCTCCTCCTCTGGCTTCCTCCCATCCCCACCCATCCCTTCTCCTGGGCTGCTGTAGACACCTGTTAAGCTTTCCTCGTGGATCCCAATACAGCTCCAGAGGAGTGGGGATAGCAGTGGGGCCTTGGATAGCTGGCAGACAGCAAACTTGCTTTTCTTACTTTCTTACCCCCAACCATTTATAAGTGCCCATAGAAACACTCAACCAGAGGTTGAAGTGCACCTTCCTCCTTATTCTCTGGTCTCTGTGATATTTTATTTTATGTCTCCTTGTCCTTTTATATGCTTATTGTTCTTTACCCCATTTATTGAACCCCAGTGGGATCTTTGTCACGTTCATCTGACCAGCACTGAGTGTGAGACTTGGTAGGTGGCTGGGTGGGATGTGGGTCTGCAGTCCTGTGCTCACCAGAGGGGTGGGCTTGCACAGACCCCCCAGCTTCCTCCTCCTCCTCCTCCTCTGCTTTGTCTGGGGAGTGGTTGGGCCTTCCAGCTCCACCAGTGCAGTCTCACATGGCAGGGTTTCTGTCCCTGCTTCCCCACTGTGTGAGCGTGGGATTTCATTTTATTTTGCTGCCTGGAGGAAAATAATTTTATTTTTAGAATTGAATGCTAACTCTTCAAGCTCTTTCTGGGGGGAGTCTGTGGGCCTCCTGCTTTTGGGGAAACCTTGACAAGGGGAAGGCAGCCACGTGAGGGTCTCCTGGGTCCCTCGTGGACCCAGGGAGGTTTTACTGGTTGTGCTTCAAGGGGAAGCGCTGTGTGGTGCTGGGATGGCAGCAGCAGCACCTGGGCTTCACCCTCTGTGTGAACAGTTTTGGGTTTTTTTTAGTTCTAAAGAGAGCCATTTGCTCATCTTTTGGGCAGCTTTTCCATCAGTGCTTCCTGGAGGTGGGAGAGCACTGGAGATATCTATAGTTGCGGGTGGTGGGTGTTTTGAATGGTTTCCATCAGTGAATCAGATTCCACAAAATACCAGAATGATTCAGGGTTGGGTTCGAGGTATTTTTTTGTCTTGGGTTCTTTTTTAACAAGCCCAAGTGGCAATGTCAGGCTGTGAGCTGGCATGAGCCACAGCAGGGACTCAGGAGGAGCCGTGGCACCGTGTGGGCTCCACTTTAAGCAGCAGCCCCAGTGCTGCAGAAGGGGACACAGCAGCCTGGATTTCAAGGCTGTTGAAAGAAAAGAGGGATTTTCAGTTGTTTTCAGGGAGCAAAGTCCAGCCCTAAGCCCTATGCCAGCCCTAAGCTGCCCGTGATTTAATCTCTGCCCCAATTTACACCCTAAGCCACGAAGTCCAGAGCTACAGTGCAGGGTGTTCATGGCATCATGGTTATCTAACCTGCACCGTGCCTTTGCCAGCACCACATCCAAAACCTGCTGGGAATGATGCTTTTCAGAGCCATGCCTTGTCCTCCTGCACCCATTGGAAGGGGCTCAGGACCCATGCTGGTGGGTTATGGTGCCAGGTGATATCGTTGTGCTCACTTCATCTGCATAACACAAGCCACGAGGCTTGCTATTAATTAATTCCTGTGAAGTGAAGCTTTTAGAAAGCACATGCAGTTGTCCTTTTAAAATTGTCAGCCAGGTGGAACCATGCCCCCCGCTGCTAAATCACAGTTCATTGCTCTCACAGTGACAACATCACACTTTTTTTTACCGTGGGAATGATCCACCTTCAGTTTCCAGCCACCATGCCACGGGCCTGTCATCACTGAATTCCCTTTCCCTGGTGTGGGCACATGGCTGAACCCACCCTCTGTTCCATGGACCACACCAAGCTTGTCTATGGCTTGGCATCCTCCCTGGTTTTTTGACATCTTGTTGTCAGTGATGTTGCACCCCAAATAGATGCAGCAATAAAAATAGCTGTGCTGCTCCTATTCAGCATTCCTCTGGCTTCATATTTCTGGAGCACCTTCTGCCTGGTGCTGGACTTGGAAGAGTGTGTTTAGCTGATAATGCACCTTGTTTCTAGAGCTGCTCCTTGTCTGGGATGGAAGACCTGTATTTGCTTCTCAGGAGCAGAATTGTACCTTCAGCTGCTCTAAAATCACTAGAAATAAATAACCAAGATCCAAGAGTCTGCTAGAGATGGTCATAATTCCTGCTTTCCCCTGGATTTTGAGATGAGTCTGCCAGTTCATTCTGCTGCTAGTACATATCAGGCTGATTCCTGCCTGGTACTAAATCACATGTTTTAAAACTGTGTTCCAGGAATGATTTATCTATCAGGTTTGGAGGCACTGTGAAGCACACAGTTAAGTCTCTTTGAACCGTGTAGACTCGCAGCAATAATATTTCTCTCTTAATTCCTTGTTATCCCAATAATCTGTTCACAAAGTGCCTTTTTCCACTTGGAAACCACTATCAATCTGTGATTTGGGGCAACCTAAAGTCGTGTTGTAGTCTCTTCTGGGCCAGTAGAGACCAATGATGTACTTTTGCCAAGCTCACACATCTCCATGTGCCCTCTCTGTTCCTGTCCCCACCCACAGCACTGTCACTTGCAGTGACAATGACCTGCAGCAGCAGGAGAAAAAGCTGTTCTTTTTGGGAGTAAATTTCAAGAAGTGGCGCTGACGAATGCCTGGGTTCAATTTGCAGCCACCAGTGCTGGGGGTCCTTGTCAGCACTGGCTGCTTGCCTTCTGCAGGGATGTCAGAGCAGCCAGATGTAGAATTAATTACATCTCCTTGCTTTAAATAGGGACACAGCCCTGTGTTAGTGCCCAAGGCAGTGTGTTGCCCTCTGAAGACCCTTTAAGTGTGAGTTATCAGGACCTGCCAGTTAAAAACTGTCTAGTTTTAGTAGTAGCTGTTTAATACAGTCATAAATCATGGTGAAAGTGGGAAGTATTTATCATTATGTGATATGGCTTATCATTTGGCTCTTCCCCAAGTACGGAAGAGAAATATTTATGAAACACTTTGGCTTCTCTGTGTCCTGCATTACCACAGCAGGTCAGGGAGCTCCATGGGCAGCCCAAGTCCTTCAGTTCTCACTCTCTTGGCTGGAGACTTGTCTGTGCCCCCTTTAGATGTGTCATCCTTAAAATTTATTATCTTTTTGGTTCCTCCCATCTCATTTACATTCATGACTATTGGCTTCCCCTTTTTGCCTTTCCGTATTTATTTTTGCTTCCCCTTTGGGCTGTGCTGGGTCTCTAACCAGTGTGGTCAACTTTCTCAATCGTGGGCTTGTGGCTTTTCAGCCCTCAGTGACCTCAGAAGATTTCTCTGCACAGCATTTCTGACTTTTCCCGGTCGTCATGGGTCAGGAACGGGCAGGACACGAGCGGGCAGAGCTGCTGGTGGTGGGGGCTCTGCCCACGCCCAGCCTGGAGCCAGGTGGGTGCTTGGCATGATGCACAGCACATTTTTATACTTAGCTTTTAATTAAAACCCAGGACACACTGATCCACCACGAGCATCCATGTGAAAACAGGGCAGGTAGTAAGGAAAAACTTCAGCTCCCTGTCTGTGCTGCGTTGAGCCTGCCGTTTGTTGGGATGCAGCGGCAGTGAGGAAGGTGGGAGTGACAGGAGGTGTGGGAGGATGTTCTGGGATGGCTGCTGGATTAACCCTTGTCCCTCCTGCCTCCACAGGCGTGCTATGGCATCCTGAAGGTGCCCATTGGGAGCTGGCTGTGCCGGACCTGCGCCCTCGGCGTTCAGCCCAAGTGTCTGCTGTGCCCCAAGAGGGGGGGAGCGCTGAAGCCCACCCGCAGCGGGACCAAGTGGGTCCACGTTAGCTGTGCCTTATGGATACCTGAAGTAAGGCTTTCTCCAGCCTCCTCCTCACACTGGCTGGGCACTGCTGCTTGCAGGTCTTGGCCCAGGGTGTTCCTTAGCAGTGTAAATAACAAATGCAGTTTGTCTCCTCAAGCTGTGCCAGAGCCACAACGCTGGGCAGTTGTCGTGTGTTTAATTAGCAGCCAAGGAGCTGCTAATTAAAGGAGGACAGAGAATTGGGCTGCAAGGCCACAGAGGGAGGGGTGTACCTTTGAGCAGGGTAAAGCTGATTTCATATGCCCATCTGAGATACACCTCAGATGAGGAATTCATGCAGAGGGAAAACCAACATAAATTTTTCCTTCTTCGTCATCCAGATTTGTTTCTGGTTTTGGGGGTTTGGGGTTTTTCCAAATTACAACTGACCCTGAAGAATAAGAAACATAATCCATCCCTCATTCAGACTGCCACAGACACCCCCTTGCAGGAGATCTGGGACCATAGCCGATATTTACAACTTGTCTTCTATCTTGTGGCCAGGTTAGCATTGGATGTCCTGAAAAAATGGAACCCATTACGAAGATCTCACATATCCCAGCAAGCAGGTGGGCTTTGTCCTGCAGCCTCTGCAAGGAGTGCACTGGGACATGCATTCAGGTATGTAACTTGGCACTGGAGAAACTCAGAGCTCCTGGGTTGTACCTGTAGTAGCCACTGGAGAGTCTTGAGATGCTGAAGGACATGGTCTGAATGTCTCTTATTTCTGTTCTGAGTAAACCTAATGACAAGAACCTGTCAGGCATCATCAGATGTTGTTTGCAATCATTTAATGCACTGAGTGCTAGAAATCTAGATTAACTTTGTTTGCATAACACAGTGGTGTTGCTGTAGTGACATTAATTACTGGGACTGCAGATGACCTTGATTTAGATCAGAAACCTCCAGGAGAAGGGCTTTGTGAGGCTGCCAGGAAAGTGACATGCTCATGGGATACATGACACAAGTATTTCACAAACCTCAGGGGGCCAGCCTTTCAGTTGTGGAGATACCAGGGTGCACCAGGGTTGCTTAGTCCTCACTGACCTGCTGGCTGGCAAAATAAAGTACTTACCATGTATTACATTTCCACATTACATTTTCTGTTGTGCCACACCTAAGCAAACCACTGCAGATACCTGATTGCCTGCCCTGCCCACAACAGGAGAGACAGACATTCTCTTTTCAGATAGAAGCAGGATTCTCCAGGCTTTCTATTGCAAAAGTGGGACATAGCTTCCCACACCATGATCTCTATTCTTGGGGAGCAGAGCAGAAGCTTCCATCCATAATGCAGCACTCTTGGTGTGATGGCATTTGGGGAACCCTGCTGAACCCTATGATTCCCCTCCTTCCACCTGCTTGGCCAGTGTGATGTCTTGGTGGTCCCAGAGAATAGCCATTAAGCTTTGAAAAACTGAGAGAAATTTAGGGATGTGTCCCAACCCCAGGTGTTCAGCTCCAGTACCTCAGCAGGAGCTGCACGGTGGTAGAAGTTGTGTTTGCAGCAGTGACCATGGACCAGGAGCTGCTGGCTGGTGGCAGAGGGACAGCAGGGGTAGGAGCTCTGCAGTGCTGAGCTGTGTTTGTGCTGTCATCTTGGGTTTAATACCTTAAAGGCAGCTATTTAGAAGTAATCCCTATAGTTTGAAATGAAATCTCACAATACTTCTTTAAATCTGTCGCATTGACTCATTTTTTTGATGGCTCTGGGTGCTTATTCACCCTGCCAGATGGAGATACTGTGTCAGAATGGCAACTGCTTTCAAAGAACAGAGGGGCAGGGAAGGAAGCAAACAGGCTTGGCAGCATCAAAAAGAATTCAGTGTCTCTCAGGCTTCATCCTCTTAGTGCCATCATGACATGGGAGCTGTGAGATCCCGGGTATCGAATGGATTTGCATTAAAGGTCACCTGAGACAGAACAGGAGCCTTGCTGCTTCATGTGCTGGCAGCTCATGGTTTATAAGTCTTCATGAGATTGCCACTGGAGCATTTGCTGAGGCCACCCTGCCGTGTGCAGGGTGGTTTTGCTTCAAGGAAAAGGGGGAGAAGTGACAAAAAAGCAGGCAGTGCCTTTATTTAAGGATTCATGAGGTAAATTAACACCCATAGGTAAATAAATACTCTCTGTACTCATCCATGATACTGAGCTCTGTTTTGAAAGCTTATGTTTATGGAGCATATTTTGTGGAGCATATTTTATAGAGCATATTTTATGGAGCATATTTTTGCTAGTGCCTGTTTATACAGGTGGGATCTACCCTTGTCAGCATTTTGGGTTTGTGACCCAGCTCTGAAAGGAGGATGTTGTTTTCTGCAAAAGCATTGGGTGTTTGTTCCTGGCAGCAGCAGTCAGGTGCTGCAGGTCTGCAGAAGGAAGGAGGTTGCTTCCAGGAGGGCATTTTCCCAGTGGCCAAGAGGGTTTTGTGAAGGCGAAATCCGGGAGGCAGGCTGGAGGAGTAGAAGACTGTCATCCAAGCAGGGCATCTCAGAGGCAGCACTGCAGCTTGAGCAAACACCCACCTCAGCCACATTTGCAGAGACAAACACGAGAAGTCTTTGTAGGGACCTCTGTGTGTGAAGGTGTTTTTCCCCCATCCAAATTTGACCATTGAAAGGGAAAAAAACTCAGAGAAGCCCAAGAAAGGGCTCCCTGCTGCTGTCCATGCCTTTGGCCTTGCTGCTGCCTGTAACTCAACCCCTGCTCTCCCTCTGGTACAGAGCTGTGAGCCCAGTGTAACTTGGTGTGACCGTGACCAAGCCTGAAGTACTGGATGCTGTGCAGGGATGCAGCCCTGGAGACACCCTTTGCCTGACTCCTGTTCTGGGGAAGTCATTACTTCATGGTGGTTCTTGTGGTCAGACATCAGGAGATGCCAGAGAGCTCAGAATGCAGGAGGAATTTTCTTGTTTGCATTTCTGAGATGGAAAAGAGAGTGCCAGGAGCCAGGCTCTGGTGCAGCCTGAGTCCTGACCATGCTTTTTTGGGACTCTGCTCCCTCCTTGCTTGTCAGAGCGACTGGAAGAGCTCACTGAGGCAGCACAGAATGCCAGGGCTCTCTTGGTTGTTGGCAAGCTTCTCCAAAGAAGTCATCATCTTCCAGCTTTCTTTTTGTTGTCGCTTTTTGGAGAAAAAGCCCTTGGAAATCTCCTCCATCACTCCCCCATTTGTCATCACTCCTCTGCCCACTGTCTCCCCCTCCCATTAAACAAGCAGTGCCCCTGGTCCCCATCCACTGGGATAACTGGTGGTTCCCAAAGCTGTCTTCTGCCTGTATTCCTGAAAAGGCAGCAGATGGCATCAGGGATAAGAGCAGAGTGTGTTGCCCATGCTGCCCCAGTCCCATCCATCCTCTGCCCCACGTCCTCCCAGGAGTCTGTGAGGCTGGAATTGCTGTTTTTAGCTGAGGAGCTCTACCAGGCTCCAGACCATCTGTGGTCATGAAAAATCACATGGTAGTTTTTTAAGGATGCAGAAGTGTTGTGGCTGATGGCTTGGCCAGTGTTCAGCACCGGTAATTAATTTTTCCTTCCTGAGCTCCCCTTGCAGGTCTGTTGGAGGAGCCGCTTCCTTCCCCTCAGCCCCAAACTGCAGCAGAGCACCACTGCAAGCTGCTAAACTCCTGTTTGAATGACCTTGGCAACTAGAATCATCTCTGTTTCTTTCCAGTAAGAATGATTTTTAGGACTAATTAGGAGCCCACATTAAATCTCTGGGGCAGTTTTTACCCTCTCTCTCTCTCACAATTTTATTTGGGAATGGCTTTGCCTGGATAAGCAAAATGTGCTGAAGTGCTTGAATGAAAAGTGCTGTAAGATAATGAAGCACAATCGATAAGGAAGCGGGGACTGCTCCAGTCTTTTGAGCCTGGTTTATTCTGTGTGGCAGATCCCTCCCTCCTGCCACAAGTGGCTTCATTCCAGCACCATTCTGGGATGGATCAATATGTTTTTATTGTTAGTTTATCCAGGGTCCCTCAGTGGCTGTAGCCAACCAGGTATCTTTCTTTGTTGCCGTCAGCTGAACTGCCTAATTATTTTCTGTTTGCATTTTGGGCACAGTTTCTGACAAGTGCTGCTTGCCATCTGTTGGAGTAGAGAGATCCAGGATGAGTGTCACTGGATTTGCTTTATTCCTAAGGTGGAGTGGTGGTCACTCCTGTTAGCAGGACACTGTCCTGGCAGAAGACATGGGCGTGTTGTTAATGCTGTTTTTAGCACTGATGGCAGAAACAGAAGGGAAGGGACAGCACTGTGTGTGCTTTAAAAGCCAGCGTGTGATATACTGACTGCCCTGAGTAAATCTGGAAGCTGCAAGTCAGGCTGGGCTCCCTCTGTCCCTCCTTCAGTGCCAAAAATAAATACTTGGGAACGGAGCTGGTGCTTTAGCTGTGTGTGTGGCTGTGACAGGGCTTGTCCCAGGAGAAGGCCAGGGTGGCAGGGCAGGCACCCTCTGCCCACTGCTGTGGTGAGTGCCCTGGGCTGGCACAGGGAGCATCAGTGGGTCCCCCACAGTGCCAGGCTCCAAGCAAGTGCCAGCAGCATAGCAGAAGGAGTTGAGTTTTGCAAGTTACCAGATATTTTTGTGAACAATTTCAGACTGAAATTAGGACGAAAAGGCCATTTTTAAACAGGATGAACGTGGTGTCAGAGTTTATAATCTGCTTGCTTGTGGTGCCTGCAGGAGTTAGTGCCCAGCACTGCTGCCCAGAGCCATGCTGGTACAGCCAGAGCTGCATCCACCTCTTCCCACTGCTGTCTGAGGCTTTGGAGCAGGGCCTGGAGAGCTCTGGAAGGGAAGGATTTGGACAATGCTTGCCTACGCTTTTCTTGGTCCTGGCAGCTTCTTGAGCACTAGCAGACTCATAAAAAAAGTCAAAGGAAAATATCTAAAAGCAGCAACATCAAAAGTTTGCCCCTGGGTGCCTGAGCAGGATTCAGGGCTGATGGATGGGATGATGATAAAAAGCTGTAAAACTTCTGTTCCTCAACCACTACCAGAATATAATTTTCCTTTTGAGAATTGAGGTGCAGCAGAGCCCCAGTAAAACTAAATGGTTTGTCATCAACATTCAGGAAATTTCACATGCCTCCACCTGGTCCTTCAGGCCACAAGTGCATCTTCATCCCCTACAAGAACAATTCTTCTATTAATGCCAAAGTAGTGCCTACAGTAATAGCCCACTTAAAAGGTCTCATTATTGCAGTTTAACTGGTCATTAGCAGCTGGAATAGACTGATTTCTTATGGATTATGGTTGAAATAATTACCTGACACTCTGAGCCATTAAAAGCAGTTAATGAGTGGAGGGGGAGAAAGTGCTGACATGAACATGGGCACAACTGGCTGGTGGGAGTTCCTCTGTGGGACACCAGGCTGAGATTTGTTGCCTGTGGGATCCGAAGTAATTGAAGCCTGAGGTGAGTTCAGAAGATCATTAAAAAAATTGTTCTGATGCATGTTTGACAACATTGTAGCCAATGTACAAGTTCTGGAGCATTCATTTTGTGATGTTTTGCTCCAGTTGCATTTTTCTTTCTTTTTTAAATGGAGCAAGTTAGAGGCTGTGTAATTTCCCAAGGAGGAAGGCATTTAGGAGCATTGGCTGCTTCTTAGATCCCATGTTCACTCCTAAACCTTGCCATGTTCTGTATGCTTCCAGTAAAAATGGCATACTGGCTTTAGATGTGGTAACAGAGGGGGAGTAGCTTGAGGGTGAAATACAGGTGAGCATTTCTCCATCAGGAGAAATCCACTTACAGTCTTGGAGCATCCCATTGGCACGTGCTGTTCTTTGGCTTTTGACATGTCTTGTTGGAAGAACCGTGGGAAGCTTTTGGTTATGGTAGGTGAGAGATGAGCAGGGCCCATTGCAGAGGTGGATTAAAGAAGGTTAGGTGGGAAATGCCACCTCTTGAGCCCTGGGGTTCTTCTGCTTGTGTTTGTGGTGTTGGGCCCTTGGGTCTCTGCGACTGGGGCAATACAGGTGTTCCTCCATCAGGAATTCCTGCTGTGAGCACCCACCACTTCCTGACAGGTGTCACCCTGATGTCTCCCTGGGTTTGTGGCATGCCCACCTTGCCCGTTGTGTTGGTGAGTGTCCCCTCAGCGAGGGTGCCTGGCGCTGAGCCCTGTCCTTGTCCCGCAGTGCTCCATGCCCGCCTGTGTCACCGCATTCCACGTCACCTGCGCCTTCGACCACAACCTGGACATGCGGACTATCCTTGCAGACAACGATGAGGTGAAGTTCAAGTCCTTCTGCCTTGAGCACAGCACCGGGGCCACCAAGTTGCCCGAGGAGGCACGGACAGAGCCCGACCAAGCCCAGCTGGACTTGGAGAAGGTCACGCTGCGGAAGCAGAAGCTCCAGCAGCTGGAGGAGGACTTCTACGAGCTCGTGAAGCCTTCAGAGGTGGCAGAGAACCTTGACTTGAGTGAATCACTGGTGGATTTTGTCTACCAGTACTGGAAGCTGAAGAGGAAAGCAAACTCCAACAAACCGCTGCTGACACCAAAAACGGATGAAGTGGACAACTTGGCTCAGCAGGAGCAGGATGTTCTCTACCGACGCTTAAAGCTCTTCATGCACCTCAGGCAAGACCTGGAGAGGGTGAGTACAGCTTCTCCTTCAGTGGTGGGCCTGTGTGCTCCACCAGGGCTGCTGGCACCCACAGACAGCACAAGCCCTGTTCCCCCTGACTCAGTTTGACTCCCCTTACAGTTTTGTTCTTTCATCTTCATTCAGAAAATTACCAGTGCTCGGTGTGTGTACATCATCACTGCCAAAGCACTGACACTGATGGAATAAGTTAGTGTTGGGCTGATCCAGGGGTTCAAAAGAACAAATGTCTGCAGGGAGAGGTGCCTTGGCAGGGCTGGGTGGATGGGAGGCAAATGATGCTGCAGCTTGTGTCCACTCTACCTAAATGGTCTCACACAATTATTCTGTGTTGCCCCTCAGATGCTTTGCAGCAGCAAGGCTTGGGAACACATCGTTATTTACTTACATTAAACATCAAAGATGAGTGAAAGGAATGGTGAGAGCAGGGCCAGTGGGACTGGGCATCCCCTGCCCTGCTGCAGCCAAAAGTGGGCCAGCTCCTCAGGGAGCTGCTGGTGGAGGCAGAGCCGGGCCAGAGGATGCAGCCAGAGGATGCAGGCACCTGCAGCTCCCAGTGGTGCAGGGCATCTTGAATCCTCCCAGCCAGAGCAGAGGAAGCAGCAGCCTCCTCAGCAGCTTTGTGGGTGAGAGGGAGCATTGGTGCAACAGCAGGGCCCAAGTGGTGCCAGAGCTCCCTGGGCTGGGCTTGCTGCCACACTGTGCAGCAGCCTGTGGACTTGGCTGTCACAGCTGCGTGGAGGGCAGGAGCAGGGATGGGGCAGAGGCTGGAGAGGAGGAGCAGCCATGAAGGTGAGGAGCAGCAAGAGGAAGAGGCACAGGGGAAGAAGAAGCACACACAGAACCTGGGGTGAGATGGCAGAGAGGGGACAGGTGCAGTAGTGCTGCTGCTGGGGAGGCACATGGGCATGGCACAGGGACAGGGACAGGGAACGTGCACAGCCCAAGCTCCTTCTTCTCCTTTGCTTAATACCCAAGCCCTGCCTGGACCCCTCTCTCCTGTTCCTCCCAGAGGGGTGAATCTATTGCCCTTGACAGGTCCCTGTTAGACCACCCAGCCAGGGAGCAAAAGCCATGGAAGGGCTTAGGGAGTCTCTAGGAGCAAGGAGCAAGGAAAGCAGGAAAATAGCATTGCTCTGACCTGGTGGCTGTGGTGCTATGGTACCCTGAGCAGGGGCTGAGGGTGCAGTAGGTGACATGCCATTCCCTGTGGGGTGAAGGCAGTGGGGATGCTGCCCCTGCATGTCCCTGAGCCCTCTCTTCAAGCTGCTGTGGGTCTGTGGCATAACTGAACCTGTGGGGAGAAGGGCAGTGTGGGTGGGCACTGTCTTCATGTCCAGGTGGGGGTTCAGCTTTGGACCAGCCTGCCCTGGTCCCGTGCTGCACCCACCTCCCATGTGGATCCTGGAACCCGAGAGCCTTCTTCTGTGTAGGAATAGTTGGGTTTGAACTGTTGGTCTCCTTTCTACCATCCTGTGGGCCTTCATCCCTGTGGTCATCATTGCCATCCCTCTGCCAGTCTGTCCCCCCTTTGTTCCTGCCTTTACTCCCCACATTTCCATCTCTGTCGTGCTGGGCTGGTGCCACCATTAGTGGGTCTCCAGCAACAAGCTGCATCTGCCTGATCCGAGGGTGACAAGTTCAACTCACTTTTCCTCCTCATCTGCTCTATATTGTAAATCCAAACCAGGCTGCTTTTCCTCCTGCTGCTTCCTTTTGTTCCCAGCTTGGCTTTTCCAGCTGCACTGAACCACTGTGCCTCCCTGGGTACCATGCTTTGCTCACGGCAGCTTCTCTTTGATTTCTTTGTGTCAAAACTACGTGTTTTACCAGATTTCTCATTTTCCAGAGTTGCCTGCAGGCTTTGTGGGGTGTGCCCATCAGCATTCAGCCTCTGCTTAGCAACTCCCTGCCAGGTTTCACTGCCTGGCCCTGGAAGAGCTGTTTGTTTGTTCTGCTTCCAAGAGTGGAACAATAAACACCAGCCAGATCAAAGTCCAGTGCTCAGATGGGTGATAGGGGTTTAAATCCAATTGTGGGCAGAGCATCCCAGGTATCTGATCCTGCACCTGGCAGGTCACTGCCACCCTGTTTCACTTGCAAATAGAGGAATCACATCAAACTGGGATCAGAGAGGAGCAGCCTTGAAGGCTCTGAAGGCTTTCAGAGGGTGTCCACAGGATGTCATGTTGGATTTTAGCAATTTCAGCAATTAATCTGGCAGAAGTGATTTTGGGGCTGATAATGGTATAGGGGTCCAGGAGTTGGGCAGGCAGAAGCAGAGAGCAGATGACATGGGGACAGCCAGAATGATGGTGGTTCTCTGTGTCATTTCTTAATCCCTGACATTTCTGTACTTCACAGTGTTAGCAAATTAAAGCTATTACCTGGTATTACCTGGGAATCCTAATACAGTGCCCCCATTTTATTTTTGGCCCTTTTTAACCCTCTTTGCCTTTTTAAAAAAGCTTTTTCCAAGGACTGTGTGTTTAAATTAGCTTTAACAAAAAGCTGTGGTTTCCAGGCTTTCACACCAGCATCTAAACTTGGCTTGGGAAATCAGCTCTGGGTGGTGTTGAGCTGTGTAAGTGTGGGTAAATACCAGCAGTCTCTAAGCAAAGCTAAAGTAATGTTTTCTTCCAGGAATATCAAATCATAGAGAAGAGATATGGCCAAACTCTTGAAGAGTCAGGTTGCCAGAAGCAGTTGTTTTCTTCGTAAAGAAATAGTTTGATGTTTTCTCCAATCCAGAAAGAAAAAAATAGACCTCAGTAAAATATGCTATAGAACTCCCTGCCTTGTATTTACAGCTAGGGGATTCAACAACAACAACAACAAAAAGAGCAGCTTTTTATCCTTTTTTCTAAACATTCCCAAATTGTCCTTAAGTGAGGCAGTACTAGGGGTTGACTGCAGTTGTCCTGCTGCCCTCATAGCTTTTGGTGGCAGATATGAGGTAAGTGTGGGGTGATGTCCTGGCTTGCTGTGTTGTTGTGAGAGGCACAAAGGCTCCTGGCCACATTGGGACAGTCCCCCAAGCCTGGAATTACTCTCTGCAGAGAAGGGTGTGAGCATGAGGAGGGGGAGGAATCGAAGCCATCAGGGTCACATGTGAGTGTGGACATTCCCATGTGCATGTTCCCCTATTCAGGCCACCTCCTCCTTACCTTGTTATAGTCAGCTTTGCTCCTTCAGAGCATCAAAAAGCTGAGCAAATGCTGTCAAATCCTGTTAGCTGCCATTAGTATTTTATGCTCTGCAGCTGAAAGCCTCTGCTTGCTCCAAAAGCCTTGATGTCCATTGTAGCAGCAGTGCCAGAGCCACCCTTACGTGGGGCTGGAAAAGCATGGCACTGAAACTCATCAAGTGCCAGGAGTTATCAGCAATAGCTCTGTCATCTTGTACTACTGGGGGTGTTTATCAGCAGCAGGGTTTAGCTGCTGCTGCTGCACTGGCTCACGTGAGCAGTTATATTTTGTGCTTTGCTGTTTGTGTTTAGAGCTTCAGATAATTATAGAATGGGTTGGGTTTTGTTGGGTTGAGTTGGGTTGGGTTGGGTTGGGTTGGGTTGGAAGGGACCTTATAAGATCATCTTCTTCCGACCCCACTGCCATGGTTAATGAAAGTTCTGGGACAAAATGCACCAGTGATTTGCAGGTAGCTGTGGAACAAGTGTGAGTAACCATATGGAGGAGCCAGATTTGAGGTAGGGAGCTGCTCCAGCTGCTGACCTGGGTCAGCATCACCAGGGTATTTTGCTGTATTTTCTATGCTTTTTCCTGGTATCTGCTTTAGGGCAGGTCTGTGAGGCTCTGCCATCCCCATCCCAGCTCTGTCCCTCCCCTGCACTGGCTCTGGGAAGAGGGTTTATCCCTCCCTGCAAAAGGTGCAATTTGTGTATGAGAACTGATGCATTGACTCAGGGCACCAAGCTGCTTCATGGAATTTGGCAATTTTTTGTGCAGGTGGCCGTGTCAGGTGTGAACAGGACATGCAGCTGCTGGGCCAGGGACTCAGCAGGATGCTCAGAGGGTTGGTGCTGGCCCTTTGCATGACTGTGTTACAATGCTCCTTCTACAGCATCTTCCTTTCCCAGCCTTCCCTGCCCACGTGGGGTCCTGGCTGTTGGAGCCAGGACAGAGGTGTTTGGGCTTGGAATTATTCACTGCCTGGTTTTTCCCATGTGTACCACACAGTTTGGATTGAGAGGCCTCACTGCTAGCCCTGGCTCACCCAAGGGGCCATGACAGGAGTGCAGCACAGATGATGTTGAGGTGAAAAGGATGGAATCCCAGGGAGTGGGGATTTCCCTAGGCAGCAGGAGCAGCAGTACAGCTTGAGGGGACCTGCTTTGACCTTGCCTAAAACAGACACTGTTTCTTGTGTTTCTGTAGGTTAGAAATCTCTGTTACATGGTGACAAGACGGGAGAAAATGAAACACACCATTTGTAAACTGCAGGAGCAGATCTTCCATCTCCAGATGAAGCTTATCGAGAAGGATCTTTACCCAGGTCAGTACCACAAAACTCATTCTTGCAGACACTGTCCCCACTGAAGCCAAATTGTGTGCCCCAGTTCTCCTCACCAGGGAAGCCAGAGCTGCCCCCTCCCCTGATAACATTATTTTGGCATGGTTCATATATTGACTCAGAAACACTCAATAAAGCCAGACTCTGGGTGACTGGAGTGCTGGAGCTTTTTGTTTTCACAGATCCCTCTTGATCCTTCCCTTCCCAGAAATCAGTCAGAAGGACCAAGCATTTGCTTAGGTGGGGATGCTAAGACAGTATTTGGTGACTTTTGTGAGCTGGGACTGCCTGGGAGGAGATGGCACATCCTGGGCATGGGGCTGCTCTGCAGCTGCCTCCCTGGCACAGGGTGGAAGCTGCTTCAGGCTCTTTGCAGATGCCTGTGAGCATTCTGTCAGGTCTCAAGGGTTAAGCTGCTGGTGGGGAGTCTGTTGCTCCAGGAGACCAGCTCCTTTAGCTCTGGTCAGCTGCAGCTCCCTGCTTCACCTCCCCTTAGAGGAGATCATGCTGCTGACTGCAAAGCCTCTGCCAGCTTTTATTAAGGAGCTGAAATAAGCTGGTTTCCTTTTGTCCTACTTTTTTTTCCTTTTGCACAAGCGGTGCCGGAGCCCACAGCTCCTGCTCCCTCCTCCTCCTCCTCCTTTGCCTCTGGTGGCAGGGCAGACCAGACCCCGTGGCTGCAGAACAGTTTTTCCAGCAGCAGCATCTGGTGCTTTGGCAGCTGCTTCCGATGGTTGTTGTGTTTGTGGCTTTGGAGTTGTGTTTGAAGCCATCACATGGTTGGGGTTTCTTCAGGAACTGTCTGGGCTGAGCTTTTCTTGACAAAAGTCTCCTTTGACTGAAGTTTTGGAGGCTGAGGAATGTGTATGCTGAGATGTCTGTGATTCAAGCCCATGTAAATTCCTCTTGATAGCCAAAGCCAGGCAGCAGTGGGGCACAGGAGGGCTGGGGCCCCAGGGTGTGCTCTGGGGTGATGTGGGTCCTGTAAATCCCAGTCCCTGTCCTACTCTGTGTTGCTCTGCTTGTCCTTACTGGACCAGAGGTACAGCTCAGCAGCCTGAACACACACAAATGGTGTTTCCACTGACTGGGGACCCCACACTGCATCCATTCCCTGGCACCCAGGGTATAATGTGCATGTTATTCCTGAGCTGGACCCCCACCTCACCACCCCAGCCAGCAGCATCCCTGCCAGGAGTGAGAGACAGCACTACCTGCCATGTGCTCTCACTGCCAGCTTCTGTGGGTTGTGGAGGCATCACAGGGGACTTCAGGATGCTTTTTAGTTCAGCTGGGCAAACCCAGCCCAGCATTCGCAGCTCTCTGAAGGAGATAGGCACAGAGTAGTTTGCCAGGACAAGTTTTTAAGCTCTCCTCTCTTGCAGACAAGGTGTTAGATAGCTGGAAATGCCCTTGGGGACCTGTGTTCCCCAAAATGCCTTGGGGGTACATGTCCAACCCTCTCTCTGATGCAGCAGTGGGATGGGAGCCAGCAGTTCCTCCCAGGGAGAGCTGGAGTAGGTGAACTGGGAGCCTCACCAGTGGGGTACAGATGCCAGCCAGTGATGGGGAGCTGATGTTGAGGTTCTGCTGATGATGTTTTGGGGTTGTCTGCATTGCCCAGTGTCGGTGTTGTGCAATTGCCCTTCCCAAAAATGGTATGGGTGTACTTGAGAAAAGCATGGCTGCTGTGCCCATGATGTTTGTTCTGCCTAAAGGTGAGTGATCAGAGACAAACCCACAGTGGGAAGGTGGCTTGGATGGGGATTGGTGTGCAGGGATCACTTCAGACCTTGTGATGTAGTTGCTCTTCTCTCCTGCCCTACCTGGCTGGCATTTGCACTTTTCCACTCTGAACTGACGGAGCTGAGCTGCTTGTCTCCCCCAGGATGGACTTACTGGTTGAGCCTGAGCAAGGACTGACTGCTTCCTCTGGGACCCAGCTCCCTTGAGTCCCTGCTGCCAGGGAAACAGCCCAGCTCCAGGAATTTGGTCCTGGGATCTCCAGGTGCTTTGGGCATCTGAGTCCTTCCCATGCCAGGGGGACATTAGGAACCCAAGTGCCTTTTGGCATCAGTCTGTAGAGTGTCCTGAGCTCAGGGGGAGTTCCCTTGCCAAGACCACACCTGGAGCTGCAGATACTCAGCATCCAGTGGAACCAAGCTTTGGATAACTCACTGCTGCCTTTTCCAGCATTAGAAAGCACTTGGTGGTTTGGAAGGGGGGGATGATTCCGTTAGCATCCTTTCCCACAGCTCCTGACCAGGATGCTCTCCATACCTGGGGTTCCTGGGAGAAAGGAAGAAGTCTCCATTATTTCACCAGGATGAGGCCAGTTTTTAACTGCTCTCAACAGTAGCCATCGACTGAGATCTGTTGGGGTTGTTCCAAAGATGGTTTTGGCACAAAGGTTTTTTTGGACCAGCTCCCACACAAAACTCAGAACAGGAGGGGTTTATTTTTCCCGCTGTCAAATGATCATTTAAGCAGGAGATTCTTAATAAAATCAGTGAGAACTTCCCGTGTAAAATGAACCTTCCTCTCTTCCCTGTATTTTTCTTGCACTGAGTGGAAAGTAAACACTGTCTGGCTTTGAAACACGGCTACTATTTTGACAGGTTCCTCTTCAAAAAGTGCTGCTCGGGTTTCTCTTTAGCCCCGTTGTGCTGTCTAAACAAAGTTAGATTTTGATTTTGTAAGCGAAGTGAAAAATGTGTCTGCCTTCCTCCCATTACTTGGCAGGAACGTAGCAAATACCAAATTTGCTTTTGCATTTCTTTCTTTCTGTAAGTCCTTTGGTCAGGAGGGGTTCCTGGCTGGCAACTCCAGGACTGTAAATCCTCTGTTAATTCAGACTCAGGCAGGTGCAATGCAAATTCTCTCCCCTGCCCACCCAGTACATTTCCACTGCTGCTGCAGGGGGAGAGCTGAAGTTATTCCCTCTGACCTGTCCACCCCATGGCCTCTCTGCTGAGGATTTGCTGCTGGCTGACACAATAAACTGATTTCTTCCTTAAGATCATTGTTTAGCCTATAAGCCAAACTCTGAAAAACTGCCTGTCTTGCCTCCATTTCCATGAGCCACCCACATTTTGGTTTAAGGGCAAAATCCTTCCCTCTCTGAGAATTAACAGAAGCTTTAGCGTGGACTTCTGGGGGAGAATGGCCTAACAGAGTAAGTAAAAACTGTTGCAAGTATTTTACTTGGCAATACAAGTTGTACTTTTATAGGGTATTTGTCCTGTTTACCCAAGAGGAAAAAATCCAGTAGAAGTTCAAAGCCATTTAGGAAATGCTAATTTTTAGCTGAATGTCTTTATAGCTAAGAGGTAGATCCCTACCTTTCCATAGGCAGTCCTGGTCATCTTTCCTACTTCATGTACCTATATCACTTTGGGGTTTTTTCACTCCTGCACAGTTTGGTCAAAAGGTCAAATCAAGGTTGGCTTTAAAGCTGCTGGTACCTTTGCTCTGTCAGTCTGGCTGTGCAGCTGAATCCCTTCCTGGAGATGTTCTTGTTGGTGATGGGTGGCACAGCACCAGGTTTGTAGGTCGCCATGGCTCCTGCAAGGTGTCTGAGCAGGATTTGGGGGAGCTCCCTAGTGCGTCCTCACCCCAAAGTCCTGGTCCAGGTCTGTGGCTGTAGAATCTCCAGCAAGTCACCTGCCTTCAGTGGGGCTGCTCCTGTGGCCACTCCTCTCCAAGGCCAAAATCTCATTTTTTAATAACCTACAGGATTAAGATTTTCTTAACATGTAAAGACCTTAGGTGGCCAAAGAATGGCCCTTGTTCTCCCTTTGGCTTGGAGTTGTTTGCAGGTCTGCTCCAGGTCTCCACTGCAGGGGTGTGCCCCAGGGGAACGTGCTCACTGCAGCATCCCTGATGCCTCGTCTCACACGGCGTTTTCCTTTTTTTCTAAAAAATGCCAGAACAAACTGGGAAGAAGACAAAGGGTAAGAAAAGTGACCCAAGAAGGAAAGGAAGAGATGGTAGAAAAAATAGTCCTGAGAAGACAGAGAAAAGGAAATCGGTCAACGAAACTGTTTTGGGACAACTGGGTAAGTCTGATTTTATGGCGCAGAGCTGACCCGCGATGCTGGAGGCTCCCTGTTTTGGGGAGCAGGGTTGAGAGTCCCAGCCCCTGATCCCTCCTGCATGTAACATGGTGGAGTTACACTTTCCATCTCTCCTTTGTGGGAATCAGCCTGAGTTATCCAGGTCCTACTAGAGAGACTGGGTCAGAAACATGCTCACTGGCAGGGCAGGAGATTTAAAATTCCCCTCTGTAGCTCCAGGACTGGGAGAATGTGTTACAAAACCTGTGGTGAGCTGCTGGAGCGGGATTTCACTTTCAGGTGATAAAATCAGACTTACCCACGCCATGGTAGGGCTGCTCCCCTGTGCCTGCTGTGCTGTGCCATGATGGTGAGTACAGCACGTGGGCTGTGAGGTTTCGTGTACCATCCATGGCATGTATGGCCATGCTGGTTGTGCCAGTGGTGCAGGAACACCCAGGAGTCAGGCACAAAGCACATTCATCTCTTGAATTTGCTCAGGGGATGAAGAGCCTGGCCCTACAGATGCTTCAGCCACCTCCAGCAGGTCCCCATCGCCTGCAGCAGCAGGCAGGGCTGGGGGAAGAAAAAGAAACAGAACAAAAAGGTTGTTTTGGACAAGGTCCTTGACAACTGCATGTGGTTTTTACGTGGAATTGGGTTGTTGCTTGACTTCCTCTGGTGCTGCCACCTCCACCAGCAGAGGCAGAAGGTGATAAGTTCATGTGTGCCTAGCTGCCAGGGCACAGGGGAGCACTGGTCCTGTGAGGCTCTCAGGCAGTCTGGAGATGCTGTAAAACCTTCCAGGGCGTACAGAGCAATTCCGTGGGAGGTCTGGTGGTCTGGACCACCCTGCCTTGCTCTGCTTTGCACATTGATCATCTGACTGCACTGCTTTCTGGTCATCTCAGAGCTGTTGGACCTTTGGAAACTGGGCTTTTGCACTCATTCTGTCTGCTCTGTTCTTTGCTAAAGAACTTTGGGATTTACTGCGGCAAATTCCAGCAAACAATGGAGGCTGGAGAATCTGAGAGGAAAGCTGCATGGCTATGAGCTTGGGAAACCAGGCAGCTTGACCCAAAGCTTCACCAAGGTCTTGTTACCTCCTGCATTTTGTGAAGGGTTTGAAGCATCCCTTGGGGCTGCTGTCATCAGAGCAGGGCTGGGGAAGGTGAGCGGGGCAGTGCCCTTGCCCACAGGACTTGGCCTTTTTGGTGTTTGGGTACCATGCTATGCCCAAAGTTCATCCTTGCTCCTGCTTCACCTTCTCTGCCTTGGGCTGGTGTTAGGGTGGGGTGCTGTCTTCTCCAGAAAGGCTGTGGTGAGTTGCAGGAGGTGCAGGGTCACAGCCTGCGTTGCTGTTCACAGGTGAGGGTGATGTAAGGCTAACACTGCTACCAGCAGATATTGTGGGCATGAGTCACCCTGCCTGGGCCACTGCTCTTTCCCTCTGTGGCTAGACTGAGTGTTTCAAAGGAAAGCTCTTCCTGAAATCCAGAATTAAACCTCATTTTTCCTCCATCCATAAAACTGAATCAAATGTTGAACCTGTGGGTTTCTGTTTCAGAGATTAAAACTGCCTGTGCCTGTGTAGGTGTGCACCTTCCCATTGCTAATTGGACCCAATTAGCCCAGCCCACAGTGCTCACTCTTGCTCCCAATGATCATTATCAGGGAGTTTTTCAGCTTTTTCCATTCCAGCCTTCATCTCTGCTCCTCTTCTTCAGATTCCATGCCTTCTGAGATGTTCTCAGACCTGCAGATGTAGCAGTGGTCCCATCACCTTGCTGGCTGATTAGCTCTGGTGGTGGCCTTGCAGTAGCTGCTTCCTGGGGAACCTGTCATCCCCTGTCTGGGCACAAGTCCTGCTCTGTCTCCATATTTTTAAACTTAACTTGAATTGTTTGTCTTCCGCCTTTGCATGAGAATGTTTCCACCTGTGCTGGGATGTGTCATTGCTTGTCATCTTCGCTGGAGGAAGAAGCTTGGTTTGGATTCAGGGAGGTTTGTGGAGAGTTGGATGCGAGGGACTGCTTGGGTCATTGTGCTGTGACCCCAGTGACCCCCAAGTTCAGCACCAGTGCTGGAGCAAGCCCTGCTCTGTGTCCCGTGTGCTGCGTTATAGTTGGTCCTTCGAGTGTTTCTCCAGGGGGTTTTGGTGGAGTGGGTGATGCTGATATAGGGCAACGTGACTATTCCTGTTCCTGGCTTCTGAGGCAATCTTCCACTCTTGTTTTTCCCAGGCTTGTCAACCTCCTTCCCCATCGATGGGACCTTCTTCAACAGCTGGTTGGCACAGTCAGTGCAGATCACTGCGGAGAACATGGCGATGAGCGAGTGGTCACTCAACAACGCCCACCATGAGGCCAGCACCCCTGGCCTCTCCGAGGAGCTCCTCCAGGATGAGGAGACCTTGCTGAGCTTCATGATGGACCATTCCCTCAGGTCCCCATTCAGGCAGAGTGAGACCGCAAAGAAAGTGAAAAGCAGAACGAGAACGAACACTAAGAAAAAGCTGCCAAGGAGCAGCCCCTCTGCAGTGGGTGGGGGCCGCCCTGAGGGCCCAGAGCCCTGGACTAACGATGCCAGCAACTTGTCGGATGATCCCGCCAAGCCCTTCGCTCTGGATTCCAGACCGAGCAAGTCGGAAAAAGGGGCAGCAAAGCTTCCCGCCGACCGCAAAGGGACGGGCGAGGCCAAAAAGGTGGCCAGGAAGGGCTCTCTGCAGAAAGCCAGCGAGCCTCATCCCCCTGCTGGGACACGGGGCTGCGTCAGCAAGGAGGAGGAGGAGGAGGAGGAGGAGGAGACGCCGCGCTGCGCTCAGACGGAGCCCAGCCCCGCGGCCAAAGTGCCTGACTCCATAGGTAGCCCCAAAACCATCGTGCGGTTCAAATTACCAAAGGAGAGCCGGGGGACGCGGCGCTCGCAGCCCCCCAGGGCCGAGGGCGCGGGCGGAGCTCCCTTGCGTCGCTTCGACGCCGACACGGACGGATACTTCTCCGACGCCGAGATGAGCGACTCGGACGGGGAGTCCCGCGGCGGCCGGGCGCAGCGGGGCCAGCTGGACGCGGCCGGCGAGGACATCGTCAGGATGAGCATCCTGGCATCCTAACTCCTCCGACCACGCCGGCTCCATGAGGCCTCAACCCAGTTCCAACTGCCATGTCCAATTTCTGCCTGGTATCACGGCGAGGGGGGTTTTTAATATGTGTATATAGTTGGAAATTCGGCACTGTTGTCTTTCTCTTCTCGATACGCCTGAGATACAGCTTCAGCTTCACCGACATCGACGACTGTGACAGCAGTGGTCCCTCCCCGGCTCCCTGCCAGACCCCGCTTCCTGGGAACGTGAGCCGGCACCCGCCAGGACCGATGTCGAGGGCGCTGAGAGGGTGGAGGGTGCCGGTACCCGTGCTTTCTGCAGGGATGACAGTTCAATTAATGGGCATTATTTAATGAGGGGCAGATTTCTGCCTGGGACGGTTGCCCTCAGAGCAGGGAGCGAGTAGAGGGTCCGGCAGTGGCCAGCTGTGGGAGGGGAAATCCCCACCTGTGTGTGCGGAGAGAAGGAAGCGAAATAAGCGATTCTAAAATAAATAATGACTAAAGCACAAAAAGCTTGTTGGAGGAAAACGCTTGGGGTGGAAGAGAGCAATGTTACATTTCTATTTTTAGGGAAAAAAACCTCTTGGTCATTATTTTTGCCCTCACCTTTCCATCTGGTTGGGATCCGTCCAGGCAGGGGCCAGGATGTGAAAACCCTCCCCATCCACGCCCCGAGTGAGGTTCTTAGAATCACTGAAGTGATTTACTCAGGTGAATGGATCAGCAAGTGGAAAATGGAAATGTGGGGCAAGATGGAGGAGGAAAGCATCCTTTAAAACCACCGTGGGGAGTCAGGGTTGGTGTAATCCGGGAGGTTGAGCAATTTTTTTGCCCATGCTTCCCTCCAGTGCTGCCGTGGTCCCACCATGCCAGGGCAGCACATTTGAAATCCCCCTTGCAAACCAAAACCATGGCCCCAAGGCCAAGTATGCCGTCACTGAGGGGAAATAGCAACCCTTGCCACCACCATTATGTTTTCCTTCTAAATGCTACAATGGAAATGGTGAATTTATTCCTCTCCATCCTTTGTTTTGGTTTGTTTGGTTTTTTTTACCTTAAATCCTGGTTACAAGCTGTTGACTCGTTGTGGAGGGGTGATTCACAGAAGCTGACATTATAAATATTACAATAATTTAATGCATAAAATGTCCCCAATAAGCCTTAAATGTTGTTTAAAAGCCCATGTTACCTATAAGTCAGGCGAATTTCCATGTTTGCACTTAATTGCACCATTACTTCGGTTTTGGCTTCAAAGGTCACAGTTAAGTCATGCTACGTGTTTTATTGGAGTGACCCCAGTGTGAGCTCAGGGAACAAAAAAAAAAAAAAAGGAATTCACTGAAACTTTTGTTGTTGTTGTTTTTTAAAAATAAAAAATGTTTTAAAAAAAACTAAAAAAAAAAAAACAATACCAACCCAAACCTGGGACACTTCTGCAACCGGTTAAACCCATCACTAAACAAAAAAACCTTGCAATTGTCAAACCAATCAGTCAAAGAATTTTGTGGATGCCAAAGAAATATTTTGACAGTCAAGCAGCACAGCCAGAAACCGGAAACTTGTCATTATGAAAAAAAATTGGAAGTTATTTAGCAACCAAGGACTAAAGACACACTCATACCACACTGCTGCGGCGTTAGGTTCCAAGCTTGCTCCGAGGGATGCTGCTGCTCCGAGACCGCATCCTGCCATTTTGGTTTCCGATGCTTTTTGCTCATTTCACTGTGAGCTTTCTTTTTGAAACTCTGAGACTATTTTGATTGATGTTTTAGAGTAGATCATCATCTTTATCAGCCTTCCAAAGTCCTTATTATTGATAAAATTGCAGCAAAGATCAGCGATGACAGCCCAGCTGATCCCAGACACGGCGACCGGTGGGGGCTCCGGGTGGGATGCCCAGCCTTGCCTAAGCCCAGCACTCACCTGGCTGAGACTGACCGTGCCTGGGAAGGAATCTTCCTCAGATGGGAAAAATGTGACACAAGTTATTAGTGGAAAAAATAAAAAAGAAAACAAAAAAAACAGCAAAATACCACCAAAACAGGAACTACCTTTGTTATAAATTAGCATAATCCATTGAGGTTGGAAATGAAAATCTGCTCATTAATTAAGGCTCAGTATGTTCAGATAATGTTAAATACAGTAAATAGGACTTAGTTTATCTTATCAGGCTTGCTAGCTTTAGCTCCAGTATCCTAGTATACGAGTCATAACAATAATCAATATGCTGCCTTTTAATGAATCTTGCTTCCGTGTGCTTCACTCAATTATGGTTAAAAAAAAAAGCAATCCACAAATTTCACTGTACACAGTTCCATTCATCAGCTTCTGCACTACTTGTCTTCTCAGTACAGGAAAGCAAAAATGGGGAAACTTTAAAGAACAACCAACCTGGCACCTCCAACATTGGGCAATAGCACAGTTTGAAACACTCCCAAAACATCAGGCATCATGTTTTGCCATCAGGAGATGGGGGAAAAGCTAAACGAGCTGGTGGGGTGCAGGGAGAAGGATGGGATGGCAGGAATAGAGAGGAGGAAAAGGGCTCTGGTGAGCTTTGGGGCTGAGCAAGGGCTGGACCAAGGCAGGATGGCTGCAGCCACCCCAGAGCATCCCCTGCCTGGAGTGTCCTCAGAGCAGGGGAGTCTGGTGTTCTGGAGAGAAAATGCACAAGGAAAATATTTTTGATGTTAATGTAAATGTATTTTGAAATGAATAGAAAGAGAAGAAAAAAAAGGTTTATTTTAGTACAGAAATGTTATCTTTTAAGATGTATAAACTGCAGGAATTGACATTTGCACTGTAAGAGCACCTGTTTCCTTGGAGAAGCAGCCGCTGTTGAGATGAGGATGCAGAAAGCATCATTCCCTGATGGAGCACAGCCCCTCACCAGCCCCAGCCCTGATGGTTGAGGGAGTTTCCCCAGGACAGCTCCCATTCCACACTCCCATTTTCCCCACACCCATATTTTGATATTTTTTGTTTTGTTTTGTTTTGTTTTTCTTTTTTTTGTTATTTTTTTAAATTTCCATTTTATTTTCCATATTTCTCTGTGAGTTAGCAATTCCCTAGGCACATGNTGGGGTTAGGATGCCTGCTGTCCCTTGGAGCTCGCCCCAAGGTTGGATGCAGAATGGAGCCAGGATGGATGCAGGCTGCAGGAAGATGCTGCTACAGGGCAGGGCATGAGGTTTGGTTGTTCTTTAAGGAAATCCCCTGCAGTTTGCACCATTCCACATTCAAAACAACCCACTTCACATCAGTTACAGGAAACGATATGAATGTCGCAGGAGGAGAAACCCTTCTGTTTTCTTTGTTTCAAAGAACGTGATGTGCCATTTGTTAATACAAAAGAGAAATATTGAAAATATATTGAAAAGAGCAATTTTAAATTATTTTTGGCTTATGTTGCAATATTTATTTTCTTGTATTAGAAATTCCTTTGTAGAGAAAAAATGTATTTTTCATTAATGCAAAAACCTATTTCTCCTTTTTGTACATTTTCCATGTTAGTTAATCCTTAAAGCAATATAATGTTATCAAACTCGTTCTGTGTGAGACTGTATTATGCATGCTATTTGTGTTGCCTTGGAATAGCTCTGTCTGCCATTATTTTCATCCTGTTTAGATACAGTGTATGCTTTAATACACATTGGGACCATGGCCCATTGCTTATGAAAAGAAACCCCTTTGCATTCCTCAATGTGTTGGCTAATGCAGTCAATAAAGCAGTGTTTTCTGTGTACCTCGTGTTGGTGTAGTGAGCATGGTCACACAGAGCAAACTCATCCCAGGGATGCAGCTCTGTGGGGATGCAGCTGGTCCAGCCCTGCTGATGCAGCCACTCTGCCTGTGAGTAGCAAATTTTTGAACTTTCATTGCATTTCCATTGCCAAATCTTAGCCAGCTCTTGGGAAGCACAGCTGGAGACATTTGTAACAGCTGGAAGGGCAAGCCCAAGCAAGAGGATGTTCACAAAGCTCCCCATGCCTGAAAGTTTCTGTAATTTAAGGTAGCCACCTTTCTGGTGGTGTCTTTTTAAGTCTTGTTGTGCAGACTTGGAGCAAAGCCCACAGAGGAAGTGCTGCTGCGAGACAGGATGCTCAGAGGAACAGCTTCTTGCACCAGGAGCTGGTTTAACAGGCAGGGAAACACACTGCTGCATTTGCTATTCATGGGAGCAAAGGCAAGCTGTGAAATCCCAAATCCTCCAGTGATGTGTTCCTGTTTGTAAGACACTCCTTGCATCCTGCTGATATCAACCAGCAGCCTGTCCAGTGAGTGGCATCCCTGCCAATGGAAGGGGATGGGAGCTAAATGGTCTCTAAGGTCCCTTCCAGCCCAAAGCATTCTGTGACTCTGCTGATGTGGGCTGGGGTTGGTGGCCTGACCCTCCACCTGCAGAGTGTGGTGGGAGCACAGGGCTCATCACACAGCTTTATAAACTTTATAAAATGGGATCCACATCTCGTGCATGCTTGGCTGGTTTGGAGGCCACCCGCAAGGGTGCTGCCTTGCTTCAGCAAATATTCGAGTCATTAAGGAATGGCTCTTCTCTTCCACCTTTTTTGGCCTTTACTGGCACAATTTTCTTCTGTAAAATTGCCCAAGTGCCCAAGCTGCTGAAGGAAAGTGAGCTATTTAGTAGACATACTTAGTTCAATTTGTTGGTTAAGTGATTAATTGGGTAGGTCATGGTGCACAGCAAAGACAGAGCAAAACCATTCATCTGAGATGGGTCTTCTGGAGGGTGGAGCAACTACCCTCACATTTAGCTCTCCAATGAAAGGGGAAAGGATTGGTTTGTTGCTAAAAACTAAGTATTTTGTTACTGGGCTGTGTTCTTGCTCACAGCTCTCCAGGCACCCCAGTGATGAACTGAAACTCCAGTGCAGTCCCCTTGGTGCAGGTGTGATGCCCACAGCATCACAGTGCACGAACCTGTCAAAAAGCCAGTTCAAGAGTTGCTTTCTGTAGCAAGTTTTTCACCTGTTCTAGGCAGGGAGATATTCAGGAGTTCAATTCCGTAAAGCAGGGAGCAAGGCCAGCCTGACTGTTATTGTTTAGCTTGAAATGGCAACCCCTTCCCCAGCCCCAAAATGTCCAAGGGGATGATGCCAAGCCCAGATGGATCTCAGAGATCTGATGCTGGGGAACATGAGGCATCATCTTTACAAACTGGCAAGGATGTTGTCTCCAAAATATTTAAGGCTCATGGAAGAGAGAGCTAGCCAAATTCCTGGGAAGATGCATCCCTGCCTGCTGGCACCTGCGTTGGACCAGAGATGGCTGGGATGGTCTAGCTGGATTTCTAGTGGAAATGGGCATGGGGAATGAACAGAAATGCCTGCAAGCAAAGGAAGAGAATTTGGGGCTGCTGAAAAGACTACATCACCTCTGTATGTCACCTCTTCTCCCAGAGACCCCATTTCACAGGAGATAAAACAACCAAGCTGACAACAAAACCAACTCACCAAGAACAGCCCAGCAGCTCATACCTGACACCTTTCTGTTTAGACAGACACCTTCTAAACCCCAAGCTGCTTTTTGAAGGAGTGAGGTGCAGGAGGGAGTTCCACAAGGCCAGGACCCCAACCCTGAGTACCAAACCCAGGCAGCAACCCTGCTGCCCACCACCATCACCAGAGGAGAGCCACCAGCCACGAAGGGCACTGCTGACAGAGCAGGGACAGGCAGACCTGGGGCACTGGGGCTCCACCAGCAGCACCACACCGTCCTACAGCCCAACCTGAGAAATAATTCCTCAATGAAGTTACAGAAAGCTATTATGAAACACGTATTTGTAGGCAGTTAGAGCACATAGGGCTCTATCATCGGGCTATGGTACTCACTCAGGGCTTGCCTATAGTATCCTCATCACAGATGGTGCTGAATGCCTTGGTTTGGAGCGAGTAACCAAAGAATCATTTCAATTTAATTGCAAAATAAATGTTAGGCTAGTCCTTATATGTTTTGCATACAGATTGCAAGTGCCACCATAAATACTAATGGGTCAAATACCCCCCAGTGTCAGTAAATCATCAGCAATGGATGTGGAAAGGAATTAATTTTCCTTCAGCTTATCCTGAAAGAATTGCAGTAAGACCTTGTTTTATTGTGTTTGATTAAGTGCTGGTGGTATAACATAATTTCCCCTAACCATTAAAACCGCTGGTGCTGTACTTCTGCATAAATGCCTCTAATGTGATGAGACCGTATTTAATATTTACTCTTCCAAAGTTAATACATTTAGGGGAGACATTTTGTGCACTAAAAATAGTTCCTTGGTCTTGGATTTCCATGTAGGGCTGTGAAATGATGTGTCTGCTGTGATTGCAACAGATGAATAAGAAAAAAAATCTCTAAAAAAATAAACAAACCTATGACTAACACACAAGACAAGGGAAAAATCCCACTGCAGCCAGTCTCAACCCTGGCTGATCCAGAGGGTTTCACAAGCACTGCCTCTGCTGTCTTGCCCATCCCAAACTCTATTTGACAAACTCATTCCTTCCCTGTTTGTTTAATGCACAAGTGAAAACTAGACTTGTGGAGGTTCTAACTAGGCATTCTTTCATGGAGGGTTTAAACAGATTTGTTTTCCCATGGCAACTTAGCTTGTGGATGAGTTGGGACTGGTATTGGTAGCAGGCAGCTCTTCCTTCTCCTGAGGTGGCCAAATATGCATGAAGTCGTGGTGGGGAGGTGCCCAGCCCCCAGCCAAGTTTTGGGGGCACAGGGTGGGCCCACAGCTTTGCCCATACCCACCTCTCATCCATGAGAGGGTGCTATGGCCACATCCTGGACCTTGTCTGCCATCGGGTGTAAATCATGCAAACAGCAGAGTTTATAGGGGAATTAGGTGGTAAGAGGAATGCAGCTCCCTTCCAAAATGAGAAGTCAGGTGCTGGTGGTACTGTTTGTGCTGTGGGTGCCCTGAGAAAACAGCCCTGGGGGAGTATGAGCTCTGCTGGTGTGTGCAGTGCTGGGATGGAGTTTCCCAAAGTGGTGGGATTTTGGCATTTCCCAAAGTGCTGGGATGGTGTTTCCCATCTAAAATCACTCTGCTGAGTATCAGATGCAGTGTTTTTCTTCAGGAGTAGCTGCTGTACATTCAGATGTAATAAAGATTAAAGTAATTGACTGCCTGTGCTTACATTTTAAGTGGTACTTTATAATGCTGACACTGAGCACGAGGAGAAAATGCAGAGGTTAAAATACTGCTGTTACACCTGGTCATTAGCAGCCCTGCAATGAGCTCCAAATGGTCAGATCAATGAAATGGAGTTTTTCCAGGGAAAAAAACGGCAGGTCAAGAAAGCAAAATAACACATCTGCAGCCATAACTCCTAGGAAAATTATTCTCAGGAGAGAGCTGCTGAGGACAGCAGCCATCCATGTGGGAACGGACCTGCCACGTGCTCTGCCTCCATCCAAACATCTCCCTGTGCAGGCTGGAGTGCAGCACCCTGCAAGAGAGAAAATTCCCTGCAGACAACAAGGTACCAAAACCCCTTCCAAGAGTGCTCAGCTATAAATAGGTGTTTGTTGTGTGGGATACCACAAATAACAGTGACACTCCACAGAGCGACCGGCAGGCACGGGATGAATTCCTGCCCTTAATAAGAAAGCTGGATAAATAAAGCATTTGCTAAAAGAGGGAAATCAGAAATTTTTGCAGCTCTGGCTTTAAAATGAGTAAGTTTGGGGGATAAAGCACAGCAGCAGGGATGCCAGCCCTTGTGCCCTGCATTCCCAAAGCCAGCTTAAGCCAGGTGCCATGCTGGGGGACACAGGAGTCCTCAACACATGGAGGGAGCAGCACGCAGACCTGGCATGCTCCAGCCCCCCTGAAGGGCTGTTCTGGAGAGCCAAGGGAAGAGAGCTGGTTCCAATCAGGTTTTTTACTCCACCCCACAGGGAGCAGCTCTGGAGCAGCACAGGGCCAAGCAGCATCACTGTGTGGCCAGAGGCAGGCTGGGGACATTCATCCCTGTGCCACGAGCATCACCTGCTCGGCACCAGCTCCCTCCCAGCAGCAAAAGGAGTCATGGCTGAGATTTTAGGCTGAGTCACAAGGATGCCAAGGGACAGTCAGCCACAAAGCACATTTATTGGCACAGCAAGAGCCACATATCTGCTGAGCCGTGAGGACTGAGGTCACTGCTCTGATCTGAAGCCTGTGAGCATCTCCCCAGTCCTCCGTGTGTGGTGCACAACAGCTCCACAGCTGGCTCATACAAACACACCAGGGGAAAGGAGGAGTATAAATAAAGGAGAATAAACAGCTGAGCTCCAGGACCATGGGCTGGGAGTGGCAAGGGCATGGTGTGGCACTGGCACAACCAGAGTGTGCCAAGAGTGGCTGAGCCCCCCTGACTCCATCACAACCACATCTCCTGTCCAGCATCCCACCAGGCCCCCTGACAGGCATCTGCAGTGTTTTCCATCCCAAGCATCGGAGGATATTCAGTGATGATGAATTAACAGCCACCCCTGACACCAAGGGAGATGTCACTGCTGCCCCTGGCTCACAGCTGCCTGTTGGAAAATGTGACCTGAGAGTTGAAACTCAATATAACTCTCTGCTTTCTAATGGGGGAGCATAGGATGCCATTACTGGCTTCTGAGACTGCTCACTGGCTTTTTTTTATTGTTTCATAAAGTCTTTGGCTTAGCTAAGGGTTTTCACCTCTTGATAATGAGGTGGACAACAGCTGCTTCAGCAAACAGAATTACCTTACACTAAGGCAGATGGCACTGCTGTCTGATCGCCAGAGGAACTGCACTGGGGCCTTCACAGAAATCACATTTCAGCTGATTTTCCAGTCTGAGGGTGGTGTTTGCTGGCTGCTGGAGAGCTGTGATGCTGGGGGCTGGCAGAAGTGAAATTGTCATGCATATACAAACTCATTTTGCCTTTTGGTTTCTGTAATGTATCAATGAAATCAGTGTGTTGGAAATGAGAGAATCAGGGGAAAGGTTTGTGGACCTGGAGGGCTGTACTGATGGGGTGAATAAGCAAGGAATGGTCTCATTGCTGAATGACTGGAAAGAACGGGGAGTCTGTTTGCAGCAGCAACTGAAGCACCTTCCAGACTCAGCCGTAGGCTAAACCCAGCTGGAATGAGCATCTGCAGCCCTCAGAAGGGAAGCAGCAGGAGCAGGGGCTCTGCTGACAAGATATCCCATTCCCTTCTCTTCATTTCGTGCCTCTTTGTCTTTCCCAGGGGCTGTGTGGGGCTGTGACTGTGTCCCCTGTAGGACATGACACTCAGAGCAGGGCTGTCCCCCTGCCCCGAGGGTGCTCCTGGATCTGGTACAAGTGGAAAGCCAGCCACAGGCAGCAATTTCATTTACATTTGCTCTTAGAGTTTGACTCACACCAGCCTAAAAGCCAGAACCCAGAACTCTTGGGGTGGGGGAACAAATGACAGCTGAAACAGCGAAAGCCGGGGGAGGCTTGTACCCGCAGCGGGAGCCGAGGGCAGGGGGCAGGCTGGCACGCTCCAGTGCCTGCACCTCTGGCTGCCAGACCTCTGCTCCCAAACCTGGCCTCCCATGGGTGCTGCAGCCCCTTTAGGATGCTCTTAGCCCCCATCTGAGCAAGAGGACTGACAGGCCCAGATCCTCCATAGACAAATTTATTTCATGATCAAACATGAACTGAAAGAAAAGCCTGGACTGAAACACCTCTGCCCCCAACCCAGCCCCAGCTCTGCTCCTCTCATCACTGGCCCCCAGCCCATATGCTGGCTTTGATCCCACTCCCCCAGTGCCCCACACAGCTGAGCTCTGGCGCAGCTCAGCAGCACTGGGGGATGCCCAGTTCCCACTCCAGCATGAGTAGTTGTGTCCCCAAATCATCAATAGGGAACATAACTCCCTCCTAATGAAGCAGAGGAGCTGTGGTGCTGCCGGTCCCATGCAGGGCTCAACCCCTGCTTTGCCATCCCCCAGAGCCATCATCTGCCCTCAGTGCAGTTTTCACAGAGCCACAGTTGGAGCTGGGTTGGAAGGAACCTTAAAGCTCATTTGCACCCCCCTACCATAGACAGGGACACCTTCCACTATCCCAGGTTGCTCCAAGCCCCATCCAACCTGGCCTTGAGCACTTCCAGGGATGGGGAAGATACAGCTTCCATGGGAAACTTGTGCCAGTGCCCCACCACCCTCACAGGGAAGCATTTCCTTTTAATATCGAATATAAATCTACCCCCCCTTCAGCTTAAAGCCATCCCCGTTTCTTCTGCCACTCCATGCTCTTATAGAAAGTCCCTCTCCAGCATTATTGCAGCCCCTTGAGGTACTGGAAGGCTTTTGGCACCTTCACCTGGGGAGGGGAGGGAAGCAAAGGCATCACTTGGCGACATGGAGAGCATCATCTTCGCTGTGAAACACACAAGTGAGTCATCTCCGCAGCGGCAGCAGCAGCAGCCGGCCGANCTTCTCAGTCTTGATGGACTTTGCAGATGCAATACAAGTTGTCTCTCCTCCTCCTCTATGTAGGTTGCTCATGACAAAATGAGGTTACGTTTCTGTTTACAGGTACATGGTTTTAATAAAAAGTTATTTCAACTTGAATGATAAATATTTTTACTGGGTTTATGCAGAAAGCTTTTAGTACCTTCCTTCCTTCCTTCCTTCCTTCCTTCCTTCCTTCCTCCCTTCCTTCCTTCCTTCCTTCCTTCCTCGCAGCTCCGCTCGAGGCTCTGCTGGCTGCAGGTTTTTGGGGTCTATCTGGGCCAGCTGGCTTCAGGAAGACAAAGCAGAGTTTTTTCTTAGTGATGTAAACAGTGTGAAGATGTTACCACAATAATTTTATGACTTTTCAAGTCTAGTTTGATGGCAAATTGGCACTCCAGCCCTATGGGCAGGTGATCATGCTGCAGAACACCAGAACCATCGTGTTCCTTCAAATGACACTGATTTGTCCCCGTGTGCCTGTCCTGGTCTCATCACCCAACAAGCTGCTGGGTGGGAGCTAGGCTGGAGCTGGCAAAATAAATCCATAAATAATTAAAACCTTCATAAAAGAACAACATTCACCCTGCTGCAGAGAGGGTTTTCCCTAGCCCACTCCAACTCTCCCAGACCAGTCCCTGGAACAGGGAGCAGAGGTGACCCAGAGGGACACAGGGCTGTGCATGAAGGAACAGCTTTTGTGGCAGCAGCATGTGGGAATTGCTCTTTTCTGCAGGAATATGAGGCCCCAGCAAGGCCACAGCCAAGATCCTGATGATGAACACCCCACTTGTGCATGCTCCAGTCTGGACACTGCTGGCTCTGGGCAGGCATCCCATGCTGGGGAAGGCATTTTTGGGAGTGCAGTGCCACTGGGCTGGTTTGCATTGCCACGTGGACCACACTGAGTGCCTGCAGAGCGATTTCATTCCCTGGGATAGCCTAGGAGCAGCTGAGGAAATTGTCCTACTGCCTGCAGTGGCACTTGCTGTGCCAGTGAAGGGACAACTCTGCTATGGCTCCCAGCCTTGGCACTTTTAGTGAGCTCCACATGAACCACTAGAGCAGCAAACAATGCAGCAAAGCCACAGGGGAAGGGTGGAGAGTCTGAAATTGTGGGCTCTTGTCAGGTACAAACATTACTTGGCTGTACAGCAGCTACTTCCCATGTGGTTAATGCAAAGAAATGGTGAAAATAACTAAAAGCAGCATTTGCTGTAGTGATGGAGCAGAATCCACCTGACAGAGACAGAGCCTTGTCTCAGCTGCCCAGAAGCTGCTGCATGCCCAGCTCAGAGTCAAAAAGCACTTGGAGGTCTTTTTTGGGTAAAGGCATGAGTGTGACACTTAAACTGTAAATGTCCCCCATCCACAGCAACTCCTCTCTGGGTTTTCCCAAGGCAGATGTGAACCCCAATATGAAATGCCTTTAAAACACAGACATGGCCTAACACTTGTCCTAACGTTTCTTACCCTACTCTTGATGAGAGAAGAACAACCAAACCAGGCTGGATGGCACCAGCAACCACCAAGGAGCAAATCTGTGCTGAAGCTGTGGGGTTAAAGAGCTTCTCCTTAGTCAGCTCCCACCCACGGGCACAGAAGCTACTCAGGAATTACAGCTGAGCAACCCACCAATGCCAACATCCACACTTTCCTGAAATTACAAAGGTTTTTAGCCTTATAAAATTATATTACAGGCACATCTATAATGAGTATCTTGAGATAACTTTATATGAAAATCTATATGGGTATATACCTATAGATAGGTAGCTCTATAAATAGAGTTTTTCATCTGCAGATAGTCAAGATATCTTGAATATCTATAAATGAAAAACTATATTTCTTATAGGAAATAAGCAGCAAAAATCCTAAAACTTAGGATTTAAGGCTAAAAAATCCAATTCCACATGGGAAGAGAGAGAAGGGTTTACTTGTGTGCTGAGCTGTACTCAATGATACCTGTGGGTCTCCTCCAGCTCAGAATATTCTCTGATCCTATGTGATTCTGTGTGGCACCAGCCACCACCAAGGCTCAGTCTTGGGGTGCTCACAGCACAGGAGGCTCCCTGCAGCCCCATGGCAGGTGCTCATCCTGGATAGGATCCATCCTCTGAACGTCCCCTCCAAGGAAATACGACATTGGCAGCTACCAAGAAGCTGGGGTGTACATCAGTGGTTTGAATACTGGTTATCTTGAAAATATTTTTATTTTTTCTGGTGTTCCTGGGTATTGGGAGCATGGCAGATAGGTCTCAGGACCAGTGAGGGTGATCCAGGCTGAGGGCTTCTCCCTTCCCCAGCCCAGCCCAGGCAGCAGCACAGGACAGCCAGTGCCTATGTCATGCACAAATCTGCATTTTATGCTACAGCAGATGAAGAACTGCTGTTCTCACAGCTGTCTGACACAGAAATCATTCTTTGGGAAGTTCCTGGAGGAGGCAAAGTAAAAAGCCACCCAAATACAGGCAGAACACTGCAGAAGCCCAGTTTCCTGAGCAGCCTCTGCTGCCCAGGCAGGACCTCTCTCCCTGACCCCCTTTTCTCCCCCAGGATTTCAGCACCCACTCCCACCCCCACACTACTGGTTTGTAACCAATGGCCACTGCAAACTCGACTGAGATCACCAGATCATTTTATGTTAGACACTAAACAGACGTGAGATGATCACTTCAACTTAATTATATCATAATTAAGCCTTCATATTCCTGTCATCTGGAACTGTCAGCGGCAGCCTGAGTGGAGCTGCTGCTCCTCTCCAAGAGCCATCACTCAGTGCTTCTGAGAGGTGTCAAAATAGGGGTAATTTTGCCTGCAGAGCCAGCTCGTGGCTGTAAACAAGCGGCCGTGCCTCACTTCAGAGCTCTGCAGTGCAGCAGGGGCTCCGGGCATCCCCTTGGCACTGCTGTGGGCTAATGATTGCCCCGGGAGTGTGGCAGCCTCGGTGCCCATGCCCCTGCACTGGTACCAGCACTGCACCCCCACACGAAATCCTCCTTGCCTTGTGCGAGCCAGCTGTGTAAAACTTGTATTTAATCACGTTATTGGGAAAAGTTAAATTTAAGTCGGCATGTATGTTTCCCTACAGGATCAGAAAATGAGGCTGAGGATATAAATGTGGGGAAGATGCCTTTCCCTGAGGTTCAGCTGGGCACAGCCCCCAGTCCAGCACATGCAGAAAGCTGGATGGGCTCTGTCTCTGCTAAGGAGAACCCTGTCCCCTGCCAGCCCTCTGCTCACCAGGCCTGATCCTGCTCCCTCACAGCCTCAAGACATCCATCTACAAACCCAGGCTTTCTTCTTCTCCTTTGGATGCCTCTCCTCCCCACAGAGCTCCCTGTGCATATAGGCACTACTATAACTATCATTTTAATATTATTTAATCTTACAAGCACCCTGTAAAGCTTGCAAGGTTTTATTTAGGATTGTCTGTCAAAATTCCCGTCACCTTTGTGGTTTCCAAGTGAGTCATTACCACTGTTCCAGCAACACCCCATCAGCTGCTGGGCAGGTGGAAAAGAATGTCTCCTTCAATTGAAGCAGTGATTAATTAGAAGTATAATAACTTCTGTGGAGGGTTTCCCCTCACCCTTGGCCAGTGCACCTGCTGCTGACCTTTTCCTTTGCCATGCTTTAACAAATTCCCAATTAATCACCCTGGGAGGTGGCCGTGACTCAGTGCCTCATTCTGGGGAGCCCTCTGACCTCCAGCCCTGCCTCCAGCCCACGTGCCTTTGGCTGGTCCTTGTCAACACGATCTGATTTGTTTGTGTGAGCCTGGCACGACACACATGGGAGTAAAAGGCAAACCACAGTCAGCCACTGGAGTGTGCTTGGCACGTGGCACCACGGTCCCCAGGATGTGCTGAGCAGTTCAAGCAGGGACTCACAACCTAAAATTAATGTGAGGAGAAACAGTGATGCTGACCACTTTCCTCCACCTGCTCCATCCTCAGAAGGAGCTGGGGTGGGAGGCTGGAGGAGGGCTGGCTCACAGCCCTGCCCAGCCCAGGGCAGCCAGTGAGATGCTGTGGCAGGTGGAGGCATCAGGGTGGAGATGCCAGGCCCTGGAGATCCTGAGCAGCCTTTGGAGCTGGAGTTAACACCACCGTGGAGCAGATTGTGTGCTGCTGAGCAGGAGCAGCCACTCTGCCCCTTGCTGTCCCTGTGTCCCCAGCATGCAGAGCTGGCCCTGCCATCTGCAGCTGACCCAGAGAGCAGCCAGGCAGCACCACGGCAGAGAGAGGAGAGATTCCCCAGCTGCAGGCAGAGGCACACAGAAGCAAATTAGAGCGGAGCTGCAAAAATCCACATCACAGCTTTTTGCATCCACATACTTTGCAGGGGAAAGCTGTTAACCACATTAGTCTTCCTGAGCTGCTTATCTGATGAAATTGCTGCCCTTTGCAAGGGTATGTTGGCCCCAAACAGGCACCTGTTTGCCCTTTCTTGCTCCCGAGTTTGACTTTCTGCTGTTTGTCTTCACAATTCAGCAATTCAGTAAACAGCTGCAAAGCATGTTTCATTCCTTGAAAAGAATCCGTTCCTCTTCCCGCAGCTCTGTGCACAGTAGTTCTGGAGATCGTTGCACAACTCCCTGAGCTCGTAAAAAACATCAGTGTTGAGAGGTTAAAGATTTTACAGCCTGCTGCCACCTATGGATGGAAGGAAAGCAGTGAGAGCAGGAACCCTCCCGGGAGCACGCCTGACTGGCAGGACACCCGAACTGTGGGTGAAGTCCTCGGCACTGGGGAGATGCCAGCAGCCCAGAAAGACACGAGCTTCCTCCTTCTTCAGACAAACCCAACAAAGTGTAGGACATAAAGGGCCGAGGAAAGGTATTGGGAAATTTGCTACCCATCATGTGATACAAATAGTACAGAGAGGAAATAAGCCTGGGTTTTGGCCTGCTGTATTAATCTGATTATGGTGTTTTCATTGACAGACTGTAGCTTGCCTTCCCCTTTGCCTATTTGTTCTGTTGTAATTAAATCCTTTAAAAAATGGTACATATTTGCATTCAGATTTCTAAGGGGATAATTTCTGCAATAATACCCAACAAAACACCTGGAATGGATATTTGTGGGGCCATGAAAACTACAGAGCAGCATATTCCACCTTCACTGGAGGAAACAGGGATATGTCTAATATAGATAATGTTCTATATTAGACATCTATAATATGGATGTGTTATTTTTGTAGCACTGTCCCTAGCAGAACCCTTAGTTCATGAAGAGGCTCTTTGAGCCATGGCAGGGGACATCTCCTGGATGGAAACAGGGATGTGTCTAATATAGATAATGTTCTAGATAACAACACATCTATAATATGGATGTGTTATTTTTGTAGCACTGTCCCTAGCAGAACCCTTAGTTCATGAAGAGGCTCTTTGAGCCATGGCAGGGGACATCTCCCATCCTGAGAGAATCCCACCAGACCTCACAAGGAGCCCTGCTGCCCTCTGCCCAGCAGGACCAACCTTCACCTCACACTGGGCAAAGAGGAGAGGGCAGGGACTGTGGTGCAGACAAGGACCACACTTCAGGGTTAAATGAGATGTTGTTCTATACATGGCTCTCATATGCTTTTTTTGTTTTGCTCTGGTTATCCCCATGCATGCTCTGGAAGTAGAAAATGAGCTGAAAGCAGGCACAACCTGAACCCCTGATCTCAGGCACCCACCACCTTACCTTTTAGAAGCAGATACACTTCAGCACAGGGTTAAAGATTTCCTACTGTTTTATTATTTTTAATTTTTTTTTTTGTAATTTCATCAGCTTCTTGAAAAACCTGTTTTTCTTTTATCCTGAGTCATTTCACATGAAGAAACTATTGTTCTAAACTGTGACTCATCAGTTTGCATCACCACTTTCCAAACCCCTCGGGGGCACGTGGGCTTCGAAGCAGGGAATGGGAGCCAGCCTTTATTTACCAATAAATAGGCACTTCATTTCTGCATTGACTCATGGCTGGTGAAGCCTTGGTTTGCTCCTATTCCTCGGTGAACCTGGAGTGATCATTCTCTTTGCTTTTGTAACCGTTTTTTATGAGGAGCATTCATATGAACCACATCTCACTACCAATCTGTCTGCTCTTTAAATACAAAGGCTTGAAAGGAGAGTCAAGTATCTAAAAGATAGAGCTGAAATACCTAGAAATATCAAGTTTCTATCAACTGCCATGAGGCAGAAAACACAACTGTTGGTTAATGACACACCTCTAATTACAAAAATTCATGAGGAGGAGGCTCATCCAAATTATCCAAAAAAAGGAGGCTGCCATCCAAATTATCCACTTCACTGAAGCTCTTACACAGATCCTAACTATATATTTTTGAAATCCGAATCAAAGGAGCTCTTTTGGAGCTAGAATCCCCATTGTCACTCAGAGATACATCACCCCAGTCCAGCAAATGCAGCACCAGCAGCATGTGAGGGATGAACAAATTTTGCATGAGAAAACCAAGCCTTGAGAGTTTAAAGGTGCAAAATGAAAGGCTTGATCCTGCTTTTCCTATGCACCAAAACCTGAATCATTCTCCTCCTGTCCTTCTGCAACTGAATAAGTACCAATAAAGAAAAGAAAATACTACTTTTGGCAGCATTTGTCCTTCTAACCCCATAGTTGTCAAGATCGCATTATACTCAGCATCTTATCCTAAATACCTGAAGCTGCACTTAATGTAGGGCATAAATCAAATCATGGCTCAAATGTCTTGCAGCTGTAGTACTGACTGCTCCAGCAAACCCTTGCCATGGTCCAGTTGGGCTGGGATTCATCTCAAGGGCAGGAGGAATGCACAGGGCACAGAGCAGCCTTAACACTAATAATTGTGTGAATGGTTGCACTTGATCTTAGAGGGCTTTTCCAGCCTGAACAGTTCTATGATTCTGTGTGTCCAAGGCATAGAAAAGCACAAGAACATAACTTGGAAGTGGGAATAAAATGAACGTTTCAACTATGACTAGGATGATTTCTGCTAAGTACCCCAAAAGTGGGTTGCACACCATGATAAACTTATACTGGGACATCAATTTCTGGCTTTCCCTAACAGCAAGTAGCCAGTTAATGTGAAATTTTAACACATTCTTTTCCTTGCTGTCCTACTCTTCTATGCTGTCCTTTGTACACAATTAGGAAGCTCATAGTAAATCCATTTAAAAGTAATTTCTAGCCAAAATTTCCACAGTAGTCACCAGCACTTCACTGCTGGCAGAGCTGCCCAGCCAGACAATATGGGGTATGGGTGCATTGGCAGGGGGGAATGATCTGAATTTGGGGCTTTAGGGTTCTCTTTGGCTCTTGTACAGCAGTAAGATGCCAGCCTATGTTCCTCACTGAATCCTCCCCATTAGGCACAGCTCTCCACTAAGAGCTTTCCAGTACTGTGGAAGGTTTGTGGGCTAGAAGGCTTGCTCTTTCCACTTCACCTGATTTTTTACTCAGCTCAAAAACCCCACAAACTTTCTAAAGGTCAGGACTGGGAGCAGGCTATTCCCCAGGGAGACACAGCAACAGGGGCTGCAGGGGTCAGATGCAGTGCTGCAACACGTGCCCTAATGGCTGTGTTACACAGGAGGAGATGAAGGCACACACTGCTCCAGGAGTCTGGGGGATGTGTGTGAATGGAGGGGCACCATCTGTCTCTGAAAGGACTGTGCTCAAGCATTTACTGAAAATGAGGTGGGAGTTTGATTGCCTCTTCTGCAAAATGAGAACATCAGAAATGGAGTAAATAAAAAGGACACAGATTTGTTGGAGCAACTCCAGGGGAGGCCACAAAGATGCTCTGAGAGCTGGAGCATCTCTGCTCTGGAGACAGGCTGAGAGAGCTGGGGTTGTTAATTCTGGAGCCAAGAAGGCTCCAGGGAGACCTTACAGGCCCTTCCAGTGCCTAATGGGGCTCCAGAGACCTGGAGAGGGACTTCAGACAAGGGCATGGAGTGACAGGATAAGGGGGAATGGCTGCACACTGACAGAGGGCAGGGTTAGACTGGACATTAGGGACAAATTCTTCCCTGTGAGGGTGGTGAAGCCCTGGCACAGGCTGCCCAGAGAAGCTGTCCAGGACAGGCTGTCCTGTCCCTGTTCAGGGCCAGGCTGGATGGAGTTCTGCTCACCCTCCTTGCATGATTTTTTCACCCAGTTCCCAGGGCAGGCTTTGGGTCTCCTCCCACCTGGCAGTACTCCTGTGCCTGCACAGACAGGCTGCTCCCTGGCCCAGCAAGCACCTGCCCAGTGCCACCCTCCTACTCACTCCCTCTGGCAATGGGCTGGATCCCAGAAGGCTCCAGCCAAGGACTCAGGTAGGACCAGCTCCTTCCCCACCACAGCCTCATACTGTGCAGGTCACCATTGGTACCATCTAATCAGTGCAAAAGTAAAGTCTCCATGACCCATTTCTCTCACAGCTCTTTTTCCTTCTTTTGCAGTCTTGAGATTTGCACTTTTTTTTTTATATTTTACTGAAAGGATCCAAGTCTCAGCCACACATCTGTTTATTTCAGATCTGGAACATACAAAAGAAAAATTATTGTGATTTTTTTTTGAGATGCTGTCTTTGTGAAGTGCTCTTATGCCCACAAGGTGTCTAAGATATTATTACAGAAACTCACAACATTTTCCCTCTTATCTAGTAACACACAGGATGCTTTTTTTGCTTTATTGCATGAACCTGCTTCCCTTTCACTAAACATCTTCCAGCAGCACAATGTTCTGCAGCAAGTTTAAATTTGCTTTGTACTCCCAGAGAGGTGCAAGCTGACAGGTGACCAGGTCAGCCAAGGACTTCACCAGCCCCATCTCCATGGTGTGCATTTCATAATTTCATGTTTACAGAGACTATTATAAATAGACTCATCCCACAGTCACATGTGTGAGGATCTGTTACACATTCTTCACTGCAGCCAGACTCGCAGCAGCTCAGTTAACTTCAACTATCCACAGAGGAACTTTTTTGGGTTTTCTTAGTTTCTCACAAAATAATAATGGCAAACAACACGTGTAAACTTCATACTGCTTCTCTCTTGCATTGTGCCTAACAATGGCTCTGAAAACACAAGCAGAATTTCTTCTTTGAAGAGGTCTCTCTTCCTCAGAATTTTTAAGCATCAAAGTATTGGAATAAAGCTCCCCCCCAAACAGCATCAGATTTTTTTTATTAAGTTGGGAGGCAATTTAAATTACAGATTAGGAAACAAAAGGCTACTACAGAAGTGGTAATAGCAAATAGGAGGGCTAGAGGGGAACTGAAAAAATAAAAAATACTATAAATCAAAAAGAAATTATCTTTACAAACAAATCTTCAGGTCCAAGTGTCAAATCAACATAACCTTTTGGGGATGTTCATCGGAGCTCCCCAGAGACAGCTGTCACTGACAGGGCAGTGAGTTAGAGCAAGTGGATAGGACACACTTCCAAAAAACAACCTCGAGTAAACCTCTCATTTTGAAGGAACACCCATCCTTCTTTACACCATGCTAAAAGCTTCTCTAATGCCAGCAACAAAACATAAGCTCTAAAAAAGGGAAACCTACATTACTAGCTCTGCCTAACCACTGTTTCTCCAGGCAGCATCCAGAGCTCCAGCTGCTGTCCCTATTATAGCTGCACATCTCAATTTCTCCCACACTATCTCCTATAATTATTTATTTTCCAGTAAAGCAAAAGCTTTTCATTTTCTCTCCTGCAGACTCAATTTTTTAACCTTTAAAACCTACGAGTGCAGACTTGCAGTAAATATCCTCTGCAACTCCATGCTAATGCATCTCAGTAACAATATTTTGCAGAGGTTTATATTAAACCTCTTGTGTGTGTATATATACATTTATACATATATACAAACATATTATAGCTATATTACATAGAAAGCAAGGAATAGAAGAGTTAAGTGGCACATACAGGAGTTTTCCTTTTACAGTTTCCATGTACTTAAACCTAAACCAAGGTCCTGCTCTAAGAGAGCAGAGGACACAGCATTTGGGTACTGGGGCTGGAACCCAGAGCCTGGGCTGAACTCAGAATCCATCTCTGGGTGTCAACGGGCCATGAGAGAACTTAAGTTGGCTACATTTTTTTAATTTTTAACTTAATATGGTTGAATTTTGCTGCTCGTGCTTTTATCTGGTCACAAGTGCATTAAACAAGTGACCCCAGCTTTACTTTTGGGGAACAGTGGCCCATGGAGCAGCAGTTTCAGCGACTTAGCAAACCCCAGCCTAATTCTAGGATACTGGATAGACTCTGAAATAACCTGGCAAACACTGGCATCACCACAGCATGCACAGACTGACTGAAACACAGCTCCTATCATCACTCCCTAAGTGCTCTCTCCCTTTTGCTTTCCCAAACACCCGCCCTGCAGTCAGCCCACACACGGGCTGTGGCAGGGCAGCATTAGGAGCCCTGTCTGTAATTGCTCTCTTTTACCTCACTGCCAAAAGGACATTTTTCAACACAACTAATTCTTCCCTTCCTCCATTACACAAGGGGAACTTGGTCGAGTACCTCCTGGAGATGCTCACGACCTACAGGGCAGCCCCTGCCCCCTGTCCCCAACACTGACCCCTCCTCCAGCCTGCTCAATGCCTGCTAGCAAAGCTTTTAATTTTCACCAAAATTTGAACAAACTCGAACTTAAGTTCTGCCCTTCCTCTCAAGATCTACATTCACACTGAAAACCAAATCCCTTTGCTCAGAACCCCTGTGTGCTACACAAAAGCTACTCCAGACCTCTCAGCTCAGCTCAGCCCCTTGTCACACCTCAGCCCTTGTCCCCAAGGCTGCTGCACCTCCCCTGGCTCGGCTACTCAAATATCACCCAGTGGCCAAAATGAGATCTCCAACAGCTCATCCCTGCCCCAAGCTACTGCCAAGGGTTTGCTCCAGTGAGTGCTGCTCCTGGGAGTTCATCGAAGCACTCTGACAATAAAGTACCACTTTGAGGGGGAAAATAAAGTACCACTTTGAGGGGGAAAACCTAACCAAACAATGTAAATTCTTACTTGTCTGTGCCAAAACCAGGCATTTGGACCCAACAGTGAAAGCATGCCTTTGCCTTCTCCTTCTATGAAAATGTTTATTTAGTTTTAGGAAGGAGAATCAAAATTTTTAAATCGATCCAAGCTTTGTAGTGTAGACATTGCAAGTTTTTCTGCTGTTCTTTTACCTTGTATTCTACTGAATCTTGTCATGGTTGGGTGCAACACAAGGAATGGCCCACACTTCGAGTGGCTGTTGTGCTGTGAACGCCAGGGACAGGAGCCAGGGGCTTACACAAGGTTTGTGAGGCATCTCCAGTAGCTTCTATGTGAGGGAGGCTTCTGTCATCCTGTTACAGACATGGGCAAGTGCTGCCCACGGTAGGGAGGCACCACTTCCTTCGAGGCTGCTGGGAGAGCTCTTCTTGTTCAGGCAGAGACCAAGCATGACCCAATGCCTCCAGCCACCACTGTCAGCAGAGGTAAAACAAGGACAAGAGCCCTTCCACTCACAAGGATGATGAGGCAGCATTAACAGATTGAAAGCTCTGAGGCCCTGAAATGAAAGGCATGAAAGGCTCCAAAATATTACTGTAAGATTTCTTACTATGATGCAACATGTGCAATAAGAAACGGGGTCATAAGAAAAACAAGGGATATATTTTTAAATTATTATTTTATCATACTTGCTCATCAAATTTTTAATTGTAATTCAAAAGCAGACAAAAATAATTTGAAAAATGGAAACTAAGGAGAATGTATTCTTAGGGTTAGAAAATAGCTCTCTAAAAGTAGGTTAACACACTCTCCTGTGGGTTACACTCAGTTTGGTAAGTTTCAACTCAGTGGCAACCCCCACTCCATAGTCCCACCAACAGGGCCAATCCTAGAGGGCAGCTGGATTCTAAGGAAGTATCAGTCACCTCTAAGATCATATCTTTCCATCTTATTTTAGAACTGCAACAAAGGAAACGCAGTTTTTTCCATGTTCAAAGACTTTTCCAGATAGAGGATTTTTTTCCATATGCCCATGAACAGAAGTCAAGCAAAAATGAGACAGAACTATTACTATACCCACCCAAGAAAACCCAAACTCACTCCTAGACCATATACTGAGCACACTTTTTTCCTGATTTTGATAATTTGACAAGAATTACCTGTTTAAAACTCCTTCAAATTTCAAGCAAAATTTTATTTTCTATTCCCAATACTTGTATTTCCAGCATAGGATGGGACAACATAATAACAAAGGCATTGCCAACATGTTAAAGAACACGTTCATCTTTAGCTTTTCTTCTGCAGTTTATTATATAAATTACCATTTTCAACATTTAGCGCACTCACATTTCAGAACAGAAACACCAGTGCAAAGAGTGGTTTGTCCAAGGGCAAGAAGTTACACATCCCCACTGACCCCAGGGGATGAGGCTCAAATGTAACTCCTCAGTCCACAACTATCAACAGTGTGACCTAAATGTGAGCACGTTGTAGACAACAGAAACACTGGACTTTGGTTGGTAACAACCAAATACTTTGACAGGACAAACAAGAGAAGAACAATTTGACCTCCAGCAGACCTGTGAATTCACTGGGATTGGAGACCACCTCCATCATTTTTCTGAACTGACATTATCATAAATAAGAGAATGCCAAATGTTCTATTTGATGCTCAGATCCAATTATGAAAACACAATAAAGCTCCCATGTGTGCAGGTAGTGTACTCCAGTGAATGCCACAGGTCACCTTTGGCACATCATAGTCAGGACCTGACCACAGAAATAATCCTGATCTGGTAGAGGAAAAATGAGAAAGCTTGCAGAGCTTTCCCATCTCCAATGCCAATAACTGTTGCTGAAAAATGTATTAAACCAAGACTGAAATACAGCAATCACCTCTCAGTTATACAATGCATACTAGACCCCAATTTTAATTACATCCAAGTGAAAGAAATCTTATTCAACCCAGAGACGTTAGTAAATGGGGTCACTGCCATGAAATACAGGGCACTGTCAGAAGTAGTTATTAGGATCTTAGAAATCTGCATTCATTTCTCTTAAGGAACTGTTGCAATGTAAAAACAAAATGAGACAATTCATAAATAACATCTTTATTAATGAGTTTTCTTTTTCACATTCTTTAAAGTGATGTTCAATTAAAATCTGCATAGTCAAGAGTGCAAAAAAAAAAATCATATAAGTCAGACCCAAATGTGAACACTACTTTTTTTGAAGCAAGACTGGCCACAGTCATAGGAATAAAATAGAAATAAAAGGCCAGGGAGATATGGAGGGGGTGGGGATGAGAACCACCAGGAAAATTCTCATCAGTATATTTGTCTATTAATAAAGTCTTCACACAAAGACACACAACACTCATTCACATTCATGTGCACAACAGAATGTAAACTACAGAAGAAAGGTCCTTCTCCTTCCTCTGCTGAATGAAATGAAATAGAGCAAGATTATTTATGCATTTCACTGAGCATTGATCACCTATTCCAACAACATACCCAGCTGGATAACACAAGGTCCAGGCTTCTTCATGCCCTTATTACAATAACATTTCAGCCACCATCCCAGAGCAGGAACCAGGAAATCAAGAGTGTTTCCACAACACTGGGAACCATTTGTAATACACACTTTTAAGCATTTCACCTGCCTTCCTTTTTAATTTTTAATAGGATTACCCCTTTCTTTAGGGCTGTTGTTCACGGTTGGTTGGAAGAGCAGGTGAAGAGGACCTCTCCAAGCCCATGCAATGGCTCAGCCTGTGGAAGTGCAGCAGAACATCTCCACTTCCAGCTTCATTTCCATAAGCACGGGCAACACAGCCCCAAATCGCTCACATCAACACCACAATGTGACTCTGCAAGTAGTACTTTTAATATTTACACCATCTAGTGATTTACCTGTGGTTCTCTGCATTATAACCACCATCAGAAAAAGCTAGAGAAAAAAACCAAGAGGCACATCCCCTACATAATGGCTGTAGGTAGTAAAGACACACACTGTCCACACAGTGGTGAGAGGCCACTCCTTCCCTCCAGTTTGGATTTATGCAGCAGAGACACCACTCTACAGCTGAGCACAAGTTTAAATGCAGAATTCTCTATGTTGGTCATTTGGAAAAGCCCTCCAATGCCCTCACACTGAACTGCATCACACACAAACTGGGCTTAATGTTTTGCATGTGATTCTGCAGTAATAAACTTCATTTACAATTTATATTAATTAGGTTCTGAATTATTCAGATGCACAATCTAGGACTGTGGGGAACTGATCATCAATATTCAATCATACCAGTTCTGGTTCGGGCAAGGAATAAGTCTCATTTATTTGCTTTGTGCCTACAGCCTTTAGATCTGAGATTCAAGCCCAGAGGTCAAAAGAAAGTTATTTGTGAAATCAAACCAGTCAGAAATACATTTGCTGCCATGGATATTGGAAACATAAGGCCTAAAGTATTTTGGAGAAGATATACAACAGGAAGTAAAAGGGATTCAGTACAACTTGCAGCAGTTTGTATTTGTACAAGGACAAAACAAACTACACAGAGAAACTCAAACCCATCATAGTTAAATGGTGACTCCAGGGCTGAAACCCCACATTCATTTGGCAAATTAGGAGTAAAACTTGCCCAGCACAAGAAAGCACCCACCACAGCTCCCAGCCAGCATCAATAAAATGTGCTGCAACACCCTTTCTTCAAAGACAACCTGCTTTCTCCTTTGAGAACTAACACTCAAAAGCAGGGAAAAGCAGTCAGAAATTGGAAAGTGGGACTGAATTTTACCCCAGAAATAAGTGCCCTGGGCAGCCAGCAGCTGCCACACTGGCCAGGTTTCAGGGCAAAACCACGTAAAAGAATCCATCTTGTCCTAAAAATAAAACTGGCCAATGAGTGTGAGCTGGTAAACTTGCAAAAACAGCAATGGCAACCCCTTTTTTTTCCTGGAAATTTCATGGGCAAGTCTTCTGGTAGACCCAAAAATTAATTAAATTGGAAACAGGATATTTAGTGCAGTGGTATTCTTATTTCTTGTGTCACATCAGGGGTTTAATTCAAGAGACCAGTCAATTAAGACCACTTTTGTCATTAGTTCAAGATTTACTTTGGCACAACTAATTTAGACTTTTTGTATTTGTGGTAATTGTAAGGGCATCACAGTAGATTTTTCCTTTACTATGGAAAATCCTAAAATAAATACAATTTAGTAGTCTGAAAAAACCCACCTTACTCTAATCTACAACAAAACTACTTTGTGGCCTGCTTGTGTTTCAGGAAAATGTCCCACATATTCGGATCAGCCTCACTAGTTAAGACACATTAAAATGAAACATTTCCCATTAAAGATGCCAAAAACTGGATTTAAATTTATTGCATGACGTTGCATAAGAAAGTGTATTATTGAAAACTGTAAGGCATCATGCAATTATCCATCAGCTAATTATTTATTATTCCTTGAAAGATGGTTATATACTCTAAAGTTATAAAACCAGTTTCAAAAAAGTACATAAAAAATTTAACATAAGCATTAAATATTTTTCACATGTTCATCATTTTCAGCTGTTAAAAAGTGCATTCAAACATACTGTACTGGAAAGTTGCTCTGACCAAAAATGGTGCTGGAGACTCATTAAATTAAAAGCTGCAAAAGGATGTTGCATGGGATTAGAAAGCTCACAGGTTGTGGTATTTAAACTTACAAACTGGCTTGAAATAATTTTGCGATCCGCACACTTACAATTTAGCATCAATGATATAATTAGCTAAAAATGTGTATTTTTAAAATTGAACAGTCAAATGAATTCAAGTTACGTACACTGAGAGATCAAATGAGGAGCAGACAGCGTTGAGCCCCTGGCCAGGATGTGCTCTGGACTGTGGCAGGGATCAGTTGATGTACTGGGCCATCCAGCGGAACCCCTCCCCGTAGCCTTGTCTCTTCAGCACACTGCACATGAACACCTCCAGGGGCCTGGCATTCAGGTCCTTCAGTGGTGTGCTGCCCTGCAGAGAGACACAAACATGCCCTTACAGTTGCCCTATAAACAACATCTATTCCACATGGACATTTGCTTCTATGGAATGCCTCTATTTAACTCGCGTTTGACACTGGACTTTTGGGAAATGAATTAATCTAAAATCATAGAATGGGTTGGGCTGGAAGGAACCTTAAAGCTAATTTCATTCCAAACCCCTGCCATGGGCAGGGACACCTTCCACTAGACCAGGTTGCTCCAAACCCTGTCCAAACTGGCATGAGAACACTTCCAGGAATGGGGCATCCCCAGCTTCTCTGGGCCTGACTCCTGCACAGAGAGACCAGAACATGTGACCTCATCCCAGTAACTCGTGTACAAGAGCACCAGGCATGTTCTCAAGTGCATCCACACTGGAGAGGGGGAAGGATGTGAAACCAGAATGGAACAGCAAACATGCAAAGAGAGTTTTAGAGCTTATATTTGGTGTTCAGTCACAGTTCCCACAGTTCTGTTTGCAACAGTTCTCCAACCAGATAAAAAAACCATTTGCTATAAATTTTAGGACTGACCAAAGCAAGAGTGCCATGTGCTTGCTTGCCAAGATCAGCACAGTGCAATAAAGCTGCTGTTCAACTGGAGATTCAGTGGTGTCCATGCTTCACCAAATACATGTGGTGTAAAGACCAGAAAACAAGAGGGAAAAATGCAACAAACAAGAAAGTAAAGATTTGTTCCTGCCTGACCTAAACTATGATTGGCACTGAACTTTAAGGGAGGCACCTAAGAGTGAATAAGCAAAGAGGAATTGCAAGGCAGGTGCCCTCAGCAGAGCTGGTCAGCTAATGGGAGCTGTGATTGGAAGCCACAGTGGAATGACTCTATCAGCTGCAGGGAGGTTTCTTTCCAAGGGCCAAGGACATCAAGCACCATTTCTAATGCTCACAAGCAGAGCACTGTATTAACTTTACATTAAGAGGAGCTGAATATCACAAAGATCCTTACTAGAAATCTGCCTTGTTGCTACGGATGCCAGCAGGAACTCTCTCCTTCCCACAACCTACAAGCTTAGACTTCTACAATGGTGTAAATCTATCTCTAAGCTTTAGGCAAACATGTAAGGTAGAAAATTATTAAAGCTTGCACTTGAAATGAGAAAGATTATATTCAGTTTTCTTTCATAATTCACTCTACAACTATAGCCTCTGAAAACTGTTTAAAAATAGTGCATAAGAAAGTTGAAGTACTAAAAATTATTCTAGATACAAATACATTTTCTCTGAAAAGATGTGGCATTAAATACGATGTAAAAAGTTGTAGCAAACATACATTTAACACACACACACAAAGAGACTCTGGGATTCATTTTATATACTGCTATTATGTACTAAGTACTTTATAAATTAGAAAAGCATTTATTTTGTATAGTTGGAGCAAACCAGAGTCAACACACAAATAAGGCAAACTAACTGCCTAAGCAAAAAACCTCACACACAAAAAAAACCCAAACAAAAGCAATACCTTTCCTGTTGTCTGGCCATACAGACCAAAGGTCTCTCGTAACCTCTCTTCACTGATGGCTTCAGGTCTGTCAATCTTGTTACCAAGAATTAGGATAGGCACATTAGCAATAGTTTCATCTGTCATTAGTGACTGCAAAGGAATGGAGAAAGGAGGACTGATTAATTTAAAATACAGAAGGTCAAATCACTACTGCTCATTTGCAGGTGACAGCAGAGGTCTGTCGGGTGTTTGTGCTTAGTTCTTAGAAGTTCAAACTTTCAAAAGCTTACTTAAACTTACATCAAGTTCTTCTTTTGATTCAAGCAATCTTTCGTGATCTGCACAGTCCACCAAGAACACAACACCATTAATTGCAGGCAGGTAGTTTTTCCACACTCTGCGAGCTACAGGGAAAATAAGAAATAAAAATAAAATTATCCCACAGAGCGATGCACACTGATAATTAAGAAGCAACAGGTGTGTGTGGGTTTATTAATCTGATTTTTTAAAAATTCTTAGCTTATGTTGCCAGTCTTTGGAATGCAATTTCATGTTTTACAAAGCTTGAAATAACAGAACAAAATTATAATTCACTCTAATGTTATCACTGTTCTATCCCACATGAATGCTGATGTGTGGAAATGGCTTTTGTTTCCCCAAGAATTATGTCAACAAAGGTAAGTTTGAAGGTAAATGCAAGGAATCCAAAGTACCAAACTCCTCCTCACAATATTTGTCAAAAGTTTCTCCTCTACTGCTGCTCTTGCTAAATCGTATTTGTGATTTGTGATAAATGGTGGAGATGGGCAAAAGAGCAGCCAATGTCTTTTATGCTGTCATAGAAGAGTTTGGGAAGTCAGCCTCTGCAGCAGGGCCGTGTTTCTGACTGGAAGCAAACTCCAGCCCACTTCAGTGAGCTTAAGTGAGTCAACACACACCCTTACCTTGAGCATGTCCACCCAGATCGAAGGTAGTGAAAGTCATGCCAGCAATTGTCAGCTCTTCTGAAGCTGGAAATACACAGAATTATGTTATGAATATTATGCAGTGCTTTGGAAAAGCCTGGCCTTCTAGCACATAGATTTACTTTCTTTTGGTTCTTTCCAGTATTTTATTATTCAAGAAGAACATGAGATTAATACATTCTCTCAAAATCAATGGCACATTCGTGTACCACCAAAATGTTATTAACCATTAAAGCATGTGTGAAATATCTACAATGCTAAGACGAGCAGAGTATCCCTACATTATTTATCCCTACATATTACACAAACAACAGTTGGCTCTGACATCTGGTTTGAAGAAAAGATTTTGCATTTGGCATTTTGTTTTCAGTACTGTTCAAGGTTTCTCCTCTTCACATCCTCTCCCAGTTTCCCACCTCCTTACTAGACTTCCCCAATCCACATTTTCAACCTGTGTTGAACCTTCTCCTGCAAGGTTACCAGGATAAAAATTACACAGCAACCTCTGAGACACAAACACTGATTTTCTAATTATACAGAGAAACTGTTCCCAAAAATTGCAAGCCCCTATTTCTTGCAGCTTCTATAGTACAAACTCTCTGCTTCATTGTTCTGCTTGTTATTCACCTCTTAATTTTAAATATAACACTCTGAACTATCCTAGACACATTGTTTTTTTAAGATTACTTGAACTATCCATGGATTGCAATCCCAAAACTCCCTTTGTATCTCCCCAGTTACACTGGTGGTCCTATAATCAGATCTGGCATAATCAGATCCTGCTTTTCTTGCAATCTTTCCAATGCTTTCTAGCTAAGGATCAGCACCATTAACTTACTGGGGTGTAACGTGGGCACATGTTGTCCCAGTCTGTCATCTTTGAGCATGTGCAGCAGTGTAGTTTTTCCAGCATTGTCCAGTCCAAGAAACACTAGTTTGCCTGATTTCTTGTACAGTCCTAGAACAAAAAAGGACCTAGTGATTAATCAGCTCAACAGGAGTTCATTTCCAGCACCAGAGATGATTTTACTCCTAGGAACAAAGTGTTGCAGTCATAATACAAAATACAGACATGGCACAAAATGTAAAAATACAGACATGGCAAACTCCACCACTCCTTTATCAGTGCTCTTTATCCATGTTGTACAAATGACATTCCCACCTACCACAAGCCTGCTGCACCAGGTTACATGCAGCTTATAGAATGCTTGGCAGGAGAGGCACTAATTGGTGTGAATGTGTCAATCATGGAAATGCATTCCAATATCTTAGGAAAAGCATGACAGAACAGGACTAAATGCTACCAGTGTAGTTTACTCTGCCCCAGCAAAAGAACAGTTCTGCTCACAGGTGGTGGAGAGGTGGGCACAGACCCAGCACTAACAGCAGGCTCTGGACCATAGCCCATTCTGAACCTGAACTCTGCTCACCTACCTCCAATTACAGCAAAACACTCTTCCAAGACAAAAAAGAAAATTCAGACCTCAATCACAATAATACACAGAAATTGGATTCAACATCAATAATCATAATTTGAGTATCAATTCTTTAATATTGGTTAACATATTATTTGCACAAAAAGTAACTTTCACCCACACCCTCAGGAAAACTGTTGGCTACATCCTGAATGGCATCATCAGCACACTTCTGACACACTTTGTCCCATGTGACAATGCTTTCCTAACAGGAATAAGAAACTTTATTTTCATTGGCTGTCATCTTTATAAAAATGTCTTCTGCCCTTCTTCTCCCCCTCCACTTGTAACTCCAGGAATGTAACAGTTGCTGTGAAGGAGAGGAAAGATGTTTAAAACACAAACACCATATTTTCTAAAATTGGAGATTATCAAAGGGCAATTCTCTTACAACTTGTCAACACTGTATTCTCTGCCAGAATTAGTTTTCACTGCTTCAAACTCATTGATATTCAAAGTAAAACATTAAGATAAATTAAATTCAAAACCAAAAAATCAATCCTGTTCTGTACTGAAAAAATCCCCTATCTTCTGTAATGTGCTGTCCTCATGTGTGTTGGGATGTTCAGCCAGCCCTGCTGATGCTGCAGCATTCCAGGGGCAGAGGTGCCTCTGCCCAGCAGACCTTTACACCACTGCTGTTTGCTCACCTCTCCCTCTGCCTTTGAGCTAATCTCAGGGATCACATTCCAGCTGGACATGTTTTGTAACTTGCAGGAATGAATATCCTCTCCTATTCCTCATCTTATTTCATTAATGATCTTTATTACTCCAGGTCCTAGAGAGTGTCTTCACAGTTCTTTCAAATGCAACAACTCTTACTTCCCAAACTCACCTTCTCACATGCCCATATATATACTACCTATTAAACTATGGAGTGGAGGAGAAAGTGTTAATGTTTACAGAGAAAGAAGTGCACAAACATTTTCATACACTAACTTACATCACAGGAGAAACTCTAGTTCACATTTACCTTATGAGTTAAACAAAACTCTACTAACTTATAGGAAAACAATATTTTTCCCACTCTCAGCCTGCAGACGCAGGAGTCTTTGCTTCCCAGTCAGATGTTGCTGGTTGCACCACAACATTTCAAGCTTCCCAGGTGTCTTTCAGAGAAACACAACACTAACAAGCAGCCATACTTCAGCTACTGGCTACACCAAGACCTGAGTTTTTATATATAGATATAAATTAAAAAATGTTTTTGTGCCTTCCAGAAGCATACTTGTGCAAAGATGTTCTTCCTAAAGTGATCCCATTACCCTTCTGACAGGACAGCACAGGGAACTGTGGGCAGTTTCCCAAATGTTGTGATCTGCCTTCTTCAACTCTAACTGAGACTGCAAAGAGAAAGTGTTTCTTCTAGAAAAAGAGGGACATAAAAGAGGGAGCTGCTTCAAGCTCCTCTTTCAGCAGAATTAGCCTTTGGTTGCACAGGAATGGAAGAGCAGGCTAGTGTGCAGTAATCACTGTGCAGCTAAGGAAGAAGAGATAAGAAAGATTAGTCAACTTAGTTAAAATTTCACTGGCTAACATTTTGATAGCAGGCCAAGGGTCTGACATTCAGTGCAAAACTTTAAACTTTCAACTGATAAAAGGTAGGTGGCACAGCTTGCTATGACTTCTTAGACCTCATTAGTGGTCAAATGCTTTTTGACCACTTCAATAAAATCCTTTGAACTTGGAAATTGTGCCTTTTACCTATGTGATCTGCAACTTCTGATCCTTTTTTTAGTATCCTAACATTAATTGTATCCTAACACTAATTTTCCTCATGGTTGTGGGGTTTTTTTACCTTGGACTGATATGGACTGCAGAGTTTTTGAACAGGGAATAATTTTCTGAGGCTCTTGAGTAGATGCCAGTGAAGTTTCACATTAATTTCTGTGGCACAGAACAGTGTGCTGCTGAACATGAGAAAGGGTTTCAATATCTGACACTAATTTTTTGCAGACAGTCCCTCCTATTTGGATTCTGAAATGATAGCCTCATGTGCAAAAGAACTGAATTAAAATAACTGAGTTCAGTTCTTTACAGCAGAGAAAAATCAGGAGAAGACCCATAAAAGCCAACTGAACTACACCAGCTTACATGTAGTATGATTAGAAAAGTCTGACCTATTATGATCATGAAATAAAATGTAATTTTTTTCAAGAAGGATTAATGTAAGACAGAGTGGAGAGCACACTCTGAAAATGCTCAGTATTGATAAGTGAAACTTTTGTTTGAGTGTTACTGAATGTACACCAAACCAAATATTATTATTTACCCAGCAGTCTTATTTGAAGATAACAGAGGTGAACAGATGTTTTACACAAGAATAGCAGAAAGGAAAAGCCCCAAACAATAATGACTTACCTAAAAACTGCAATACGCTACTGAAACCACTGTAAATCCAATCAAATAGGAACATATCTGAATCTTATAGTCTGAAATAAAGAGAAAACACAATGCATTTAAGCTCTGTCAGAACAGCACATTAAGCATTGTAAAATATTTATAGGTAACAAAAATAATTTAAAATCCTGTGTTAAAAATAAAAAATAAAAAAAAATCCTGTGTTTTCCTTTGGGAAAACACTGCATGGACTGAAGTCTTTGCAAGAAGTAAAAATAATTTTATCCAAAGTACAATTTGTTGAAGGTATGTGATGATCCACTGAAGATTTTAAACAGGATTTTCACTTTTCAACTGGGGAAAGGTGGCACCTCAGAGAGGGCACTAGAGGGATATCAGTGCAGATTTAGTGGTCCAACCACCCCTAGGAGCTGCTGGGGTTCAAAGCAGAGGCAGTAAGAGGGGAAGAAGTTTTGCAGAGTTGAATCTAGAGAAGTTTGATACCAAATAAATCCTTGTCCACACAGTACCTGTCTGATTAGCTTGTTATGGAAAACAATTACCCAGCACAAAGCACTGGAATTACCCTTCAAAGACAGTGACCTCCTGTATTGCCCTGCACAGGCTGCCACAATTCAAACCTTAAATGCAAAAGTTTTGTTTAAAAAACCCCACCAGACCCCTGTATTTCCCCAATGAATTCCTGCAGCTTGGATTCAATAACAGAAGGCTGAGCTGAGAGCCTTTTTTTAGGTTCATTGTATAGCCATGAGTGATTAATTTCCTAGCTTTCATCTTAATTTACTCATTATCTAAAGTGAGGATAATCACAGAATAATTGAGGTTGGAAAAAACCTCTAAGACCATTGAGTCCAACTGTCAGCCCAGCACCTCCATGTTCAACACTTAAACCAAGTCCTCAGGGCCACATCCACAGGATTTCTGAGTGCTTCCAGAGATGGTGAATCCACCACTGCCTTGGGCAGCCTGTGCCAGGGCTTGGCCACCCTTTCAGTGAAGAAATTTTTCCTAATATGTAATCTGAATCTTTGCTGGCACAACTTGAAGCTGCTTCCTCTTGTCTTGTCACTTGTCACCTGAGAGAAAACACCAACCCCGACCTGCCTACAGCCTGTCAGGCAGTTTTAGGGAGTGATGAGGCTTCCCCCTGAGCCTCCTTTCTCCAGCCTGAGCCTCCCCAGCTCCCTCAGCTGCTTCTCATCAAACTTGTGCTCTAAAGCACACTGAAAGCACCAGTCTGACACAGTGAACTGTGAGCATTTTAGTTCTCTTGGAGACTAAAGGGAACATCCTTAGAAGCCTTTAGCCAGCTAATTCCTACTGGAACACATGACCCCTACAGACACTGGAGTCTGACTGCCCTGGAAAAACTGCTACACCCAGCTGGCAGAGGCATCCACACTGCTACAGGTTCTCACCACACTTGTTTAGAAGCTGCAGGGCTGCTTTGGGGCATCACAAGAGGACTTCAGGGCAGCTCTGAGCCTCGAGCACAGCACACAGGAGTCAAAACACAGGTCTGAACCAGCCCAAAAGTCCAGGCATCCATCACAGCAACTACACGCATGACAGAGTTTCTCTGCTACGCAACAACAGGTACATCATACAGAGATAATGTGGAAAGAGGAGTGGATATTTAAATGACCTTTGCTTGCACTGGAACAAAATCTGTTGAGATGACGAAGCACCAGGTGTCTTGGTTTCGCCACAGCTAACCCTTAAACCTTTAACCACGTCTACATTACCCTGAACAACACAGCAGCTGCAACAGGCACAATTTTTAAGAATACCAATCAAATATGCTTGTCAATGCATAAACACCCAGTTACACAATGTCATGACTGAAACTGTCCCTTGCATGGCTAAAAATCAAAGGTCAAGAATAAGCAAACATGGCAGAACACACACGTCAGCAGATTTATTTATTGCTTGAGCAAAATACCAATCGAGAAAAGCCTCTGTGGGGCTTAGGGAAACGATCGACTCAAATAACCTGCAAATCAGGGCAAACAGCGTGATGTAAGAGAAGTGCTCAGATTACTGAGGTGAGAATAACTTCAGTGTTCAGTTGTATTAACCTGTTCCATCTATTACACGTAGGTTTACAAAAAACATCAACCAAAACAATCTTCATGCAGTACAGAAAAAACTTTAAGGGGTGAGATTCAGACGATTAATCTGAGAACAGGATTACTCTACAAACACAGCTGAAGTGGCATTAATACTGGTTCAATTTCCCTCACCATAAGAAAAGTGGTGCTGGAAACAGAGCTACCCAAATCCTCCCAGAACAACCTCCATATCAGCTGGCAGCAGTTAAAGGAAAACACTTTCAAAATGGGAAAAAAATGGACAGCTAATTGTAAAGGTACACAGGTAATATTTGAATAGCGATATTAAATCTACTCTTATCACACAGAAAAAGTAACTTTATAATTCAGAGCTGTGTCAAATCAAAGCATTACAAAACCAGAGTGGCTCTGCTCTGGTTCGAGAGTTGTTATGCTGAGAGCAGATTCAGGGAAGAGCCGAGGCTGTTGAATGTATACAGACCCAAACTCAGGGTCATGCTAAAAACACCACAAAAGCAGAACAATCAAGACTCAGCAATCACTGTTCACAAGCCATGATGGAGACGAAGGTACTATTTTAATGTTACTTCAAGGGTTGATTTGAAATTAATCCACTGGAAACAGACAAAAGCTTTGAACAAAAAGCTGTGCTGGACCAAGACAGTCTTTTGATACCAACTGCTTTTACAGACATCAGCAGCTCACTGTGTCTCCACTGCAAAAATACCAAAGATAACTTTCTAGTAACACTCCAGTGACACATGTCCACCACTGAAAAACATCCCCTTCAACCCTGGTCAATGTTATTTCATCAGCAAAGCATCACCCAGTAACTCCTGTGCAGCCAGGTCCACTCCATAGACCAAGGACGTGGGTACACTTACTGAGACTGTGGAGAATGAAGAATTCCCCACAGTGGCCCTGGTAACACCCAGCCAGCCTCCTGAAGGGAATGCTGCTGGCAGCATGGACTAGCAGGCAAACTCACTCACACCTCTTTCATCTTCTGAAAACTAGGAATTTTTTTCCTCCTACACTCAACTTGCTTTTTTTCTAGCTAAAAATCCATCATTTCACTTCCAAACCTTAGGACAGTGCTCACTTCTGAAGACTCTTGAAGTTAAGGTAAGAGACAATATCAGGCTTTTAAAGAATGTTTGAAATGCCTTTATGGAACAACTAGGAAACAAAAACCAGTGACACCCAAGTGAACAGCTCCTGCATGAACTGGGAACACACTGTGCTACACCTGTGAGGGGATTGTCAGCAAGAGCCAAAGAAATCTCAGTCCAGCCTGAGAGCACCAAACCACAGTTTCAGCCTCAGTTCAGTCTGAAACCACAACCTGCAAAAAACAGCTTAAAGCCTACTGCTAAGGGTAGGTCTTTTTAGTTTTTCAAGTAGGATGGAAACGTGATAACTTAGAAGTTATAATTTCACACATGATCACCATAACATTATAAAATATTACCACAGGCAACAAAAGTAAAAATCCCTAGGAAACTCAGTGGATAAACTGAGATTCTACAACATGGTTTATTCTTTGATTTGAAACTGCACTTGGATGTTGTATTTTAAGAGCTAAGGAAAGGCATACTTAGAAAATGAGGTAAAAGCATAGACTTTCTTAAAGTAGGTTAATAATTTTTTGACAGCAACTCATTTTTTAGACAGCAGAGTTTACCCGTGAAGACAGCACTACAACACACGAGTTCCTAAGGGCCCCTGATGCGGAGGCTGAGGCAGCCCCGGCTCACAAAGCCCAGCTGTCAGAGCACATCCTCGCTGCAGGGCTGCGGCACCATTCACTGACTTATAAACAAACCCTACAAGCAGTAACTTCTGAGGACATAACAATACTTCCGACAAGTACTGCCAGGTCGATACAACGTGGCAGGCGGCTACCCAGGGAGGCTGCAGGGCATTTGTGGCTTATGGGGCTACTCAACACACCTCACCATGGCAGAGCCACCGAGGCAGCGCTGCTCGGCACCTGCGCGCACCGGGACAGCCTCACGGACCGGCCGGTGCCGCCAGCGGCCCGAGCAGCCCCAGGGCTGTGCCGGGGAAAAGAGGGAAGGGACAGGAGGGGCGGGAGGGGAGCGGCCGCCCCCGAGCCCCTCGGGCGCGCTGCCCGCGGCCCCGCGCAGNAGAACACACCCCTCACCGCCCGCCCCGCTCACCCACCGCCGAGCCTGGGGTGCTCCGGGACTCGGGCAGCACCG
>VZRH01008146.1:146316-170961 GCA_013397555.1 Urocynchramus pylzowi
GGCCGCCCTTCGCCCCGGGGCAGCGGGGGCCGGGGCCGGGGCCCGCGGGCAGAGCGCGGGGAGGGGGTTCTGGGGCCGGCCCGTTCTCTGCCCGGCTCGCTGGGTTACAGCCGGCTGAGCTCGGCGTGCCCTCCCCGCTGGCCGGACAGCGCGGCCCGGGGCGAAACGCAGCTGAATGAGGGAGGAAAGCGGCACAGGAGCGGCACCGGAGCGCTCCTGCGGTGACCCCGGGAGCGGAGCCGGTCCTGCGGTGACCCCGGGAGCGGAGCCGGTCCTGCTGTGACCCCGGGAGCGGACTCGGTCCTGCGGTGGCCCCGGGAGCGGCGCGGAGAGCGGGGGCGAGGTGCTGTCGGACCGGGCCCTGCCCCAGGTGTCACTGAGGAAAGCACAGAGCGCTCATTAGGCAGAAGAAATCTTCGCTCGGATTGATTTGAATGGCAGAAGTGTCCCAGAGCACATTTGTCCGTCGGTGCGAAGGACAGGGTCTTTCCGAGAGCCCGTGTCCGTGCTGCCGGGGTGACACGCACGGCTCGAGCGGCCCCGGGTGGGTCCCTGCCGGTGACACGGGTGACACGGGTGGCATCCTTCAGGTTTGGCCCTTTGGAACCGGGCTGTACATGTGGCACTGTGTTATCGCTGAGCTCAGCCTGCGGCGCTGCGGGGCTTTCTTATCTTGTCATTCTCGTAAAGCCGACATTATCTGCTTCTGTGTGCTGCAAACTGGGAAAGTCTCGGTTACTTTCTTCCCCTCAAAATGTATTTCTTTACAACGAGATATCGAAGGTGAAACTGAGCGTACTAGGCAGTGTTTTAATTTAGGAATAAAAAATTCAGGGCCAGCCCTGTCTCTGTGTCTGTTTTCGTTGCATGTGTGCAAATCTGTGCTGATGGAAGTGTCTCCTGATTTCACATACACATCCTCTGCACTTGCTTCCTTAATTATACACTTGTGTGTTTCAGTAGCTGTGCTGCATCTTAAGCAGTTCAGTTATAATGACATCTTTTGATTTTTCTTCCCCCTCCTCCTGCACAGTGTGTTTATTGCTTTTCTTCAAAGTCATCAGCAAAACGACAATTTGCAATTAACTGTGTAGTTGCTTCTAGGGTCAAGGGAGTGGGAAGAGTATGAATATAATGTGGAGAGAGAGGCTGTGTCCTGGAGAGCTTATGGTCTGAGCAGAGACTGTACAAAGAGAATGTTAGCTAATGGAGTAACTGAGTGGGATGATTTACAGGCTGGCATTGCTTTATGTTTGCTCATTTCCCTAGTGTCAGATTAAGCACATAATGGAAGTTATGGAGAGGCAGCCGAGAAAGAGGAATTTCAGGCTATTCAGCTGTCAGGTGTATGAAAAATAAAGAACTGAAATGTAGAGTTATGCAAATTAAACAGTTGTTATGGTATGTTAGAGATAAGGTTTGGGTTGCTGGCCTTTGAAATAAATAAAATTGTTCAAGCATGGACTGTTCATAATGTTGTTTAAAATGTATGTTGGGAGGATGCTGTGATCCTTGACCTTTATACTAACACCAAAGCTTTATAAAACAGTTTTGGGGGTACTGCCTGCTGTAGAGGTGCTTACAGTGGTCTGTGAGGAAAGAAAACCGTCAGCAGGATGGTAAATTGTTCTAGAGCTGTCAGCCCTTCCTTGCAACTTGTTGCTTGCTGAAGTGTTTGCAGGTAACTCCCTGAGCTTGCATGTCCACTAAGGCAGTAAATTGTCACAGCAGCACCATGTGCTGCCCGGGAAATTGTTTAGCAGAGAGCTTTGGGTTGCTTAGCAACAACCTTCCTCTCCTTCATTTCTGTTTGTCTTTTAATAGGACCAGTATTCTGTACTCATTTAATTGCAGGTGTCTAATTTGCTTTCCAGTTGATAGATCTGAAGTGCAAGCAAGAAGGAGAAACAATTATTTTAGAATGTTTTGCTCTTCTCATGTGATACCTTAGCATGGTACTTTGATGTTGTGAGGTGCTTTAGGAGCTGTTGGGTTTGGAATGCAGTGGGTCAGAGTCAGATTAAATGGACACTGGTGATGACTGAGTCCATGGCATCTGTTGGGACATAACTTTTCAAAGTGTCTATCTTTGCATCTCCCTAGAGCTTGTGGCTGGCAAAAGTGATGTGCTGAGTAACTGGCTTGGAGTAGGGGACAGTGAAATTCTGTGTGGTAGAAAATATTACTTGGATCCTGGCCGTCCACATTAGTACTTTGACCATTTTATAAAACCATCAAGCAATCTTCATATATATTCTGGTGCTATTTCTGATCTCAGAAACGTTAAATAGCCTTGTGTTGTTGCAGAGGAGACTTTTGCTGTTAAATAGGTGGCCTTTCTTCTATTACTAATTCATTTCTGTGGTCTCCAAGTGTTGGCTGGTTTGCTCCTGTGCAGGTGAAGTAGCTCTTCAGTCCACACGGAATTTCTTGTTTGTTTCTGGCTTCACAGCAAACCAGCAGCATTTGGGGAAAGCTGGACAGCCTAGATACTCCTTGATGGGTCTCAGTGAAGAGGTCAGGTCAAGATGGGTATCTGGCTGCAACCAAACAGCCAGTCCTGAAAAGTTTTTGTGCACTGTGAAACTCTTTGTAAAGGGGTTTTATCCCTTAGTGCTATTTCTAGCTTTTTTTTAGCAGCTTAGTGCAGACTTGTCTTGGAAACATGAACTGTTACATGAGGATGTCAAGACTTTTCATTGTGCTGACTTTAAAAATAAAAATTGAAGTTGGAACATTTATATTTTTGCATAAAGTGCCATAGAAATTGTCAAATAGGTCAGTTTTTGATATAACCCCACTTCCACTGTTTTATCCTCAAACAGGGAAAACAGTGCATAAGAGAGCAATCCAAATACTCTGCTTTCTGCCTGGGACAGAGTCATGCCCTAAGGTGAAAAATCAAGTTATTAAATCAATTTGTATTTGTTCTGTATTTTTCCTACACTTTATAGCAATGATGTTATATCAGTGTTTGTCCGGATGCAGACAGAAGGTTTGATAAAAATTCATAATTTTTAAAGTTAGCAAGTTTAATTGCCAGTAGGGTTTGTAAATCAATTGTTGGAAACCCATCTGATACACTGCTGGGTAGTTTTTAAAGGTTACTCATAACTGTAAGCATTTTCATCTTGGTGAGCTTTTTCTTTAAACACCCTTGATTTCAGAGAATTATTAATTGCAAATATCTATGAGCAGCATTGTAAGGACAGTAGGGTATAATGGGATTTCCTAACTAAATGATAAATTGCATGTTGAAATTAATGGTTGGAGAATAATATGGTGTGTACCTTTTATGCACAAAGAAGAGGCAGTGAGGATGAGATCTGTGGCACTGTAGTAGTTGTGTGACCCAGAGTCTAATGTTTTCTGGGGAATGAGGAGCTGAATGATCAGTGTAGTGTTTGTCCTAACTAAGCATTTCAATGTATTCTGCATTTAGCTTAATTTATTGTCAGAAATGTGTGAGCACCTTAACTTGGAAATGTGAACTTGCTTGCCTTTCAGAATTTAATCATTATGTTCTAATAACCAGCCATCTTTTTTTAATGTGTAACTGCGTGTGTGGAACGTCTCCAGTATCTAAGTTGTGTTTTTAGGGGATGAGGAGAGCCACAATGTGACTGGCTGAACTGAATGATACAACACTGGAAAGTGTTTTGGTAGTTGTGAAGGAGTCATAGCTGGCTGTGGCATGCAGCATCTAGTGTGTTCTGCTCAGAAGGATTTCATTTGAAAATTGATAGTGTCTCTTCAGCATGTCCTTTTTGTGGCAGTGCTATGAACAATCTGTAGTAGTGCCTTTCTTGATGGAGCTCTTATTGCACTGGAAATCTCATGGGATTCTGTCAGCCTGTTCCTCTGTAAAGCAGAAATCTGATGATTTCTGGTTCTTGCCTGTGTTGTTTACTCTTTCGAGAGTTATTAACCTTCTTTATCAGTTTTTTTTCCTTCAAATGAGTAAAATTTACTTCATGTACACCAACAAATACGTGCATAAAGAGCATCATCAACCTGTCAAGTTTTTTTCCCTGACTGATGAATTATTTTATGATAAGCTTACCCTCCATTCAGCTGGTCTGTTGGTGACCAGCTGGCCACTCACATGAGCCGTATGTGTACGAATAGTTCTCATACTAAAATTAACTGCAGAAACTTTCATAGATTAACTCAGTCACTTGAGAAGTAGCGTGGTGACCTATGCTGGCACTTGGCTGGCGGTGTCATTGTGGTAAGCTGACGTGTAGGTTGGTGTCAGCCATCGTGTGAAATGCAGTTCTTACACAATGGCTCTTCCGCTTGCAGTCTGCTCGTGTGTGCTACTGCCAGTGCTCCTCTGGGGGCAGCTTGCTTTTGGGGGTTTCTGAGGATTGCATGGCATCCTGTGTGAGTTTCAATCCAGGATGGTACTGAAATGCTTAGTGGTTTCAAGGTTACTGTAAAACAAAACAAAGATGTGAGTGTCAGTAGCAAAATACTACTGAATTCATGTCCCTTGCAGTAATACTTCTGTCACACCTAATGGTTTAAATTAAAAATGGCTTGGAGACTAATAAAATCCTAAGGAAAGACATTCACAGGAACATCTTTTATTTTCAGAAGTGATACACAACACTGACTTCCTAAAGAGTGTAGTTTTGTTTTTTTTTTCATTCCAGGCCCTGTTCAGAACCAGCTGATGCATTCCCCGGATGGCCAGGGATACAGCCCTGCAGTTCCAGGATCCTACTCCCATCAGACGCCAGCAAAGGTTCCTCCACATCAGTCTTCTGGACAGTATAGCTATAGTGGCTCTCAGAATGTTTCTCAGTTAAACAATTACCAAGGACCTGGCCAGACTCTCAATAGACCACCAGTGGCAGCTTTCTCTGGGTCACCAGTACAACAGCCAGGTCCTGTTCCACAAGTGCTGCCGCCTGCGTTGCAGAACTCAGCTGCTGGATCATGTGCTGGGAGCTTTCCTCCTGGAGCCAGCCCACCGGTGCTTTCAAACTGGCAGTACAGCCAGACTCCTGTGAGTCAGCCACTTGGGGCTCAAACAAGCCATTTGGCTCATGTGCCTGGGACAGGGTCAGCTCAGCCACCATCATCATTGCCAGGAAGTACAAATCCTGCAGGGAGTTATCAATACGCTGCTTCTCCGGGGGCTCCTCCGCTGCAGAACAGCTACATGAAGCCAGGTAATCAATTTGTGATATTCTACCAATGTCATGTCCATTTTTCAACAGCCTTTTAAAATAATGAGTATAGAACTGACTCTGCAGTGACATTTTGCTTGTGGAAGATTGTTAAAGCAGATACACCCATCAGAACTACCTGGATGCTTCCTTTGGGTTAGCAATGAAAGTTCTGTGCCCAGGGTGGGTGTTTCAACTGGCTGGAGCAGGTAACTCCTGAATGGTGTCCCATTGTTTTGGGATGCTGTGTGGGTGATGCTGTTTTTGTGATCTAGACCATTTGCTGGGGTAACTGTTGAAACATTAGTATATTTCAGTCCAGGACTTCACCATTGAAAACTAGTTCTATTTAGTGAGCATGGTCAGTAACCACTTGATTCAGGTAATTTTCTGAATAGCCTGTCAGGTTGATGCAAATAACTGGAGCACAGCCTGGAAAGAAAACTGAAAAGCATTATGTGCTGTTGAAATAGAGCTCAGTTCAATGGAAAGCTTCCTTCCCCCAAACTTGTAATTTTCACATTTAATGATAATTGTCAGTCTTCAGAAAGTACTCTAAAAGTACTCTAAAGTAGGAGACACTGCTCCTGCTGCTTTACTGCTGGTATGTGCAATGGTAAAAGCTTTTCTGATATGAAATAGCTCTATTGTGCAACTTGTGATTATTATGGAAACACAGTTAATACTCAAGAATCTCTGTGCCAAACTGCTCTATGTTGTTAGTCTTTTTCTCACTAAGCATGCAAACAGGACTTAGTACAGAAATATTTTCCATGTAAAAGCAAATAATTTTTCTTGTTAAGGGCTTTTAGCCTCATTAGAGATTTTTATTGATGCTAGTTTTTTTGTTATATGCCTGCCTAATTTTCTTATGCTGTTCAAAATGTCTTAAGCTTGCAGAATTTATTAAACTGTTTCTGGCACTTAATTGGAATAAACAGTTAGTAGTTTGGAATTAGTGAGGAAAATGCAGACAAATTTTGGAAAGTGGCATATGAAATGAGAGCAAGTGTTTGGAATTAGTAATTTTTATATCCATTCAATCCTCCTGAGCCATTTCCCTGGTTTCTTTTTGTATAACAATGATCACTTTAATTAAACTTGTTTGGTGATCGTTCCAGACTTGGTTACAGAGTTGGGATATTTTCTGTACATCTTGAAATTCTTGCCAACAATAGCAACAAAAAGCTGAAAGAGATCAGTAAATGCAGGAACCCAGGATGAGAAATGAGCTTGAAGTTGAGACCCTCTACCCACATGTTAGGATTTATGTATCTCATGCTGTTCATCCTCTGAATAATAAGAATATTGAGAATTCAATCTGTGCATTTTTGTAACAAAGCTTTTGTGATTTTTTTTTTTTGCTGTGTTAAACTCCTCCTAAAAGATAATCTTTTTATAGGATCTGCACCTCCACCAGTGACTCAGCCTTTAACTCCTCTCCACCCTCCAAGGCCACCTTTAGGACCTCCACCAGTTGGTGGTCCACCTAGGCCACCAGCAGCAGTAGCAGGACCACCTAGTGCACAGTCTCTGCTAAAGTCAGCTCCAAACCAAGAAGGTAAGAAACAATTTGCTCTCTATGTTGAATTGAAACACTGCAACTTCCTGTAATATGCAACCTTTAAAGTCAAGCATGTTGTTCTATTAGAAACTCTAATTGTAAAATTGATTCTAATACAGCTAATAATTTAATCTGAAAAGAGTAGGTAAGGACCTGGAAAGAAGAAAAATTCTTGTCAACAGACATTATAAAATTTAAGAAATGAACAGTTGAAAATAGATTTCCAAGTGCTGTTTTACATGGCCATGTCTGTTGTAGTTGACATTGCTTTTTTCCTTTTGTGTGTTGTAAAGTGATAGGGATCTCATTTCTCTGCATCCCTGACTACTGTTAGGACAGACATCCATGTATACTCCTTGTATTGTTCATTCCACAGGGAGAGATAAATTGTGGACCTTGCAATTCCTTGCTACTTAGGTAGCTGTACCTTATTCTTCTCTGTGTAAAATCACTGAAATACACACATTGCATTTGTTAGCTTTCTGAAGGAAGTTACTGGAGGCTGTGAAGTGTCAGCTGCTGAAGACAGATACCTGACTTAGTGTCTCCTGTGGGCCCTGCACAAATGTGCCATTGTTTAAGAACTCCTCAGGGCTGTGTATCAGACAGACTCCAGTTGTTTGGCATTTAGTGCCCATGCTAGATGGGGCCATGTGCGAGTCGGCAGCTTTATTTTTACAAACATAGTTCTGTCAAAGCTGCTTCCTTGCCTGTTCAGATTGACAGTTTCTCGTGTGTGGTAGCTCTGTGAGCACAAGAATAGTATATTCAGATTTAACTTTGTTTGGAATGTGTTAAATGCATTAGAAACAGCTTTTGCTTAGAAAATATTTTCTTCATCACGAAAAGAAACATTTCCAGAGCCCTGGAGAGATAAAAATATTTAGTCTATGAAGCAGGTTGACTGCTGCTAGGAAGATTCAGTGTGTAATGTAAGCTCCTTTTTTTGGGTCATCTTTGAAGATTTTAATAACAAATGGTAATAAAAATAGAGTACCTACTTGTCCTTAGCAATATATAGTTGTGTTAGTATATTTAGACATAGTTGGCTTACCAAAAACTGTCCTTTGGGAGCACTCTCTGAGTCTCAAGGTTTTTCCTCTCTTAGATTGAATTTCTGTCTTGACTGGTGTATGACTGTGTCAGAGCTGTTGCTGTTTGGTGAGCAGTAGTGAACTAAATGTGTAAATGCAGTGAATTATCAGGGGAAAAAGTTCTTCAGGGTTAAGCTGAAGGTTACTAAGGAAACCTAAGCTAAGGTTACTTGGAAAACTACAGCTAGCCTAAAGAGACTTCCTCTGCTGAGGAGGGAGCATCCCCTGACCCTTTGCTGCATGTTGGCTTGGAAGCTGTGGCAAATCCCTAATTGGAAGGAGTCATAAAAGAATATTCAACCAGAAATGTAGGGACTTTCGTTATCCTTAAAAAAAAAAAAAAAAAAAAAGATTGTGATGGTTTATGAATGTCATTGTTGAGGTCACATCTGCAAGGGACGTGTGTGTGAGAAAGAGGACAAAGTGTATGTTTGTCTATTTAATTCAGTTTCATCCTGGGTCAAAACAAAAGTAGATTCAAACTATGCTTATCTTAATATTCATCCAGCAAGTAGGATATTTTTTGCATACCTCATATATATATTTGTTACCTCATTAAAACTTCTTCATAACTTGTGCAAATTTTTTCTGTGGTTGTTTTTCTTTAAAGGTGATGCCAGATCTGCTGCCAGTGATGGGTCTGTAGTGCAAAACAGCTATGATGCAATTGAAGGTGGTGGCCTCATGGGTAAGGCTTTGGGAGTAAGAATGGTTGTTATTGTTATGGAACTTTTAAGAGTCTGGGAAAGACAGAAGTTTAAGCATTTGTGTACAAACATGTACTTGGTTCAATGCCTGTCTTGAAGCTAAATGCAAAATTTGAAGCATTGACAATTAGCATGTGCTTGCCTGTGATATGTAAAGTAGGTGAGAGCCCTTTGCAAAGTTGATAGTAGCTGTAATTTTTAGACTTAGAAACTAAACAGGCAGCTCTCCTGTTGTACTAATGCCTCAAGTAAGATACAGTTCTTCAGCAATGAAGTATCTGTCTACTCTGCTTCCAGCAACTCCACATCATTCTCCTGCAGCCCCAAATCTGAAGATGAATAGAAGTGTTGGGTATTCTTACCCTGCCTTACCTCCAGGCTACCAACATACTTCTCCACCTGGAGCACCAGGAATGAATGCATCTGCTTTGCAATATCCAGATGGATCAAAACATTTCCACCAGGTAAAGGTTGTCTGGTTTCTGTCTCAGTACTACCTCTGGTGAGGGTGTGGATAAAGAAAAGTGATGGTTGGTAGGTGTTGTGCATCCCTAGGATGCTGCTTCTTTTGTTCCCTGTTTGAGCACCATTTATTCAAGAGGACAGGCATAGCCCAGAATTAATGCTTTTGCCTGTGCCTTGGTACCAGTTTGGAAAAGCTGTGTGCCAGCTCTTTGTGAAGTGTTCCACCTTCAAATCTGTTCAGGATGTTTCCTTTGAAACTTTCAGCTGCTTTTGGCATGTTTCTCTTCCGTGGCATTGTTATTGTTAGCTGAAGTGTTTGGTTTTTCTTTCCCTAAACTTTCAAAGTGAATTGACTGACACTTTCACCAGCTGATCCTCTGTATTTCAAGAGTTTTATAGGCAATTTATGCTTTTTTTCCTCCGTTATGTTACATGCATAAGTCAAGTTCATGTGACAACCAGCATTTCTAAATATATTGATACAATGGCAGTACATGAGCAAAACAAACTGAAAGGGATATAGATGTGGTTTTAAACAGACTCTGGGTTTCATCCAAGTAGTTGGTGCTAATTTGTGAAATTTGATTTGACTCTAGCCTGCCCTGGGCACTAATCACTTAACTGCATCAATGGCTGGCATGAGTCTACAGCAGGAAGGGTTAAGACCTGTGAATCTTCTTCAAGAAAGAAATATTCTTCCTACCACCCTTTTGAAGGCTCCTGTCCCCAACTTGCATGAAGATATCCAGAAGCTCAACTGCAATCCTGAGTAAGATTATGCATTTGCTAAAATACATCAAAATAGATAGAAATATAAATTCCTGCTTATAAACATAATTTCATAAAATATTTTCTTAATTTTATGAGTAGAAAATATTGAAAATGGTCTTCACTGTTACAATAAAGGCAGTAAGTGGGTTTAACTTTGAAGAGGGGAAAATCATCTTTGTAGAAGGTATGAGGAAAAATTTGTTAACAAGGCAGCTATAGATAGGTAGAGTATAAAAGTTTTATGCCTGGCAGTGAGTATGGATGAGAAGATATAACATAGGAGTTAATTCAGTCAGGTGAGGTACAGCAAAAAGATTGTGCCTGAAGAAACATGGGTGACCTCTGTATTGAGAAGTAACCATTTAAAACAGTGGAGTACATGAAATTTCAGACAAGAGACTGGAAGTTGGTTGATCAATTATTCTCTGAGGATACCAGCCAGACTGTGTATAGCCAGGGACTTCTGCTTTGCAAATATTTTTATGGTAGATAAAGGAAACAACAGCGCCTTTGTGACGTTGTTCATGCAAACAAGCTGGGCAGGATTTGCAAAACTGCCACATACATCTGCACCTTTTAGAAGCTGCTGAGTGCTCAAGACTCAGAAAATTATTGTGGGATTGTTTATAGTTACTATGTTTTTAAAACCACCTTTTAAATGTTGCTGGTTCTGATTTATTCCAAAATAACATTTAGTATATAAAGATTTGGTGCAACTTTGAATATTATTAGGCTTAACTTTGACTTGAGTGACTAAAATGACACTCAGTTGTGTGTAAAGAGCATTTGAAAGTATGTAGTGTGGGTCAAGCTCAGACATGAGCTTTTTTATGATTTGATAGAGATCTTTCATCTGGAAATGGAAATTCACCATTAACAACTCTAGAAAAATATACTGTACTACTGAAATCATAATTTATTTGAAAGCCTCTGAAAATAACCCTTTGTCATCCATGTAGGTTGTTCCGCTGTACCCTGACTAACATTCCTCAAACTCAGGCCTTATTGAATAAAGCCAAACTTCCTTTGGGGCTCCTGCTTCATCCTTTCAAAGACTTATCGGTATGAGACATGTTCAAACCTTTACATGCTGAAATATCAACTATGCCTTTACTAGAGTCCAGACAATGGACAATGAATTATAAAACAAGGGCAGGTATCTTGGCCCAGAAGAATTACCATAGTAACTGACATTTCCTCATTCCATACAGATTGCTGTAATTTTTCTCAATTATTTCTCCCTACCATATTTAAACCTTCAGGTCTCACTTCTTAATAAAAAAGAAAGCCTCCCAAACCTCAAAAAACCAAAAGCTTAAAAGGCAGCAGAGTTTGGACTGTGGTAGGAGACAACACCTAAATTCCAGGTTGTCATGTATCAGTTGTAGTTATTAATTTCAAACCTAGTACTAATTCTAAACTCAAGAATGACAAAGTTGAAGGGATTTGAATGTCATGAAATAGCCAGAAGACTTTGAATTTAGCAGTGTCTTTCTTAAACATTGAGGTTTTTTCTCAGTTTAATTGATTTTTCAAAGATGTGGGCTTTTTTTTCCCCTGCTTTTTGATCTGTATTGAGTGCAGGACTTGATCTTAAACCATCAGTGTAAAATTCAAGAATTTAGAGGCTTGGAAAGGGAATCCACACAGTCAAATATGTTAGAGTTCAGTTCCTACCTGTCTCACTAAGGAATTGCAGTGATGCTGTGAGGATGCAGAAGTACTCCTTTCACCAAGGATGCTATGCCTCACTAGCCAGCACAGTGTAGGTGGTGTTGTTACCACAGATGCACAGCTGCAGGCTGAGGATGCTTTAAAACAGGAAGCTTTTCTTTTCCAGCAATTGCCAGTGGTCACTTCCAGTATTATTGTGAGATGCCGTTCGTGCCGGACGTACATCAACCCTTTTGTCAGCTTCCTGGACCAAAGGAGATGGAAATGCAATTTGTGCTATAGAGTCAATGATGGTAAGTTTTAGATGTGCTTGAAAGTGCTGCTGTAAACCTTTCCCACCTTGGCCTTTGGGACTGGAGCATTGTTGGCCACATCAGTAGGGGGATTGTTGTCAGTCATGCTGGGAGTCAGAGAAATGTTTCCCAGTGACAGTGGTGTCCCTAAAGAAAAACAATGGGCCCAAGTAGTCCCTCACAGTACCCTTGCACAAGTGTAAGAACTCCACTGCCTGGTGTAGTTCTCCATGTGTTGCCCAACAGCCACAAAAGAGTTGATATATTTGTTTTAAAATGCAGCACAGCTAATACTAGTGTGAAATACTAATATATAAACTTATCTGCCTAGTTCCTGAAGAATTCCTGTATAATCCTGTGACAAGAGTTTATGGAGAACCTCATAAAAGACCTGAAGTCCAGAATGCTACTATTGAGTTTATGGCTCCATCTGAATACATGGTAAGGCTTTATTTACTTCTTCTCTCCCTTTGTTTTATTTTCAGAGGGAAGTCAGAGAAAGCTTTGTTTCAGAGGATGCTTTCCAGTTCAGTAGAACAGCTGTTGCCTTAAGGAGTGTATCTGAGAACTCATGGGGACGACCTCAGAGAGTTCACTTCTAAACATTTATGATGTCAAAGTTGTTCTGTATTTGGAATATGTAGGCATCTTTGGAAGAAAACTAGAATTCTGGTATTACCAAATAAGAGGCAAATGCATTCAGAAATTTTAGCTATCATCTGTGTGCTGTTTTAGCAGTTTAAACTTGCAATGGAATGAATAAACCCAATCTAACAAATGCTGTTTGAAAATTAAAAGTGATCTTTCCTTTGCTCAGCTGCGTCCACCTCAGCCACCCGTGTACCTCTTTGTGTTTGATGTCTCTCACAATGCCATAGAGACAGGATACTTGAATACAGTCTGCCAGACCTTGTTAGACAATCTTGACTCGTAAGTACTTTTTTCTTAAAATCTCCAATTTTCATTTGTCTTAAGGAGCTCGTGATAGACACCAACATGCCAGTCCTTTTGTCTGGAAGATAAATTTCCTAGTGTGGGCAAACAGTGGCCAGTGTTGTGTTAAAATGTGCCATAAGGCTGTAGTCGTTTTCCCATCACAGCTACACCAGTATAAAAGGCAATTTTGAGGCTTGATTTTCAGTCTGACTCTTTCCTATATGCTTCATAAATCCCTAAAAGAATGTAAGCATCATGTTTATCTTTTGAACTGTATTTTTTAAAAGCTGAAATTTAGATAAGTATTCGTTGAAAAGAGTCACACATCTAATAAACTTCTCATAAAATGCATACTGTTTGAACTTACATAAACACTACCTGGGATTTTGCAGTTTATTTATTCCTTTCCTTTTCTTCCACTTCTGATTACCCTCTTAAAAGGTTTTCACCTGCCTGCTAGGTGACTCTACCGTGAGTTCCTTTTTTGTTGTGGTTTTGTTCTTTCCAAAATGACTTAGGGAAGCTCTTGCAGTCTAGCTGTTAAACTAACTGCTTGGTAACAACCACGGAGAGATGCAGTGGATGTTAAAAAAAAAAAAAAAAAGCCTGCAGAAATGAAATTTCATCTTGTTGAACACCATATGTCTCATTTTCAGGCTTCCTGGGAACACTAGAACAAAAATAGGCTTCATAACATTTGACAGCACAATCCATTTCTACAGTCTTCAGGAAGGTCTCTCTCAGCCTCAGATGCTTATAGTTTCAGATATTGAAGGTATGCAAAAATAATTTTTGTGATCAGTACCTATTAATGACTCCTGGTTATGACAGCCTTTAAAAATATATATCTGGTGGGAGTTTCTAGATCACACCATTAGTCTCTCTAGTAATGACTTTAGAAGTACCATATGTGTGAGTTTGTTTATGAAGACACCTCCCTGATGTCTGAGCAATGCTGTGGCTGCTCATGACTTAAGACATGAAGACAGCTTTCCTACCCTCTAGTTTAATTTGTACAAATCTCTAGATTCCTCTTGAAATCCCAAATACTGATGCTAGATACCTTTCTGTAGAATTTCTTGTAGCTGGTGCTTACTGCTTGTCCTTCTGCCTTCTGTTTCAAATCACCTTTCACTGGATATTATTGGGCAGGGTAGAATGAACACTGGAAATATTTGCTATGTGATTTTATTTAATAGTCTTGATTATCCTTCAGCCCTGTTGATTGCTGCTCTAACATGGGATTCTAGCCACAGGAATGCTTATGAGAAAAAAAGGAAATCCACATAATTATGTTTACATGGGTTAATACACTGATACTGTGTATTTTTTTCCAATAAGTATGATGGTTGGCAAATAAAGTCAGGGAAACCTTGATGTGTTTTTAAAAGATAAATATTTTTTCCCTTTCAGATGTATTTATACCAATGCCAGAAAACCTATTAGTAAATTTGAATGAAAATAAAGAGGTAAGAAGCAAGGACTTTCTTACATAACTAGTGACATTTACATAACTGGGGATATGTTTGGTAATTTTTTGATTAATTAATACTCATTAACACCAGCTGTTCAAATGCCAGGTTTGAGGCAAAAAAAGAGGTCTTTTATCTATGTCACTATAAGTTCTTGCCAACCTGAAACAAGACAGCACTTCAATTTTTTCTAGGACTTTCTCTTTACTACTTCAATATTAGAAGTGTTAATACTTGGTTATGTTCAACTATCAGGTCTATATAAAGTAGAAAACCTTGAAGACTCATGGGCCTAATGCTGTTTTCTCACTTGTAGCTAATTCAAGATCTGCTGAAGACATTGCCACAGATGTTTACCAAGTCCCTGGAAACTCAGAGTGCTCTGGGGCCTGCATTACAGGCTGCCTTTAAACTGATGTCCCCCACTGGAGGTAGAATCACTGTCTTCCAGACACAGCTCCCTTCTGTGGGAATGGGAGCACTAAAGCCACGAGAGGAGCCAAACCAAAGAGCAACAGCAAAGGTTAGAAAAGCAAAAAGGCTGAGAGTATTAACAACTCCTTTCTGTGCATGTACATGGTTCTGGGATTTCCTCTTCTGGGTTAATTTTGTGCTTGTCTTGCTCCTTTTAAAGCAGAAAAAAACCAAAAGAAAAACCAAACAATATAAACACAAATTAATTACCTGATTTTTTTTTTTTTTTATATAAAATATTTGAAGTCAATGATGGAGAATTGATTGTGTCCCTGAAAACAGGGAGTAAATGTGTGGATCAGTTTGAATTTCCTTTGTATTTTGTAATACTCCACTGTGTTAACAGGATATACATCTGACGCCATCGACTGATTTTTACAAGAAGTTGGCCTTGGACTGCTCAGGGCAACAGGTTGCAGTGGATTTATTTCTTCTTAGTGGGCAATATTCTGACTTGGCTTCTCTAGGTAAGTCACATAAAGCTCTTTTGGGGCATGTAACTCTTGTATTTTGAGCAAATGAATAGAATCTCCATTAATATTTAGTAGATGAACCTGATTTGAATTAATCTAGTGTGTCAAGATACAAACTTGTCCTTGCTGAGCAGTGACAGTGAATAGAATGTAATCTTTAAGTCCTGATTTAACCTACTTATTTTCATGTCCTCCCTTAGTGAGTCAGGATTCTTGTGCTACTGATACAAGTAGCAGAAATAGTTTCTTCCTTTTTTATATCTTTTTAACCATCAGTGTCATTGCCTTTAGAGCAAGTTTTATTAGCATTTTCTTTTTTTTTTTTTCTATTTAACCAAACTTTCAAGTGACAGCAATTTCAGGTCAATGGAAAATTATTCCACACCTGAAATTTATCACATATTAGAATATACAGTTGTAGCTACATCTGTCTCTGTAGGTAGGTCTGTAACTGTGTATTTGAGTGATTTGCAGGTGTGAACAATTGACTACTTTAAAGACTGCAGCAGCAGCTGTCTCCACCCTCCAATGTATACTGGTTTTGTTTCAGGTTGTATATCAAGGTATTCTGCAGGTAGTGTCTACTACTACCAATCTTACCATCATAAACACAACCCTGTCCAGGTGGAGAAATTGCAAAAGGAACTGAAGCGATATTTAACTAGAAAAATTGGGTTTGAGGCTGTCATGAGGATAAGATGCACCAAAGGTCTGAATTCACCTTCTTTGATTTTTGTGGGGTGGAGAAGAGGGAAGGGGGTGTTTGCTGCTCTTGGGGAATGTTTTCATTGATATTCTGGCTATTTTGTAACCTCAAATTATTAAAAGGCAAAGATTAGAAAAGTAAAATTCAATACCAGGGATAAGACAGTTTTTTTAAAGACTGTATTTGCAGTGTGTTTTCTGGCATCCTAGTTCCAGTTTATAACAGTCAAAACTGGAAATTTTTCTGAACTATTTCAACAAGGGGCTGGTTTTATAATCTAGATACTTTCTACTACTCTACATTTATTTGTCTTGCTAATTCCCACTTTCTGCTAGGCTTTGTGGATTCTTTGTATGAGTTGTCAGTTTGCAATATTTACCTTTTCTGAAGATAATGTATTTCATCGAGAGGGAACATTCCAGTACAGTCATATACATTGATGGCAGATCTGTATATGGTGCCTGCTATAAAACCCAAACTGATTCATTATTATCTTGTAGGTCTTTCCATTCATACTTTCCACGGGAACTTCTTTGTACGATCTACAGACCTGTTGTCATTACCCAACGTGAACCCAGATGCGGGATACGCTGTGCAAATGTCAGTGGAAGAGAGTCTGACTGATATGCAGGTTGTTTCTTTTCAGTCAGCTCTCCTGTACACCTCCAGCAAAGGTAAGGTTAGATTGAGCCAACAGGGGCATTTGTAGTGTTGCTACATAAAACAAGTATGGAGGTTACAGTTGTCTTTCCTTGCAGGTGAAAGACGAATTCGTGTCCACACGATGTGCTTACCTGTTGTCACAACCCTGAGTGAAGTGTACCTAGGGGCAGATGTGCAGGCCATCACTGGGCTCTTAGCCAATATGGGTGAGTGTGCTAAGAGCTTGGTTGGATATCTGTGGATTGTATCCTTAAAGGTCTGAGCAGTAATCCTCTGGATTAGAAGAAAAGATTCTCCCTCATCTAAGAGTGCTTTTGAAGTTGCAATCCTGAGGGAGTTTTGGTTTTAATGCTTGGCTTAGGTGAAGGATCAGTAGAGCTGTGTGTAATCGCCTGGGCTTAGCCTTAGTCTGGTGCATCATCGTGGGCCCTCAGCTTTTTTCTGAAGCACTTGTCTTCCCCTAGAATGTAATAAAAGCTTAAGCTGCATCGACATATATGAGAAAGTGAGAGAAATTAATGTATGTGATTGATTCCTGCCAAGGGAGGATCCCCTCTTGTTTGAGCCTTGCCCTCTGTTTCCAGCTGTGGACCGCTCCGTTTCCACCTCGCTGAGCGATGCTCGGGATGCCTTGGTCAATGCAGTGATCGATTCCTTAGCTGCTTATCGCTCCTCCGTGCTGAGCATCCAGCAGCCTGGCCTCACTGCTCCCTTCTCCCTGAGGCTCTTCCCACTATACATACTGGCACTCTTAAAACAGGTAAGGAGGGAAAGGAAGCCAGGCAAGAGGATGATTGTTTGGCAGGTCAGCCTGAAGTAAAAGGACAATTCTTTGATGGAGAATGATTTAGTTCAAAAGCAGGAATTTAGAAGTGTGCATGAAATCAAAAGTATAAATGTTTTAAGCAGTGGAAGGGCAAAATAATAAAGACACTGACTAGTGAAGAGAATGTGTCAGGGTACTGATAGTGTTTTCTATCAGTAAAAATACTGGTTTTTACTGATAGTAAAAACTATCAATCTCAATTTTCTGTGTCTCTGGAAATGTAGATCTACATAGCAGTTCAGTGTGGATTAGAAGAGAGCTGGGTGTGGCAGAGAAGGGAGGTGGCTGGCTGTTCTTGCAACAGGTTTAAAGCATTTCACAGTATTTGCTCAGTGGAAGTATTTTTAATTGAATTTCCATGAACTGATACTAGAAGTCATTTAAGTGTTGGACAAACTGGTTTCTTGGTTCAAAAAGAAGTTTTGAATTCATACATCTTGGTTAGGAATTAACCAGTATGTTCATATTGAGCTTTTTCGTGTGAAAGGTGTGATAAGCATTTGATCCAGTCAGGTGGGAGGAGTGAGCCCTACTTTGATTATAGCTTTTTTTTTTGTTTGGTCCCAACAAGCCAGGAGTATCTCTTTCTCGTTAATATGGACCTAAGATTCTGTGCATTGAAGCCAACTGCAAACTGCTCCATTAGTTATGCTTTTAAATTTCATCAAGTAGCATTTTTGAGGAGTGTGTTAGTATTTCAGGGTGCTTTTATCTCAGCTGTAAGAGAGGACTGATGGTGCCAGGTCGAGGTTAATTCTAAAATCCAGAAATGGGAGTGAGACTTGTATGAGTTCTATGTGGAACACTGAAGAGAACTATGGAGAAGTAAAATACAATGAGAAAAGACTTAGGGTTCATCTTTAAAACTTAAGTTAGAAATAAGAAGTAGGCAATGTGTCTCATCTTGGAACTTGTCTTGCTTTGCTTTAATGGTTAAACTAAATGCCTGACTGTTTGCAGAAAGCATTTCAAACTGGGACAAACACACGTTTGGATGAACGCATCTTCACCATGTGTCAGGTGAAAAACCAGCCCCTTGTTTACCTCATGCTCATGACACATCCCAGTCTGTACAGAGTTGATAATCTCACAGATGAGGTGAGTCTTGGCCTTGCTACATAATCTGTTTGATCCCAAAGATCTGTGTGATGTGAAAGTAAATGTGTTAGAAATCTCCCCAAGTTTTCCATATTAAAGCTGCACAGCTAAAATGTAATGTTTCATATTCTCCCACTTGTTGCTTTTATGCATTTGTTATTTGGAACTGGATTGATGAATTCTGGAGAGAAGCTGTGCTTTGCTATGAATGGAGGGGAAAGTTTTTTCCTAACTTATTTCACCTTTGCCTTGTGTCATTATGTCATGCTATAAAATCACATATACATAAAGACATCATAATGTGGTTTTTGTCCCTTTGTAGCTTCCTTTATTTTAAAATATGAAGCAGTTTTGAGAACAGGGAATGTTTATGTAAAACCCTGAACAATTTTAGAAATCATGTCTTTGGTACATAACAAATCAGATATTCCAGTTCTTGAGCTAATTAACTAAGATACATTTGATGACATTCACCCTCTCTAAATAAAACATTAATATTTATTAGTAAATTACTGATTAATAAAGTAAATTATCACTTTAAGTATGGCTTGAGCTAAACTGAGAAAAATGGTCCAGCTCCAGTATTCAGTGTAATAGATCCTCCTCTTATTTAGTGCTCTGTTCTGTTTTTTTGCATCAAGATGTGAACCACTGTTTTTCATCCTTCTTTTAGGGAGCTCTTAACATAAATGACAGAACTATACCTCAGCCACCCCTTCTCCAGCTGTCAGTGGAGAAGTTGAGTAGGGATGGTGCTTATCTTATGGATGCTGGCTCTGTAAGTTGTGTGCTGGGGGGGGGATTTAAAGAAGTATCCAAGTTTACTTGGTGTGTTCTTTCTGAGAACCCAAAATATATACGAGGGTGCTGAGGTGTGTTTGGGGTTGGATTAATGTTGTTAATGATGGGTGTCTTTCAGGTGATGTTTCTGTGGATTGGGAAGAACTGTGGGCAGGGTTTTATCAGCCAAGTCCTTGGAGTTCCAAACTATGGCTCAATACCACAGAACATGGTACGTGCTTGCTCTGCACATCAGTCATGCCTACAGTGCTGCCAGAGTATCATTTGCCTGAGAATTCAAATGCACTGCTCAGATATTAGCCCTCTAGTGGTATAGATCCAGATCCAAGGAAAGAAATAATTGCTGTTGCCTCTTGGAGTTTCTTCTCATGAAGACACGGCGGGAAGAGGCTGACAATGATTGAGTTTCTCAGACCTGTGGGAGCAGACTAAGAGTGCTTGCCAACACTGAGCACAGTGGGTTAGTGGGAAATCCTTTGATTTCTGCTACAAAACAGGAATCAATCACAGCTCAGTCATTGCCATTCTGACAGCTAATTGCTGATAGGAGTTTAGTGCTCTCTACTATTTCAAGCCCCTTCAATGAAGACAGGACTGAAACTGTACATCACAAAACCTATCTGTCTGGGTTTTCTTTATACCTAATGAGTTGGGCTAGTTGAAGTGTTCCTTTTACTGTTTTTCTGAAAAACTTGTACTAATGAAACCCTTTGGCTTTTAGACCCATCTCCCAGAACTTGAAACAGCAGAATCCATCAGAACACGAACTTTCATTTCTTGGCTGAGAGAACAGAGACCTTTCTTTCCTATACTATATGTAATAAAGTAAGTGGTTTGTAACAGTCTTTTTGCTTCTTCAGCAGCCTGTTAACAATACATACTTGGATATCATATACTGAACTTTCTTAATGGAATTCTTAACAGTAGTGTGTGCTGTGCCTGACAGATTTGACTACAGATATGACTTATGAGTTGTCTCCAATTAGAATTTCAAAAGACTAAAAAAGACTAAATGTCACAGAAGAATCTTTAGGTAATGTCAGATAAATGAAGTAAATGCTAGTAAGAGCACTTATTAGGATCAATCACTACTAAAGGCTGTTTGAGATCCTCTTTTCAATGTCCTTAAGCTTTTGAAATGTCTTGCCACTTGACCTGTAACTTTATTAATGCATGGTAGCCCATGGCAAATGTTAATTCTACTCAAACACTTATATTTTTGCTTTTAAGGGATGAGAGTCCATTGAAATCAAGTTTTCTGCAAAATATGATTGAAGACAGAACAGAATCAGCCTTATCATACTATGAATTCCTCCTTCATATACAGCAGCAAGTGAATAAATGAAACACTAGCCTTTGGCTTACTTCTTTAAGGAAAGATTTTGCAGTAAAGAATGATTGTGCTTGTAATATCTTCATTAAATCTGTGGCCTGAGGCAGTTGATGAGAAGTTCTCACTGTGATTTCAACGAACTAAAGCAAATAAAGGACCACATCTGAGAATCAAATGTGCAACTGCATAATATTGTACCTTAAAAGAAATCAAACTGTTGGAACTGGTTGAGCACCTTTAATTTGCTGCAAATCGTGTTTTTACTGTAAGTAGTTGCAGCATGAAGTACATTTGCAAAGGCAATACTGAAAAGGTGAAATACATTTTGTAAAATAAAGAGTTCTTTGTTGTTCAAAATGTATATTTCTGTAACTTTTTTGTTTGTTTTGGTTTTTTTTTGTTCTTTTTTTTTTTTTTTTTTTTTTTTTTTTTTTTTTTTTTTTTTTGTAGAAACAATTCTTCATTCTAGGCTTGGGGGGAGCAGTAAAGACATCTTTTAAAAATTTCNAACCTCACAATACTGATCATGATTTGCAGGGAAATTCTTTCTAAGTGCACCCAGTGATTACAGAAAGAGCATCTCAATGTTCAACTTAATGCTTAAAGTAGGAGTGAAAGAAGTGTTCATTGTGAAATGAACAAATGCTTGTGAAGTGTAGAATCCAGTGCTTGGATTGGATTATGGCTAATAGGACTAAAGGTAAGCTTAACCTGGATAAGGTGGCTGAATTTGTTGAAGCTTTTGATAAGTCAGTATTCTAATTTTAAAAACAGTGGGGAAGAGTGGGCCCTACATGAGACAGATTTTAAAAAGTCACTGGCTGAGTTGGCAGCAAAAGTAGACTTAGGTAGATTGTAAGCTTTGCTTTTCTTCAGTAAAAGGAATAGTTTTAATTTCTATTTATGAATGGTGTGGGAGGGGAAGAGCAAGGAAGGTTATCAGATTTTGTTTGGTTTATGTTTAGTAGACTTTTGGCTCTTGTTTAAGTGAATGTTGGGCCCCTCAGATTTGGTGTGTTTCTGAAGCAAGTTTGTTGGCAGCACTTCAGACCAAATGTTGGTCTGCAACACTGAATATTCTGACGTTAAAATTGGAAATTATTTTTCCAAGAACAAAATTATTATATTGAATTTGAAGATTTATATATGGTTGCAGACAGGCCTGAAGTTTTTAAAAAAAGGTTTAATGCTGCAGCTGTGTAATGAGCCCAGGTCCAAGGCCAGTGTGCACCAAGTAAAAGCTTTAAATATACTCTGAGATCCTGCCAGAGCTACAGATCGAAGCTGACATCAGACTTCAAGTAAAAACTTATATTAAAAAAAAAAAAAATTAAAGAATTTTATAGAGGTATATTGATAATTCTTCTGTTTTCAAGATTAAGCTATCATTGATGGCTACCAATGTAAAAAGTATTTAAGTTACTGTATTCCAATGCCCATGAAAGGTGTTGCATAAGGAAAGATCTTGGTTTGCTTTTTTATTTAATAGTGGTAAACTTAAAGGTCTTTCAAAATCTACTTTCTGGGGCAAGTAACTTGAAGAGGTAAAACACTGAGTGAGTGGTCAAACGTACTGTGCTTAGGACATTTGGAGATACAAATGTCAGCAGGGTCAACATTTGGGTAAACATTTGCTCCCATTTCAGGCTGTAGCTGCTTGTGATTGTCAGGATTTGCCTCACTTCAGGGGAGGAGTTCCTTGGGAGAAATTGTTCTTGAGCACAAGCAGTTAAAGTTCAGAACTGGCTAAAACACCATGAAAAGATTATTATAGAACCAATTTAAGTTTCCCTGTCTGCTGCCTCTCTAGCAAACAGGAATATATTTTCTTTAACTGCTTTTCAGAGAATTGCACAGTTTCTAGTCATAGTGAAGAGGTGTCTTTTAGTTTTGACAGTCTGATCTTTTTTTTTTTTTTTTNAAAAGATTATTATAGAACCAATTTAAGTTTCCCTGTCTGCTGCCTCTCTAGCAAACAGGAATATATTTTCTTTAACTGCTTTTCAGAGAATTGCATAGTCATAGTGAAGAGGTGTCTTTTAGTTTTGACAGTCTGATCTTTTTTTTTTTTTTTTTCCCCAGGGAGGGGAAAAAGGGTCTCTTCATTTAAATCATAAATGGAACCTCTGCACTTGCATAGGTTCTGCCCTAAACCTTGTGGTTTGGGTATATTATCACTCAGATGTTGAATTGAAAACCATCCTTGCATCAAATAGCCCACCCAAAATCTATTTCTTATGACTGTATTTTGCTACTGTATTGCTTTTTTAAGAAACACAAATACTGGAGATGGCCTCGTTGCTTTATGTACACCAGACTAATGGCTGAAGATGTCAGTCTTTGTGGCAGTTAACAAGTTTGAAGATGAGTCCCTAAGTTTTACAGAGCAAAACATGATAAATGAGTCAGATGAACCCTCTGGGAGTTCTCTTCACTTTGGAAGAAATTCTCTGTTGAACTTTGTTTGTTTATTCCCTTGCAGTGGGGAAGGCCTGCTGGTTCACTTGTACTGCTGTAGTGGCAATACAGGGAACATGAACACACACACCACCTGTCACTGCTTTTTTACATACAATTGAAAAATGAGGACACTGAAGGTGGACTGCAAAAGTAGGCAAGAGTGGTTCTGGTACTTAGATCTCAGCACCACAACTCCACCACTGTAAATGTGTGGTAGAGGTGTGTCTCTCTTTGTAGTCAAACACTTTTTTAAAAACTGTTTCTTATTTTGACACATTAGTGTTCAGCCAGCATTGTTACCATCCATTTTACTTTGCTTTCATTATTGTTTTTAAATTAATATATTTGAGTCTAAGTCCATATAGACTATGTTGCAATAACTAGAATGATTCACTTTTATTTAGAATTAATTTCTTAACAGAATTTAATCAAAGATGCAGAATGCTGTTAAGTTAAGGGACCATTCAATGTGATTTTAAGGTTCTGTTTACTATTATGGATGTAATCCTTATAGTAAATTTAATTTTGTAAAGTAGTGTATAATATTGTAATATTAAATCTTTGTTCTCTGAACTCAAAGATTTGATCTTCAGTATGAAGTTATAAATCTTCCCCCTTCTGAATTTGAGACAGGATTTACTTGTCCTCCTTTTTACAGTTTGTAATTTTCACTGTTTTATTCCTGTAAAAAGTCATTTATAACACATGCAAATGCTTATTTTATCTGTGCTAATTTATCAGATTTGGCTACTCAATAAAATTAATTGAAAGAACTCATGCCAGTCCATCACTCTTTTCTTATAAATAAAAGTAGAACAATGTATTTAATTGATACAAATACCATGTTGGTCTCAGGAGCTAGCTGATAGTGATGGTTGGAATTTAGCCTTCAGCAGCATTCCAAGATGGTAATCAATTTTATTTTAGGTAATCCTGTATCTTCATTAAACATCCCATTATTTCAACAGCTTTTTTGTAAAAGCCATTCCATCTTAATGCTTGCAAATTTTTTTGAGATGTCACTGCTGCCTCTGGCCCATTACAGATGAGTTAATGCATGAGCTTGGCAGTCTGACTTCTGTATTTAACTAGTTTTAAATACAGAATTCTCTCATTCAATATTGTAGAAATATTAATTGGATTTGTCAACTCTGTTTTTTTTTTCCCCCCGATGCACACATAACCCTGTCCTGCTGCTGCTGCTGCACTCCCCGCTCCGGTAGCGGCTGGGCGCTCCGCGGGCGCTGGCCCGGCGCTGCGGGGCTCAGGGCTCTCGGCTCGGTCCCGTTCCCGGTGTTCCCTAAGAATAATAGTAGTGGAGTGCTGCCGGTGGAGCCCTCCGTGTCAGGGCGCTGGTCAGCCAAGGGAAGAGTAACGCGGCACCTTCACCACCTGCCACGCAAGGAGAGGTGTGACGGGCTTGTGGTGCACGTGAAGACGGATCTTACTGGGAACAAGTCAATGCGCTCCCCGTTCGATCATGCCAGTGGCTCTGGCGTCCTCGAGAGGCGCTTGTCTGTCGGTGTTTCCTCAGAGTGCCCCGCCAGGCTCGGAGGCTGTCCCGTGTGTCCCGCCCTGCCTCGGGGTGTCCCCGTCACCCGGCTCCCCTTAGCGCCGCCATCGCTCCTTCCCGGCCTCGCACCGTGACGTCACTTCTG
>VZRH01008146.1:177647-201660 GCA_013397555.1 Urocynchramus pylzowi
CGGCAGGGCCCGGGCCTGGGGACGGCCCTGAGGGCAGGCCGGGCACTCGGGGCTCCGGGCCGGGGCCGAGGCTCCCAGCGCTGGGTGGGTCCGAGTTGCCGGGTCACCTCCGGCCTTCACGGGCTTGTTCGAAAGTGTCATCATCAGCCACGTAGGGGGGGTTAGCTTGGTTTAGATGTTTTTGCTTGTGCGTTTTGTATTTATGAATCACGCATATTTTGCTCTCTCCCAGCTGATGTAAAGACCTGATGAGGGTTGTAAGCAGCTCGGCAGTAATGTGCCCTTGTGCTGCATGTGTCCCGGGCCAAACCTGTGCTCCGGATGATACGGAGCTGCTCACAGCTCTCAGGCTTTAAACCACTTCCACAGTTTGCTAGGGCTATCGGGCATATGCCTCTGTCTCATAGTTTAATCAGATTTTAACTGACAAAGCTGACACGACAGTCCCCACATACAGTTGTATTACACTGTAACCGCTCCCAGGCTCATAATGGAGATTTACACTGAGAGAGGCAGATGACTTGAAATTTTAACGACCACCTTGGGCTCAAGTTAGTGATCTAGTGCAGAGCTGGGCACTCCCACAGGTCTGTCTAAATTAGTTCCAGAAGAGCTGGGGCAGCAGTGGGTGGTACAGGACACCGTTAGAGCCTCCTGAATTGAAAGCCAGGCTCTGGCGCTCCAGCCAGCAAGACTCAGTTGCTTGTCACAGTATAGCTTCTCTGTTGAAAATGACAGGGTTCTTCTGTTTGGGCTAAAAATAATGTTAAACGTGGGTTTAAATTTGTATTAATTTTCTATTTTAACATACAAATAGTTTTAAAAGTGAAGAAATGGTAAGAGGGTGAGAGTGAATGGTGGGAGGAGATGGGTGGGAGCTGCATGTGCTGGGGTTGGTGTGAGGAAATGTTCCTCACACCAGGGCTTCTGCAACCCATCAAAATCATCTTTTTGGCTTTATTGCACACTATAGAGGAAAAAAATTTAAAAACAAAAGTAGTTTTATAGAACGAAAAGATTAGCAAGAGAGGAAGTATAGGGCAGATCCCATGGCATTTTGTGATGAAGATGGAAAAGAAAAGGAAAGTCTCAATGCTGACGCGTGTTCTTTGCAATCAGTTATCCTGCTGATAGGCAGGATGTGGATATGTGCTGCTGTACTAACTCCAAGTGCTCGTGCTGCCTGAATATACAACATAACACAGACTAGATATAAATATACTGCTATTTTTAGAGCTGAACTATTATAATACTAGCATGGAAGTGAAACAATGAGTGGGGGCTTAAAGTCTTGCCTTCTCTGCTTCTTCCTTAAGCATGACTACTGGGCTTGTCAGGAGAAATGGTCTGTGGGTCCTGAGCTACAGGAGAGTGAACAAGGGAATTATTCTGGCATGGTGTCTGAAAATCTGGGATTGGAGGAAGAGGAAATGGTCACTGTTAAGGTCCCTCTGTGACTTCTGGACTCAGTTGAAGAGTTTCCTAGAAAATTCCTAGCCCTGCTCTGCCCCACAGTGTGGTTGGGATAAGAGCATTAATGAGGAGAGGAAAGCAGACCCCCATCTCCTTCAGACCCCTCAAGCCTTGCTGACTTCTGACAGCTTCTGCTGTGATGTTTGATATTATGGAATTTCTATTGATGTCAGCATGGTGAAGGCATTGGCCACAGCTGTCACTGGGTGAAGGCATTGGTCACTTCTGCAGGGGTTTATGTTTCTTTAATTCCAGTCTGACAGCTTTCCCATTGAGCAGAGCTATAGTTCACCTGCCTTACGTGGGTAAACATTTAGTGCCTAAAAAGCAACAAAGAGCAGTTTTGTTTGCTTGACAGGTTTTGGGATAGCTTCAAAGAGCCTTCAGCTTTTCCTATATATAAAATGGAAATCAGTGGATTTCTGAAAAGGAAATTGTTCTTGATGTTTTGGTGTTCTCATGATGTGCTTATAGTAGTACTCTAAAAGAAAATCATGACCACATAATCCTAATATTGGTGTCATTAGGAGTGTATATGTGCATATTATGTGTATTATACATATAGTATGTGTATGAATCAGTTCGGCAAGATGGCTGCAGAAGTTTAGACATTTAAATAAAGTCCAAGGAATTCAGGTAATTTTTTTGCTTACTGCACATGCTTGTGGTGCTCACGCTGTGGCTGTGCCGCGCAGGCATTACCGGAAGCGCTCTGCCTCCCGGGGGCGCTCCGGGAGCCGCTCCAGGAGCCGTTCCCCGTCGGACAAGAGGAAGCGCGAGGACAGGCGCTCCAGGAGCCGGGAGCGGGACCGCCGGCGGGAGAGGTCGCGCAGCAGGGACAAGAGACGGTCTCGCTCGCGGGACAGAAAGCGTCAGAGGTATGACAGCAGCTCCGCTCAGGGGCTCTGGGAGTGCCTGTCCGCTGAACGTTGATGTTCTCCCGCTCCAGTTAGTTACTTTGCTGATGTCTGTGATGGATTTCACTGTGCTTAAGGCATTTGCTTATTGAATGCTTTCTGGCTTGCTGGTGCTGGAGTTTGTAAGTTCTTGGTGGTCTTGATGATTGGTGGGTTCCTTTTACAACCTGTTCCTCAGCGGAGACTAAAGTTATGCTGAGAGCACGTCCTAAGTAAAGACAATTTTGTTGCGTGTCAGACGTTCAAGGAGCAGAGAAAGGGAACGGAGCCGAGAGAGGAGACGATCCCGGAGCCGAGAGAGGAGGCGCTCGAGGAGCAGGAGTAGAGGGAGGCGGTCTCGATCCTCCAGCCCAAGCAAGAACAGGAAAACAGATAACAGGTATTCTTGTGTTCTTAGCTTTAGAAATGTGTAAAAGCTTACTGCAGGCCATTGTCTTTTAAGTGTATCTTGATAAGGTTTTCAGATATAATTGCGAACAGCATATAGTCAGGCTCTGCTGTAAAATGAGTGGGAGGTCTGTAAATGATAACAACAGTCTGTATGCAGCATAACTAGTGATGGCACTCTAGAAATTGTGTCAAGCTGGAATCACAAAAGCTTTGGGAATATGTGTATGTTTTGTATTAGAATAGTCCAAAGAAAAAAGCTTAATGATATTTAATTAGTTAAAGGGAATTTTATATTTATTGTCATAAGCTAGCACAAATTAGGTTTAGATGCTTTCTTTTAAATTGGATGCAAGTAAGTATAATAAAACCTGTAATAAAGGGGTTTTATATTCAGTGCAAATCTGCCTGTTATAGTTGCATTACATGAGTAGCTTTTTCCAGGGAGGAGAGATTTTGTCTGTCAGCCAGGACAGTGTGTTTAGGGGGATGCTCACACTTCCATGGCAAGATGCTAGATCACTTTACCCTTCTCTAGAAATTCCACAAACAGGAAATTCGTTCTCTTTTCTAAATGCTGACTTCAAGGAGGTGTGAAATAAAGCGCAGAACAACTGGAGTATTAATTGTAAGAGCTCTAAAAATGAAGTCTGCAAAGAAATGAGAAAAGCACGTGAATTGCTGGATTGGGTTAGAGTCTGCATTACTGGTAGTTAGAGGAAGCAAGTCCATAACATGGGAAGATTGTCTGGGAAGCAGTGTGTTTTGTGAGGTGTTTGAAAACATAACAGGGTGATTATAGTTCTGTTTCGGTCCATCATGTATGTATCCTCCCCCTCAGAAAAGGTGTAATGTTCTAAGAAACTTTTGATCTTACCTTTCAGATCAAGATCTAAAGAAAAGACAGAAGGTGTGGAAGTTTCCAAAGAAAAGAAAAAAGACAAAGATGACAAAGAGGAAGAGAAAGATAAAGATGCTACCACAAATGCTGTGGCCACTGAGGTAGAGACTTCTAACACTTTTAAATTTAAAAGATAAAGAATTTAAACCAGAAGTTTGTGGATGTCCAGTCTTCTGCAGCTTGCTCACTCAATGGTTACATTTGTTTCAAGAAGCATTGGCTAAAGCCAGTGGCCATTAATTTTCACTTTTTGGTTGGTTTTTGTCATAGAATTTTGATCAGAACAAACTAGAAGAAGAAATGAGAAAGCGAAAAGAAAGAGTGGAGAAATGGAGGGAAGAACAACGCAAGAAGGCAATGGAAAACATAGGAGAGCTAAAAAAAGAAATTGAAGAGATGAAACAGGGGAAAAAATGGAGTTTAGAAGATGATGACGGTATTTTACCTCTTTATATATATCAGAATGCTTCTGTTCCTAGTAATATTTTTATTACAATATCTTTAAAGCATCTAATTACTCTTCAGAATCCTAAAATAAAAAAGCTTAAGTCTGGTCATGGTGTCAGATGGTTTAAGATACATTTTTGATAAACCACCTGGAGAGATTTGTGTGAGGAAAAATTATATATTAATATAATGGTCTGTTTTTATTTGGGTGGACAGTAATTTGGCACATGTAAGGACTTCTGTCTTTCCCTGGCTTTTATCCCCAAATTTTTCACTCTTATTAGATGATGAAGAGGAAACTGCAGAAGGAGAAAAAGAAGGCAATGAGGTTGAAGATGAGGAGTTAGATCCTTTAGATGCTTATATGGAAGAAGTAAAAGAAGAGGTCAAGAAGTTCAATATGAGAAGTGTGAAAGGTGGAGGAGGGAGTGAAAAGGTAAAATCACTTATTAAATATTTCTTGCTTTTAAAAGACGGAGATAACTTAGTGTTATAATAGCAAAATGGCTTGGGAAAAAATGGGAGAAAGTGCAGAAAAGCAACAAGTTATATGCACTTAATGCATGTTTGCTTTAACTTTCATTTCCTGATGTTCTTATGAAACTGTTTATCAGGCATTATTCTGATAAAATTTCATTAAGAGAAGTAGGAAATAAATTGCTCAGCATAATGTATCCAGAAGTATAAATATTCTGTGTTTTTACAGGATGAGTTTTGTTTTATACAATAGTGCATTCATTTTTTCATTTTTTTTAACATTTTCTTATAGAAAACTGGACCAACTGTTACCAAGGTGGTAACTGTGGTGACAACCAAAAAGGCAGCTGCTGAGTCAGAAAAGAAGAAAGGGGAGCTCATGGAGAATGACCAAGATGCAATGGAGGTAATGGAAACGTTTTGTATTTCTCTTGTGAGCGGGCACTTTGCCTGTTCTTGCTTCCTGTGGTTGTGTGTGGTGTTTGGCCTGAAGAGCTGTGGAGGGTGTGGGTATTGTGCTGCTCACCCTGCAGGCCCTGGAGCTCAGCCACTTCAGGCCATGCTCTGTGGCTGCAGTTCCACTGTTAGTGGTGGTCCTTCAAAGCTGAGCTGGGGACATCTGTCAGAGCTGTGACTGCAGTGCCACACCAGTCTGCTGGATGGCTTCTTTCTCCTAATTTCCTCTTACTGTTTCTTTTGTGTGACAGTGATTATTTCTGAATGACAGGGCTGGTGGTTGGCATTGGTAAAGCCATGAAAGTGACACAGAACATGGTGAGAGTTAAAGTTTGGGAGAAACATGAAAGCAATAGGGGAAAGAACAGTTAAGACTGACAAGTTAAGAGCAGGTCTTCAGTTTCATGTCTAATACAGTGAGAAGTACCTGTTGCTTCTGAATAGTTTCACTATAAATGAAAAAAGCCAAACACCTTAATAATTCATTAATCCTAATGTACACAAAAATTGTGATCTCTGCAGTATTCCTCAGAAGAGGAGGAAGTTGACCTTCAGACTGCCCTGACTGGCTATCAGACCAAGCAGAGAAAGCTGCTAGAACCAGTGGATCATGGAAAGATAGAATATGAACCTTTCAGGAAAAACTTCTATGTTGAAGTACCAGAACTAGCTAAAATGACTCAAGAAGGTAAAGACAAATACAACCAGAACACCTTGGGTACTGTTGAAGAAAAGAATGTTGGATTTCAGTGTGCTAAGGAACAGCAAATGCTTTGCAATGTAAAAAGCATTTGGAGCAACTTGCTATAGAAAAATGTTAAATCGGGTGCATCCCTGTTGTTGATAACTTGCTATAATTATGTATGAGGCTTTGATTGGAAAATTAACCTGAGTCCTTTCAACCTAACTCCTGTGTTTATGTATAACAAGCAAAAAGCTGTTTTTCTGGCATTGATAAAATTAGTATTTCATGTTAAGGGTCAAAGCAAGAATTTTTTGATCAGGGTAGTAGAGAAGTGTCAAGTTTGACTCTCCTAAAAGATAAACTCTATTTCAGAGGTCAATGTGTACAGGCTGGAGCTGGAGGGAATTACAGTCAAGGGAAAAGGCTGTCCCAAACCAATAAAAACCTGGGTACAATGTGGTATTTCCATGAAGATTCTCACTGCCCTCAAAAAGTAAGCACGCACTTCATGAACTGTGTCATCCTTGATTTTGCTTGCTGTGTTCTGCCCTATGTCCATGAGAAAGACCTTTTATTTTGCTGCATAATGAATGCCATATGTCCATGTCTGTAAATGCTACATATATAGTCATCAGAGTGTTTATCACTCTGTGTTGAATTATTGGTATTAACTATTCTCTGCCATTTGTATCATGCTTTTGCTGCTCAGTTTGAGCTGTATTTTTTGAAGGGCACTGATACATATATGTAAATATGAATATGTAAAAAAATTTTAGCATAACTTCATGATTCACATCTGTCAAATTCTATTTTGTTCTTAAAATATTTTTTTTTCCTTCTTTAAGACATGGCTATGAAAAGCCCACTCCGATTCAAACCCAGGCTATCCCAGCAATCATGAACGGACGGGATTTGATCGGCATTGCTAAAACAGGAAGTGGAAAAACTATTGCTTTTCTGTTACCTATGTTCAGACACATTATGGATCAGAGAGCATTAGAAGAAGGAGAAGGTCCCATAGGTAAAAAGATTTTATTTTCAAAGTTACTATTTAAATAAGTATAACATCAAGTATATGCTTTAGATAGGATTTCAGTTCTTTGTGTGTTTATAGGGAGAAGTGCTTACTAATGTCCATTGATAAGTGGGGTTTTTTTAGTTAAACATTACCATGCTCTTTAATGTTGTTTTGTGATTACTGTTCTGTCTCATGTTGTTTCAGTAGCACTCCCATGTCCACATATCTGGGAGACCTTCCTCCCTTGATTTTTACACTTGGACCAGATTTCCACTCCTTCCTCATAATGTCTCAGTTATCTTTTCCTTGAAATTACAGTCTTAAAAATAGGAAGTAAACTGCTGTAAACATCATTACAAAAGATTAATTTCTGTTGTGGAAATTACAATGTCTCTTACATTGCAGTGTATGATGAGAATGTTTTGCTTTTCAGCTGTCATTATGACACCTACACGTGAGTTGGCTTTGCAGATTACCAAGGAGTGCAAGAAATTCTCAAAGACGCTTGGGCTTCGAGTTGTCTGTGTTTATGGAGGAACAGGCATCAGTGAACAGGTATGCAAAATACATGCCTGGCTTGTCAAAGACTGCTTGGGCTTCATTAGTCAATGTTTCTTTTGTAAAGAAAAACTCTTTTCAAAGTTAATTGCTTCTTCTTTTCCATTAGTCCAGTACATTTGCAGTCTTCATTATGGATTTTCTCTGTGGGAATGGTAGTAATGCAAAAAGCTTTGCATGTAACTTAGCATTAAACAATAATGATCCTAGAAAGTTTCAGATATGATCCTTAAAAATTTCAGACTATTTCTCTTTATGTATGTACTGAGCATTAAATTAAAATTAAATTATTAGTGAGATATAATAGTTTGAAAGTTACTAGGAAGCTGTATTTTTCCGAGTTCCCCTTATGATAATAAAAGCCAGAAAATTATAACTTTGGTTTATTGCATTATCAAATATTGCATCTTGAAGTAACTTAGAGATTAATTTCAAGGTTTTCCACACCTCTATCACACCCATTTATGGAAACAACAGGAGTGATCATCTGTGATGGAATGTGGTGTGTCTACTATCACTTGTTCCTGATGTAACACTGTCATTTCTTACAGGCTCTTAAGTGTATTGAAGTCATATCCTCATTAAAACTGCTTCAGCTGGTGGTAATTCAGACTGTCAGGGGTTTCTCTTTTTGGAAGCAAAGTTCTTGAAATACTTGAAGAAATTGCTAATTAAAATCTTCATATAATTCATGTTAGTAGAACAAATGTATTACAGCCTAGGTGGTTTTCTTTTTTGCAAGGTGATATATGTTTTAAAAAATCTGAAAGAAATCACAAAGCAAAAAGTAATAGATTGTTTACTGTGTTTGAAATCAGATAGCTGAACTCAAAAGAGGTGCTGAAATTATTGTTTGCACACCTGGACGTATGATTGACATGTTAGCAGCTAACAATGGTGAGTAGAAAACCTTTTCCTTTGGAGATTTTTTTTACATTTGTTGTGTAATTCTGACAAATTCAAAAGATCATGTATTTTGATAAATGGTCTTATGGAATTTTCTTATATCTCTTCAGGCTGCACTATTTAGCTATTGAGAATATATAGCACTAATAATAGGTTGAAGCATATATTGATTTGACTTTTTTTAGGAGGACAGGAAATACTGCATTCTTGAAGCGTTTTTGAGAATGTTTATCATTGCTAAACTTGAAATGTGCTGGTCCAAATTTTTTAAGTTGGAGTCATTTAGATAAAGGTTATGTAACAGTTGCTTGTTTTGTCTGCCCATTGATCCATTATCTGTGCTAGAGTAGCTCAGCAGTTCCCCGCTTTACGAGAGCATCTGACTCTGCCTTTATCTGTCGGCTTTAAAAAACAAAGAAGCCCTGCCTAAATACCTGCTCAGAAGTAAAAGAACTGACTTTGTATCAGATATTCAGATTGATTAAACTGAGCCACTGCAGCTTTAAGAGGTTTTGTCCTAGTGTAACCATTGCATGCTTATTAGATTAAGTTTTATTATTAAATTATTCCACATCAAAACCTCTACTAAACTGTTGACATTATTTAACTTCTGTGAAAAAAGTACCTTCAAGACATATAGAACTGGGCTTCCAAGACTTAAATCGTCAAAGGTAGGTACATTAATGCTGTTCCCAAGTAATTTTACAAAGTTATTATTTGGGGATGAAAGTGTTAAGATGTTAAATAGATACATAGATATGAGGAATACTTGCTTTGTTCCTTAATGTTGAATTCCATATCTTAAAAAAAAAATGCAGTGCGTAATGTCTTAAATAATTTGAGTATTCAGCTACAATTTGCTGAAGCTGAGAGGACCGAATTCTTCTGTAGTTTGATAGGTACAAGTCTGAGTGATAGTTGTAGAAAATGTGACAAATCTTTTCCATTCAGAGAGCATTTGGCAGTGTCACTCCACAGTTGTGTGGAACTGAGTGTGTTTATATTGTTTGAGACTATGATTCTAAAATCCTTGAGTTAAATCCTTCTCATGAAAGGGAATCTCTTCACTGTTTGGGAAGGGTGCTAGTTATCCTGTCCATGATAATTTCAAAATGTTCACAGAAACACAACTTGCGTATTTTATTTCAACCTGTCCCAGAGTTTGGGGTGGTTCTTGATTTTAAATTCAGTAGTGTTACTGGGTAGGTTTTAATCTTTATATAATAGTTATTTTTAAAAGACTGCTTACTCTGTTTTATGCCTATTATTAGCAGTGATCTAGAACTAGTATGGTTGTCCTCGTATAGTTATTCTGAATTCCAAGGAAGCATTACAGATTGTGTATAAAGGAATATTCTGAGGCTGCAGCAGTTAGCACTGGGCTTTGCCTTCCACACATGCGCTGTAATCTCTAATATGTTCTTTTCTAGGTGCCGCTGTCAGATACTGGCTGATGTGGCTCCTTGCTTCAGCTCAGTCTTAGTTTTATGATGTGTTTTGGCGAGGGCAGTTTTCTGAATTTTACAGGTTCTTCTGGCCCTATGATGGTATGCAAGAGAAGAGTTTGACAAACTAAAAGGGCCTTGTGCATACTTACACATTTCCCAGAATGTATGTGTGATTAAAGTGTGAACATTAAAATTCACATTTAGTGAATTTTTTAAAAAATTAATTAATGTGTTTGTTAGAACACTTTGTTAGAAGATAGTGAGACTATATAACATTTTAAAAAAATATTCCTAAGAGAAACTAGATTTCCATTTGATTTTGTTTCCCATGTGTTTTTTCCTCTCCTTTCACAGGTCGGGTGACAAACCTCCGTAGAGTCACGTACGTTGTACTTGATGAAGCTGACAGAATGTTTGACATGGGGTTTGAGCCTCAGGTAATTCGTGACATGAGGGGTGATGCCACAGGATACATCAAGGGTTTTGCAACGCTACATTATTACTGCACTGCCAGTGGGTGTTCAAAAGGATGTGCTGCATATGGACAGCGGTTTAAGCTGACTTTAGCATTTCTATTACTCTCATGTCTATTACCACATTATTATAACATCACATTATCCTCACATCTAGTGGAAGGTATCCCTGACCGTGGCAAAGGCTTGGAACTGGAAGATCTTTAGAGTCCCTTTCAATCCAAACCATTCTGTGATTCTATGTTTTGCTTTAAGTAAATTCCTATATTGCTTAGATTTTTCTCTAATACACAGAGTATTTTACACACTCATTTTGAACACTTGTGGCCATGTTGTATCCCTGTGTAATTCCTTGATAAAGGTGTTGTGTTAGTAGCTGTAATCTGTTTATAAAGTCTTTGATGTCTCTTGGCAAGAGATAAGAACAAAATGTTGGAAATGCTGCTGACTTGCTGAGAGCTTTGGACATCCAGAGCTCTTCCAGTTGTCATGGGCTGTACTATTCTCCAAAACTAGGAAAATTTCTTTTATTTGTCTCTTGAGCTGTAGGGTTTCTGCTGCATTTCCTAGGATTTTTGCTGAGCTGCTGCCAGATTGCATATTGCCATGCAGCTTCCTTCTGAATCCAGCAGGTTTTGCCATCCTCCAATGCCAGCAGCTTGGTGCCTAGAGGAAATCTGTAAAGAATGTTTTGTAGTCTGGGAGGTGCAGATACCACTTGCCTTTAAAGATGCCAGCCTTGTATGAGTGTGAAATGGAGTTCCAGCAGCTGGATGTTAACAGGGACTGTTCTCTCACCGCAGGTCATGCGCATTGTAGACAACGTCAGGCCCGACCGTCAGACTGTCATGTTCTCTGCTACTTTTCCCAGAGCTATGGAGGCCCTGGCTCGCAGGATCCTCAGTAAACCCATCGAGGTGCAGGTTGGAGGCAGAAGTGTTGTCTGTTCTGATGTGGAGCAACACGTGGTGAGTGTGCTACATCTGCCTCGCTTATCTTCTCATTTGCTTGCAAAGAATTGTTCTCAGCAATGTTGAGTATAAACCAATATACCCACAGAGCTTTTATTGTTAGCAGTTTAGTGGCCTTATTAAAAATGAACTTAGAATAAATTACCACCCTAATCTGCAAATGCAGTGTGATTTTTTAAGTTGGTTTGTAGCACTAAGCTGAACAGCTGTTTTACCACTAGCTGTGGGAACAGCCTGAAAAACTCATCTCCTGTTCCTGATTTTTATTTTTATACATTCTGGATTGTATAATGACTCAAGATACAAATTATACTCTTCTGTATGTCTTTTTCCAGATTGTCATAGAAGAGGAGAACAAATTTCTGAAGTTACTGGAGCTACTGGGACATTATCAGGAGAAAGGATCTGTTATCATATTTGTAGATAAGCAAGAACATGCTGATGGGTTGTTGAAAGATTTAATGAGGGCCTCTTATCCTTGCTTGTCTCTCCATGGAGGTAATCTGCAAATTTAAGGACTTATATTAACTACTCCCAAATAGAATGCTGGTATCCAGTAGTTAAAAATCACTTAGTTCCTGTAGAGTACCAATTTTATTACTTCTTCATAAGCAGGTTTTGCTTTGAAGGAGTATAATTGTCTCTTAATTTGAAATAGACATGATAGTTTTGTGTAATTACTCTTCATTGTTCTCTGTGAGATGTTATCAGATGCCAAATCTTGTGTCTGTGCAAGAGGACAGTTACTTAGAGTTAACACCTCTCAGGGAATATTGCTAACTATTTGTTATTGTAGAGTAGTAAGTGCCATTGGGGAGTATCACCTGATATTTTTATTTGAGATTCCACAGTAACAGCAATTGCTGCTTTACTTTTCTTCTGTCAAGTAGTAATGGAATGGAAGTAGCAAGAGGAGAAAAATCTCTTTACAATGCTGTCCATCCCAGTGTATCTTAAAACTTAAAGTATTTTTTTAGAGCATTTTATATAAAATCAGTAAGTACAAAATCACTGTTCTGCAGGAATGTAGTAATGGAAGAGGGAAAAATATTCTTGTTCTTCTGAGATTTCTCTTGCCTTTAGGGAACAGACAAAGCCTCCAGATGAGATCTCAGCTGAAGTACAAAATAGAAAATAATATTAAAAAAATGTTTTGAGGATCTTGGTATGAGGAAAACATCTTATGGTAGTTGAAAAATTAGAAGTTGTTCTAAATAATAGAGGTTATTTTGGCTAATGTATTTTGCCTTCAAAAGTGTGGAAGTATTGAAGTTTTATTTGCTTGTGGTTTTGGTTGTTTGAAGTTCATGGGTATTTTGACCTGTGCACAAATGCTTGTGACTTACAGCAGAGCTTTATAATTAATTGATTTGTCCTGCAGGTATTGATCAGTATGACAGGGACAGCATCATTAATGACTTCAAGAATGGAACCTGCAAACTGCTGGTGGCCACGTCTGTAGCAGCGAGGGGCCTGGATGTGAAGCAGCTGATGCTGGTGGTCAATTACAGCTGTCCCAACCACTATGAGGACTACGTGCACCGGGCGGGCCGCACTGGGCGAGCTGGCAATAAAGTACGTACACTCACTTGTCAGGCTTGGCTGGTACTGGCACTTTTCCCTTCTTTATTGTTTGATGAAGTTGTTCCAAGGGATAGCTACAGAGGGAGTGGTTTGTATTGTTGGTGGGAAGAGTGTTTTTAGTATGTTCTGAACTTCAGCAATCTGAAATTGGGAAGTTGTTCTGATGTTCTTCTGATGTCTGAGTGTTCTTTTAAATCCCATTTGTGACTGAAGGTTGGGGTGTTTTTCACTGTTGGAAATGTGCCCTACTAAATTGATAAGATTTTAATTTTTCAAACTTTTAACCATGACAGCACTGGTTGGAAGGAGAGATTTCAGTGTTTAGTATCTTTGGATGATTACCTCTGTATCAGCTTCCTGGGAAATCACATTATTCATTCTAAAAAAGAGTTATTGCATGACTGTTGTGATTACTTTCATTAACTAGAAATCAACATCTATACAAGGGTGCTTCATTAAATTTAGAGATAGTATCTTTAGAGCTTTTTTCTAATTTCTCTTAAATGAATTTTGACCAGGGGTATGCATATACATTCATTACTGAGGATCAGGCACGTTATGCTGGTGATATCATTAAGGCTTTGGAATTGTCTGGGAATCCAATTCCTACTGATTTGGAGAAGCTCTGGGCTGACTTCAAAGACCAACAGAAGGCTGTAAGTAATTCTTTCTTCTGTAGGGGGCTTGGTTCAGGTTTAAGGCTTGTTCATGCACGTGTGTCCAGTTGTCCAGTGTACATACATGGGTCACCTCTCTGGGAGCACGTGTGTGCTTGGCTGAGTGTCAGTCACTTCAAGATTGGGCTCTTGAATATCATTTAAAGAACTGTTTTTGAGAATTTAAATATTGTCACCGGGTATGTAATACATACTTACGGTCTATGGGGCACTTTGGTTTTTAACAAAATTCATGTACAAGATAATGAAGGCCTTTCACAGAATTTGTATGATTATTTCTAGAGCTCTCACCATCAGAGGATCTCACTCATGCTGAGAAGAGTGACTTCAGAGGTTTTCTCATATTAAAAATTGGAGGGTTTTTTTTACCTGCATTGGAAAAGCATTTAAAATGTATACTTACAGAAAATCCCAATAAGGCACTGTATCTGCTGAATTAACATAGGTTTTTTTAATTATATTTCATTGTGAAATGCAGCTTTTAAATTTGAAGCACTTTACGAATGTGCTAGGATTTGCTTTTTGAAGAACTTCAAAATTATTTGTATAATCTTAAAGTTATTTTATGAGAACTAGGATTTGAAAATCCTAAGTATGATAATACATGTTTTTGTTTTCAGGAGGGAAAGTTGATTAAAAAAAGCAGTGGATTCTCTGGCAAAGGTTTTAAATTTGATGAAACAGAACAGGCTTTGGCTAACGAAAGAAAGAAGCTACAAAAAGCAGCTCTTGGCTTGCAAGATTCAGATGATGAAGATACAGCTGTTGATGTAAGCACTTGGGAGGATTTAAGTTGCTTATGGATTTTCTCAATACATTTGGTTTTCTTCCCCAGTAGGTTGCATAATACATTACAGAGTGCATGGATTTCTCTTGCTCTGTGACGTTTGTTACTGACTGCATGTATTCTTCAAATATAGAGATACAGCTATGAAGATCAAGATCTAGGAAGATTTTCTGTGTCTCTTTTTGACTTACTGGTATTTTACACTTAACATGTATAGTTATGTAAATGTCACATAAATTATTTGAGATATTAATCTTGCATAAATGAAATAAAACGATGATCCTCAGTTGCAAACATATTTTTATTTGAAGTGTTTTAAAGACATTCATGTTAGCCTTTTCTATTTTAAATCTTACTAAATTCCTTTCTTAATGTTGCATAGATTCCTTTTTGTGACCTTGCAAGTAAACACTGTGTTCAGACTTTTTCCTGATTAGATCATCCTTTTGTTGAGCTGTAGTTTTGGACAGGCTTCTACCATTTATACAATATTAATTTCTTTTAGAACATGTAAACTAAATGCCCCTGAGTGTTTCTTTCTATATGATGACAAGATTATATAGTGGTAAATGCAGTGATTAAATAATCATTATTTTCTGTAGATTGATGAACAAATTGAAAGCATGTTCAATTCAAAGAAAAGAGTAAAAGATATGGCAGCACCAGGAACATCAAATGCTCCTACACCATCGGCTGGGAATGCAGAAAAATTGGAAATTGCTAAAAGATTGGCTTTGAGAATCAATGCCCAGAAGAATCTTGGAGCAGAGGCACAAGTCATGGTTCCCTTCCACTTTAAGGTCAGGCTCTTTACAGACCAATTTTACTCTTTTTTAATAAAGGCTGTTCAGTTCTTTGTTCTGTGGTTGCCATTTGATTTAGTGTTTCTGCACACTAGTAACATGCTGCACTGTTGATCTCATTTAAGCTGGGCTAACTCACTTATATAGGATTTATAAGTGAGCTGATTTGTTTATAAGACTCATTATAGAACCGTAAATGCTTTGTCTGCCCTGCAAAGTTAATTCATTACTGATAACATTACACAATGAGTTTTGTCAGCTTTGGCAGAGCTGCAGAACATCTTTGTCTGCTGAAGCATGAGATGTACATGCGATGTACAGTGTGTTTAGATTGAGCGTAATTGTTCTGGAATATCCAAAGATATTTTAAGCTGAAAATACAAAAGACCACTAAGACCTTTTCTTTGCAGGTGTGAAGGGAGTTGTTGAGAGGAAGGAAGGAAGGAAGAGGAGAAGTCTGGAGAATGTATTTGTTATGTAGACAATTACATTACATAGAGAGCTTTAATGAAACCCTTACTGGTTTATATAGGACTTTTTTTGGCTACCTTGTTCTCAGTATGGACTGTGCTTTTACAGGATGTGATGCAGCAGGCTACAAATGCTATCCTGAGAGGAGGCACAATTCAAGCTCCTACTGTGTCTGCCAAGACCATTGCAGAGCAACTGGCTGAAAAAATCAATGCCAAGCTCAATTATGTACCCATAGAGAAGCAGGAGGAAGAGAAACAGGATGGAGGACAGAATGAATCCTTCAAGAGATATGAAGAAGAATTAGAGATCAATGACTTCCCACAGGCAAGTAATCATTTTGCTATAATCAAGTATAAATCACCGTTATTTAATAAGACCTCTCTTCATACTTAACACCAATAAAATATTATGTGTCTATTTCTGATCATACCTAATTGAAATTGCTACATTAACTGTGATTACTTCTCAGATTATATAAATGCAATGCTTTGGACTTATTCCAGAGAGTATGAGAAAAACAAGTATTTGTTATCAGACAAAAATCCCTTCACCTTCCACCCACTTCTCTAATCTCTGACACTGGTGTTTTTTGCAAAGGCTTTACTGCCATGACTGATACAACTCCTTGCCCTTTCATTAGTACCTGAGTATTTCTGCCATTCAGAATATTGCTGCTCTGATCTAACTCATCTATTATTTTGAGGAGTTATATTTCACAGAATCAAGTACAAATTCCCTATATTTATCTTTGAGGTTCTGCCCATGCTGGCAGAACTAATGGATTGCCATTTTGTGTGGTGCCTTTCTCCTTGTTGATCCTCTCATGTCCTTCACCTTGCAGACTGCCAGATGGAAAGTTACCTCCAAAGAAGCACTGCAGAGAATCAGTGAATATTCTGAAGCTGCCATTACAATCAGGGGAACTTATTTCCCTCCAGGCAAAGAACCCAAGGAAGGAGAACGAAAGATTTATTTGGCTATAGAAAGTATGTATTATTTTTATAAATGTTTCTATTAAAGCTGTGAGTCTGGTTTTGTAATTAGACATGGAATTTATGTTGTTAGTGTTTGGACACTTGAGTTATAGACTCACTGCAGTTACTTTGCAATTACTGAAAAACACTTGTTTATCTTTATACACTTATCAAATGATCCATGGGGATCACAGAGAGGCTTCTCTTCACCTGCCACAGAACAACAGCTAATGTATGAAATCAGTTTGGAGGAGAGAAAAAGAACAGAGGAAGAACAATTGGCACAAAGAGGTCTGTGCCATTGTGAAATAAGGAAGAAAATAGAATTTTGTTTAGGCTGTTAAAGGTATAAGAACTTGCATCAACTACTACAAGAAAAACTTGGCATATGTCATGATGGTTGAGTTTTTCTCAAGAAACCTTGAATCCTACAAGGATATTTCTGAACAGTATCATTTATGACTGGAATATTTTCCTTAAGTGAGAACACAGTCAAGCTTTGGCATTCCGTGCAATAGAGTGTTCTTCACCAAATAGCTGAGAATATTGAACAAATTTTACTGTGCTTCTGAAAGTAGACAGCAGTTTTTATGCTGTAGGCTTCATATAAAGAAAGAGTTTAAGATTATAATACATATTTTTATCTTCAGGTGCCAATGAACTTGCTGTACAGAAAGCAAAGGCAGAAATCACACGACTTATAAAAGAGGAGCTCATCAGATTGGTGAGTGCAATATCCAGAATGCAGAGGGAACGTGCCTTAATGTATGCTTTATGAGATTGACTTCTGCAAATGTTGATGCTCTGGCATAAGGTTTTATTAATATCAGAGACTGGGACCTATAGATCTCAAAAACACTGTTTTCTTGAACAGCCTAAAAATCCATGGCACTGGTTAATCAGCCAGAACACGGCTGCTATCAGCCAGCAGATGGAGATAACACATTGACACATAGAGCTTTTTGGATGAAGACCCCCTCAAAGAGTTGGGTCCCAATAAATTTCCTAATTTCTACACCATCAGGGAGGGGAAAGGATTATTCCCCTCATTTTGATGTTTTATATGTGTTGAGACATCTGGTTTGCTGTACCTTTACAACATACCCAGCTAATACCCTAGTGGGGTTTTATTGCAATTCATTTATCCATCTTCTTCACTTTTAACTGTGATTTTCCTCTTCTTTATTTGCAGCAAAATTCTTACCAACCAACCAACAAAGGAAGATACAAAGTTCTATGAGCATTTGGAGTTATTTGTCTGCTAGCAGCTGGTGCGTGAAACTTTGTGGCTTCTGTTGTTTTTGCTGTTTACACTGCTTATTGTAAATTAAGAAAATTTTTTTATTTCATCTTGCGGACATTTTTTTAACAGAAAATTGATACTTGCTGAAGCAAGTAATTCTCTCCACTAAAGTTATCAGTCTTAAAGCAGACCAGTTTTGGTGGAACATGATTTAATTTGAAAGTGCAGTTTATACACTTTTCATCATAAAGAATATGAAATAAACTGACTTTAATTTTTTTGACAGACAGTATACTGTTTAGTAAAATGAAAGTGTTGGGATTTGTGTTGGAAATTGTTAGAATGTACCTGCTTCATATTGTTGAAATGGTTCACACATCAGTTTATACTGGAAAAATTATAAAACACCAAAATAAAGGCAGGATTTTTCTCCTGATCCATAGCATCTCTCTGGCTGGTTCCACACACATTCATTCCCTGTACAAATGTCCCCCTAAGGTCAGAGAGTCTTGCATTGATCACAGCAGAGAATTTTATCCAAAATTACTAAAGGACTCGTTTTTAAGATTTTCTCCTTCTCATGTCCCCATTTTTCTTTATCATCCAGGTAATAGATAACTCTTTGGGGTTGTTGTAAAGTGAAATGTTTTGTAGTATGACAATAGTTTTCCTGTTTTTTTCTAAACATCAGTATTTTAGGATTTGATTTTTTTCCTCGTTTGTTGACATAAGAATGAAAGCCTGTTTTAGTTTAAAAAGGAATTCGCAGAAAAAAAGAGAAACCTCTTTTGTAATGAAATACAACTTTGTCACTCTTTTATAGTGTTCTTATATATACATTTAATGTGATTATTCCCCCAGGATTGTCATCGTTATTACTGTTAGGACATGGCTTTAAGTAAAAATGTATAGTGATATTTATGAATGAATTCCACAAATACTATCATTGCAGTCAGTAAGCTACTGGGACAGGCAAGACTGATGTTTCTGAGGTCTCATCCCCATAACCAGTAGGATTCATGATGGACTCTACTCCTAAGCATTTAACTTCTATCTGCTCGTTTGGAGCCAAAGCAGTAGCAATTTGAATTGTCTCATTCTTGCAGCTGCAAGACTTTCAAGATGATGACTTTCAAAAGGACTTTCATAGAAAGCTTTTCTTACCTGACACACTGAGAAGAAATGTGTCATTTTAAACCAGCTGTGTATATACTGCTTTAACCCTGCTGAAGACAAATCATACAATCTGCATCATGGCTGTATAAATTCACAACTTTTCTTTCCAAACATCAGGTAATTTAAGTGACTCTTGCTGTTTGCATACAACTGTCTGTTACCTTGTCAGTGTACCTTATTTGCAGTACAGGGAAGAAGCAGAGGAATGACTGTACCAGCTTAACAGTCTGCTTTTAGGATGAGAATACTCCTAATGTAGTACTTGCCAGTATTAATACCTGGAGTAGAGCAGAGAGAAGCAGGACACAAAGTAACACTTCTCAAAACTTAAAACAGAAATCCCAAACTGAAGTTCTGTGATTACATTTAAATACATGTTTTCCTTCCCTTAAGGACTGGGGTTTGATGTCTTTCCTAGAATTCTTTGTTGAATTGTCTAACTTTTGGACAGTGTTCCTTCCCAGAAGTAACACATTTTGTGTATTTAATGAAGAGCACTGTGGAGTTTGGACAGCTTGACACGTCTATAAAAGTCTTGGTTCAAAATGTTCATACATTGATATCTCCTAAAAAAAGCATGATGGAGACACTTATATTGGATTTCAGAGATGCAAAAATGTATAATCTTTAACTTCCTGGGGGTTTTAAATGCAATGTCAATATTCTTATGTTTTTTTTAATTCCAGCAAAAATAAAAGCAATTTCAATGTATATTTTTCAGAAACTGTCTTTCTGAATAGCTCCTCTGTTTTCTGCATTTGCACTGCTTCTGTGGTTTTTCCCATGACAGTTAACCTCATGCTGTTTGGAGAAGGGGGATGTGAACAGCAGCTTGTACTTTTGGTTTTGTGCTGGAAATGCAGTGCCACACAGCCCAGACTCAGTTAAGAAAGTCACAGTGAAGGTGTTTGGATACGTGAAAACAGGAGCAAAATGCATAAAAGCTGGGAGAAAAGAAACTCTCAAATTTACAGATACACAGGGAAATAAACAGTGGAAACAAGATGAGATTTAAACTTTGGAGAAGATAGAATTCAATAATGAAAAGCTCTATGTAGTTCTTCACAAGGGTGTCCATGGATCTAGACAAGATCTTTATAAACATCATCATTTGGCTGCTTTCCAGGGAATCTGCCCTGGTCAGATTCACGTTGCCAGTTGTGGGAAGAGCACAGGGATGCTGATTTATTGGTTTTTTTCCTTTAAAATACACATAAGCAGAACTTGTTCTATTACCTGCTCAAGTGATAATGCTACCAGCTTTCAAGGTTGCCTTTATGCTCTCAGTGTGTGAACAGTGATGTTTTGGGTGGATAAGTGATAGAAGTATTTGGCACTGGATCATGAATTACCTTTTTCTTGTGTGTCACATAATGTGGTGGTGTCACTGTGCAGCAGGCTCACATCAGGGAGGGGAGGCAGGGTGAGAACCCTGCTCCCAGCCCAGCTCCCTCATTCTCCATGCAAGTGACCCACCAGAGATTCAATCAGCAGTAACCCCCACCACCACCACCACCCCTGTGAAGGATTAATGCCCAACTCATGAGAACAGGAGAGACTAAATCCAGTCTTTTGTGNGCAAGATGAAAAATGTGTGCTACCACAGTTCAGAATGTTATGCTCCCTGAACTATTTGGTTCATGGTGCCACCTTTTGTTGAAAACAGGCCTATTTTGCATGCTGACTTTATGCTATAAACATAAACCTGGACAGTGAGTGTTGATCACAGCCAGCATGCTCTGTAGCTGGCTGCTTGAGATTTTACTTGTGCAATTAAAGCACTGCAATTTAGTTAATGTGCATTTGGCTGCTAATTAAATAAAATATTCAGAGGCTAAAAGTACCATCTGTAGGGTTTTTTCGTACTCAAGTCTTCCAAGTGGAAGAAAAAAAATTTGTTAAGCAAAGTTTTCCTGAAATTGTGCAATTGTGGCAGCCAAATGTAAAACAAACACCAAAGCCTGGATTTGGGATCTTCCTAAAATAAGAAAAAGAATGCTGGAATTTCAGGGAGTGAGAGAACAGTGGTGTTTCAGTCCTTCAGGCATGTTTACAGTTGTGAGAAATGATCATTACTTCAGCCAAAGTAGTGGCAGGGTTGCAGACAGGTACCTGTGGCTATGAGGATGGAGCCTGTGGAGCTGGTGTTGATTGGGTTTTAACTTTCTGCCATGGTCATGATACTACTGATGGTGTGCTGCTGAACTCCTCATTTGCAAGGGCCTGGCTTTGCCCCAGTTTGCTGGTGAGTGGTTCTCAGGGTGAACATCAGTGGCAGGGAGGCACTGAGGGTCGTCCCTGAGCATTAGCGCCCGGCCCTGTGTGCGCTCTGGCCTCCTCACGTGATGCTCCAGGAATGCACTTTCCTTTGATTATTTTCCTTGACCCAGATCTCTTCCAAATATGGTCTCAGCTTAAACAAGTTTGTGCTCTTAGAGCCTGGGCGTTTGCAGAATAAATTCTGGCTTCCAGCTAACCGTGGCTGGCTGTATGGGGGAGTGAAGGCAGAGAGCAACCTAAAAATGCAAAAATAAAAGGGGCACAGCTGGATTCAAATTAGTCCCAAAATGTTCATTTTGTACAATGTTTATACAATGCTAGGCAGGAAGATTTGTTTTCATAGTTTTAGCTACAGTGGAAACAATTGTTTTTAAATAAATGACCATTAGTCTGAGTGATTGCCACCCAAATATTGGTTCTCTGAGACTTTTCATCTGAAACAGATTTAAATATTTTTCTTTAGTCAAACTGAGAGATACAAGATTGTTAAGCTAACCAGCATAAGCAGAGGTAAATTAATTAACATCTCAGATCTAAGTTGTTCTAGTAAGCTAAGAAATTATTAATAACCTACTGTGGAGTGAGCATATGATTAAGTTATTTTATACTTTGGCCATTCTAAGTATGAAGTTCATCATCACAAACATTTCTCATAATAATAAATACCCCATGGCAACTCTTCTGAAATGAATGGCCAAGCAAGGAAAATGTTACACTCAGAGTTAAGATTAAGGATTTTCATTAAAACCTACATTTCCTCTGCCTGTGCGTGTTAGCTAGGAAGTGAATTTGTAGAAATGATCAGCTCCTGTAATTCACTGTTAAATAGACAGGAGGCCATGGCAGTTCCTATACTGAATTCTCCCTGTTTGCTCAGCTCTGGAGCCCAGGACTGGCGAGAAGCTCCTGTATTGGCAGAAGAAGGAACTTGTGCTTTGAGGCCCTTCCTCTCCTTGAAAATGTGGATCCTTTTGCAAAATCTCCACTGAGAGGAGGAGAATGGCATCTTGTGGTTTGGATGTGGGAAGGCTCAATATTTCATTGCATCACTTATCTTACAGATAATTAATGCAATCATTTGGTACTGCTAATGGCTCAGTCCTTTAGAGGAAGAAAAGCAGGAAGCAGATTCACAAATGGAGGAATGAACACCCATGCTTCAGGACCTGGGAGCTGTGACAAAAGAAGACAGTGGCAGAGCAGTTTATCAGTGTTTGGTCCCTGTTGTTATCAGCACAGTTTCACATTAGGGGCCCCAGCCCTGTTGCTACCAGATGACAATTTGAGCTGGCTCAGCTGCTGTGGAGTTTGGTGCAGGGCAGTGACACCAACCTGGCCATCACAGAGCCATGGCCAGTTCCAGGTCAGACAATTAGATCTTGCTCTGCTCTGCCAGCAACAGCCTCGACAACAGTTGGGTTCCAGCTTCACAGCTCAGGATGGAGCCTTTCACTGCCTCACACTGCACTTCCACTCCTCTAGGGTCTGATGGCTTCTGTGTTCTGTTGAGACCACAATTTCTGCAGAAATCAGGAGGATAAGCCCAGCCTGACTTCATCACCGTCCAGATTAAAATACTGCAAATAACAGGACACCGAAAAGGTATCAAATTGAACCATTTTTCATTGGCATTTTCAACGGGCGTTTGAACAGCAGAAAGATGAGCTTTGTAAATAAACTGAATCATTTGCTAAATTAAGCTAAATAAATGCTGCTTTTCCCTGCTGCTTTCTTATATTGCAAGTGAGGATTCCTGCATGCATTAGGAAGAAATGGCAAGAATACGAATCATCATCTTGGCAGGATGTTTCACAGCAATTTTTGGCCTGAAGAGCTCCAAGTATTGTAGAAATGGAATATCTTAGTGTTGGGAGTACAGCAGTCTGCTCCTCAAACAACAGCAGGAGAGGAAAATATTTTTAAAAGCATAATTAACCATTTGTGAAAGCTGCAGGTTCTTGTTTCCTGGTCTTTTTTTGCTTTTATTCTCTAAAATCTCATCTGAATAAGACACAATATTTTTCAGGCTCTTTTGTGAGTCAGTCATTTAAGGACCAATGTGGTCATTCAGACCCTAGACCAAGGGTGCTCATGAAGGGCAGGAATCTGTTACAGTCATTAACAAATGTGCATTAAAAAATGCGTTGGTCACAGCCCTCCACCAAGCGGGCAAAAGGTTGGGTGGTGAAATGTGCTGGGCACTTAAAATGTTTCTATGGGATCTCTTTGTTAACAGTTGAAGCTGCAATTCCTGCAGTTGCTGTTCCTGCTTGCAGGCATGAAATTGTGTTTATAACAAAGTGCTACTGCAAGACTGAACTCTTCAGAACACGGATGGATGAAACAAGGCAAAGTATTTAATAGCCAGCAGTGCCACAGATGGTCCATGCCCGGACCCACCCCCGGGTGAGCTATGCTGGAAACGGCAGCCGTGTCCCACTGCAGTCAGCGGGGAGACAGAACTCATGTAATCCATCCTTCTAACAGCCCTGAAGCCGGACTGTTCCGAAATGGATTGCAGCGTGTGGTGGAGGAGACGGAGTCACCGCCCCTGGAGGAGCTTGAGTGAAGACTGGATGTGGCACTCGGTGCCATGGCCTGTTTGACGAGGTGGTGTTGGTCATAGGCTGGGCTCGGTGACCCCAGAGGTGTTTTCCAACCCAAGTGAGCCTCCGTGTGTACTTTTGACACGGAAGATACCGCACTCTTCCATGCGGCAGTGATGGAAGCACCGGTAACGCCGACCCGCTTCCAGGGATGTGCAGGGCCGCACACGGTGCCTCAAGCCCTCAGGGCACGCGTGTGCCCTCACCAGCCCAGCTCTGCCCGCCCGCCCCACAAAATGGCGGCGGCCGCGCGGCCCCGACCCTCGGCGGCGGGAGGGGCCTCGCCGGCCCC
>VZRH01008146.1:201891-216297 GCA_013397555.1 Urocynchramus pylzowi
CCCCCGCGCGGGACGCGGGACACGCGAGGCCACCCCCGGCGCGCTGTCCCCGGCTGCGGCCCAGTCGGAGGGAGGTGTGCCGTCCCTTTGTCCCCTCAGCCGGCCATTGGGCGCTCCAGGTGGGGCTGGGCCCTCCTACTCTCCAGCCTGCGGCCGGGAATTGTTCCTTCTGTTCGGCACCCTCAGCTCCGTGCGTGGGGCTGGTGTGTGAGCGGGGCTGTTTACTTAGAGCATATTCCCGTTCGCGTGGGGCACCTGGATGTGTGCGTGCAGCCCGTGGATGTATTTCCTGACACACCTAAGTAGCGGATGCCTTCGCTCACCTGCGCATCGGGGTACCTGGAGAGCCTCGCTGTGTCCCCTCTGTGCCTCTTTGCGTTCTGATATAACGCGCGTCAGTGCTGTGTGTTCTCCTGTTCGCTTATGGATAGTTTAGTGCATTCTTGTTTGTGCATAGTCCTTCTCGTGTAATTAATTAGTGAATAGTTACACCCTTAAATTTTTATGCAGTTCTCCCTGGATTAACAGTTATTTTGATCCATGGGATTTTTATTTGCGTAAAATGAAAGGGTAGGAGGGGCACTCTGTTAAAGTATTTCTTAAATTATGATTTATTTCTAGTTCAGTTTTCAGATGCCACAGTTACTCTTAGAATTTTGTGTGTGTGTGTGTATGTCTGTACTCGTATCCCTCATATTTTAGATGCAGCCTTTAATAAAAAAAAGTCTGGCATGTTTTTCCGTTGGCCATTGTTGAACAGATTCAACAAGTGGACTTTGTCTTTCAGAAGTCTCACACAAGGACGCTGCCGTGGCTGTGTTCGGGTGTGTGGACAGGTGTCCAGAGCCCTTTGCACTCCTGGGGTGTGTGGACAGGTGTCCAGAGCCCTTTGCACTCCTGGGGTGTGTGGACAGGTGTCCAGAGCCCTTTGCACTCCTGGGGTGTGTGGACAGGTGTCCAGAGCCTTCTGCACGGTCCCGTCACAGAGTGAAAATGCACATCAGGAAGGAGATACTGGATCCATCTCTTAAGCTTGAAAGTCCTTTTGTGGTAGCAGGCTAGGAAAAGGGGAGGGTAGGTGAGAACACCCACTGAGATGAATGAGCACCTCTTACCTCTGGAGCTATTGTTGGAGACTGCAGCCCTGGGGAGAGGAGGGTGGGCGAGAACACCCACAGAGATGAATAAGCATCTCCAGCTCCTCAAAGCCCTTGTTCTAGGCTATGGCAAGGACTGCTCCTTTTTATTTGGGAATAGCCCCTTGAGGTGAATGGACAATTCACAAACGCTAATAATCCTTTCTTTATAAAGATCCACCTCTGCCTGCTCCATCATTCATATGCATATTTGGTTTGCCTTGAAGTTTGGTAATTGCAGAACCACAGAGTAATGAGGGTGCAGTTTCACCCTACTTTCCTAAGCCAGTCTGTCTGGCCTAATGGCTGCCTCGCTCTATCCCTAGCTCTGGGGTTTTTCTCCAACCTCTATTCCCTGTGCTGTGTTTGGGACTTGTCATGCCTGTCATCCAGATCTCTGAAGTCCACTAAGACCATCTTTTTGAGATCTTATTTTTTTTTTTTTGGTAGCAGCATCAGGACTGGGGTCAGTGGCAGCCAGTGGGTGATGTGGCTTAGGCTGACCTGGCACTGTCTCTGTGCTAATGGAAATGTGGGTTTCTGTTACTCTCTTGCCCCTGTGCCTACACACTATTGCTTTTGCTTTCTTGTTGGATTAGTTTTCACCTGGATCAGATCCCTGGTGTTGATTTGTCCTGCTCTTGCACAATAGTTAGTGTTGGCAGAAGGAGTGGGAATGTGGGAGAAGAGGAAAGGGCAAGATTGTCCTGTTCAGAAAAAGGGTGGATTCAGAGTGGTTTTTCTGTTGATTATGAAACCAAACTGTCAGTTGTGCCAGTGTGACTGGAGGTGCACAGATAATTAAATCATTGATGCCATCTTCCTTAATTTTTGTGAAGCTGTCTTAAGCCTTTCAAGGTGTCCTGTTCATCATCATCATCATCATCATATATGATCTTGATTTTGGGGTGGGAAGAAGTCAGCTGACATCCTTGCTAATGTTAGCATCTAGTGAAACTCTGCCCTTGGATATGGCTTATTTGGGTTTTAGGGTCAGAAAACCTAACAATTACTTGTTTGCCTGGTTTTGCAATCAAATAATGAGTGAACCCTAAAAGTTCAGTTTACTTTACACTTAGCCTAGTGGTGCTTGCCAACATCAACTCTTTGTGAGAGCAGTTGAGCTTTGTCTGTGATACAAAGGTGTTGCTTAGGCTTTGGAGAGCTTTGTTTCTCCTGGGGTATCTGAGTCAAGAGACTTGACCTCCCGGGGCACAGAGACTGCACCCAGGTTGCAGCTCTCTGGTGAGGAACAGGAGGCACAGATGCTGGTGAGGGAAAGCTCCCACTCTGCCTGCCATGTCTGGGGAAGGAGAATTTGAAGTGGGTGTGTGTTTCAGCTGCAAATAACTCTTAACTTCTGTCATATAAGAAAATGACTCTGGGTCACCAGGGGAAGGACCGTACTTGTAAGTTGTATTGCTTGGAGAACTCTTAATTTCTAAGAATAACCAAAATTCCAAATTATGTTGTCTCTTGATTTGCAGCCTTATGTTGTCATGTAGTTACTCTAGGAAGTCACCACTGTGAAGAAATTATTTCTTATATTTTGGCAGTTTTTAATACCTTTTACCTGGTGTCAAACAGTGAGAAAATACATGCACCAATTGTGGAAAGGGCTTCCTAAGCACAGTGGGGAAAAGCTGGTTATCAAGCTTCACAAGTAGATAAGATTTCAATTGTAGGTTCAGGTGTTACAGTGTATGTTGTGCCACTGATAGAATTTCATACTTAGTATTTTTTAAATATTTACATTTATGTGGTAAGGTGCATCTTTGTGAAAGAAGGCAGTTACAGGGTTTCAAAAACTGGGTAAGGCCCTACTTTAGCAAGAGTTAATGTGTAGTAAAGGAGCTGACAATAAAGGGGACATGTGAAAAACATTTCAATTGATAGAATTCTTAGTGAGAAAGGATTGATGAAAGGATTTCTCACACATGCTGTCCTAAGAGACAAGAACAGAACTGACACTGTATTTCTGTTGTGGTCTTGAAAGGGAAAATATTCCTCCTGCTGCTGTTGCTGCTCACCCCCCCTGCGAAGCAAAGGAGCCCTGTGAGGCTCCCCAGGGCCGTGGAGCTCACATAGAGCGTCCTTTATGAGGGACCCTGAACAGAGCCGGGCTGTGCTGCGCTCCCGCGGCGTTCCCTGGCCACAGTGACCTTCAGAGAGCTGGGCACAAATGATGCTTGTGGCTGCTTGTGTTGTTAAGTAGCGAGTCACATACTTAGTATGTGTTGGATGATGATGAAAATGTGCTGCTACAGCCTCCCACAGCCCCATCGATACTGTGGAAACTATTGCAAGCTCAGCCGTGCAAAACCTCAGAAAAACGAGTGGGTGTTGTATACTAACCCTCATTAAAAGCAAAATTGTCCCTGTTGGTGTGAGGAGTTTACCCTTTCTGGTATTCATCATTTGGAAAGCTGTAATATAGGTGGACTTGGAGTTTTGTGCAGTTTTGCTGTCATTCAGTGTGTTTTAGCAGAGGTCAGAGGCACTTGCTGAGTCAGTGCTGAGTCACCAGGTCTGTCCTGGTGCTCACCAGGCCACCGAAGGCAGGCTGGGTGGGTGAGAGCAGATTGCCTGCTGCTTCTGCTGGAACTGATTATTCTGCTTAGTGCAGATAATGGGTCTCAGGTCCAGTACTCAGTATGAAATAACTGCTGAGCAAGTGCCTGTTCTGGGGGGCCTTGTGAACTTCTCTGCTTATCAGAGGTTTCATCTTGTCTACACTGGCAGCTAATCATGCCCGTGAAGAAGGCAAGGTTTGATGTTTGAAAGCCAAAGATGGCATCACATCACAGCCCAAGAGAATGTTTTTATGTAATGTGAGTTGAGCAGCTTTGATATTACAATTTTGTGTAGTGAACAGGTCACGAATGGAATTTCCTGCAGGAGGAAAGCCTGGAGAGAGAGATGGGCCATTACAATAGCGGGAGCCTTAGCAGCTGGGAGCTGGAGCTGTGTGCTAAAGCTGTATTTTAGGGATATGGCGTGGGGGGTCATGACCATGTCCAGACAGCCCCCTGTAGCAAAGCTCTGTGGATTCCAGCTGGATTGTCCTGTTTCTTTCCAGTGGTGGAACTTCTGTGCTTTGTTGCATGAGAAGCTGCCTCTCTTTTCCTAAAGCCAGCTTATCCAGTGCCTCCTCCCTTCCCCAGTACTTGTATGGAAATAAATTACCAGGCACTAAAAGATCTATACAGAAAATCCTCCACAGTCACTTTCCAGCGAATCTGTTTGAAATTCAACTTAATTTCTTTGTTACAGTGTCTCATCTTAACTGTTTGTTGTTACGGAGATATTCAGCCAATCAGTTAAATTAGTTTAAAAACTGATTTAAGTAAACTGTTGCAAATATTTTTACATGTCTATTTACAGGTTTAAAATGAGAAAGTTCTATCTTAATGGAAACATTTTGGATGGTTTTATTCAAGAATGATTGCATACAAAGCTATACAGTTTAGCTAGAGTGTAGTTTTTAAATTGGCATGGCTTTGCATTTTATACCAATTTTCTTTTACACTGTATATCTCCCTGCCAAGAAACCTGCTTCCACTCCACAGATAGACTCTCTACATTCTTTTATTCCCTGCTGTAATGTGAATGAAGGAAAATTATGCTGGAGATTCCATGTAAGGGTAATTAAGCTTGATTACAGATTTCCTTTTAAAAACTTTTCAAAAAAAAACTTAAATCAAAGAAGATAAAAGAGAAACCTTGGCTACTACTCGAAATTTGCATGGTTTGTTGAAAAATGGTGCAGAGAGGGGGGAAATGCATTTTAAAAAAATCATATTGGCAGTCTTCCACTGAGATTGGGGGTTTTGTTAAGCTTCCTCTAGAAAGAAATTTTAAACAGTTACTGATTTGTACTGTCTTTCTTCGTTCACCCATTCCAGTAATGCTGGTTGTTGCCAGATGGAAGGTAAAATATCATCAGCCAGGGCTTGTGTGTGAAGTCAGTGTTTGTCAGTGGTATTGCAGTAGACACAAAGCACATGCATATGGTGATGAAGTTCCAGCATTCATCAGCTACAGCAGAATATATTCACTGTTAGGAATGCTTATGATGGTTCTCCCCCAGAAGATGGATGGAAAAATCCCCCCAAGTGTAATGAGGAGAAGAAGCAGAGAATAAGAATGTAATACAGGAGTGAGTGTGTGAGCCTGGTTGGTCTCATGAGAAATACCAGGAGCCCCTGCTTTTATTCAGTGCTTCTCCCAGCTCTGGTGTGTTCCTTGGATACTGGGCAGCTCAGCTGATCCTTCTTTGTGGCAGTTGAGCTTGGAGCAGTTTTTTGGGGCCAAAGCCAGTATTCCTATGTTTAAAATGGGTACTGAGACAAGAAGGCTGCTCACCACTCAAAGTGTCTCTAGTGGATCAGCAGACAGCTGAACAGCCTTTCAGAGCTGCTGGGCTTTACACTCTCCACAGCAGAAGGACATTATAGGACCCTCATGTTTGCAGTTACATATCATGAAAAATCTCAGGTGTTTTTTGTGATAATTGCAGGCATTTTTCTTGTGGGGTTAAAGAAAGGTAGAATTTTTTGACTGAGAATTGTAGAAAACCCTAAGCTTCCTTCTGTATTGCTGCACGGATAAGTCTGTCTGCTCTCTTGACCTGAGTTTATTTCCTTTGTCCTTAGCTAAGTGCAGGCTTGCAAACTATTCTTAGTTGTTTGGCTTGGACGTTAACAGCTGCAATAACAGTAGTTTCACTTTTGTTCTACTGTACCCCATGCAATGCACCAGGATTGTAGCACTTGGATTATCTCTGCTAGAACATCTAATATTTAAACTACATTACTATCGTAATTTCACTATTTGACATAAACCCATATTCATATATTTGCACAAGAGTAATGCACACTGTAATGTGCATTTGACAAGCCTTGGTAGATTGAGTGTTCCAACAGGGAATGTATCCTTTGTAATCAGAAGAAAAGAGCACGGGGATTTACTCCAGGGTAAATAGACTGTGCTGTGTGCTTTCTCTCTGGCTGGCAGGAAACATTTGTAACTGCCAAATAAATTCAGTAATCAATGGTAGAGTTTGAATTATGTTGCTGTAGGTGATATTCCAGAGCTATTGTAGGGAAAAGATAATAAATCTTCCAGACCTTATCTACTTGTGAAATTTAACATGGGAACACATTTTTGGTGTCTTAAATGTGGCTGTAAGACATAGAAATACTCTGAAGGGCCAGATATTTATTGGCTTAATATTGTCTTCAGCATGGCTAAATATTACTATCTTAGACTTTGAGTATTTGCAGCTTACTGAAGTTGTAGAACCAGTGTAGTTGAATGGAAGGTGTAATTGCTTTATTTCCCAGAGTTGTTGGCAATGCCAACAATATCAACATATCTCAGTGCTGGCATTGCTAGCAGCTCGTACGTGCTCTCCTAACTGGGACAGCAGTGGTATTTCTGCAATCCAGCATCTTGTACTTCGTTACAAATTCATTTCATCCCTCTGCTTTCCCAACTATGGCACCAAATGTGTTGCCAAATGCCTTATGTGTTTCTTTCTTTGACATTAATTGTGACATGAAATAAGAAAACTGATTCACACTTCATCCTTTTGCTGCAGTTAAGCAAACAAAAAAAAATCTTTAGGATCCTGTATCTACTATACCAAGAGAGTTGTAACATATCTTTCTTTGGCTTACAGCTGAGTCTCATATTAATCTTAGAGGTAGAACAACTAAAATTTAGATGATACTTGGTTAGAAAGGTTTTGGTATCATAGATAAGCAAATATTGTAGGTCTTGGTTTCTGAAATGCTGTTGTTCAGTTTTTTAACTTACTTCTTCCCTAATTATACCTATGTGAATAATACGTGGTTTAAACTCTCCTTCTTAACTGTGTGTAAAGGTTACTGTGCAGAACCTCAAGTGAAGGCTTAATAAAACTCAGTTCAAAAGTAATTTACTGACATCAATACTGTTTACTAAACATAGACAAAGCAGTTTGGACTAATTTATGAAACAGAGGTAGCTTTTGAAAGATGCTCTTTTGTGGAACACTGCAGTAGTATGATATATTGATAGGAATTTCCCTCTCCTGTTTTTGGTAGAAAATGATGCACCCTGTTGCCAGCGGTAATCCAGCTTTCTGTGGGACCGGCAAGAGCTCTTGCCTGAACGAAGACAATGTGAGGGCTGCGGATCAGTTTGACCTCTACGCCACGCAGCAGAGCAAGTACAGCCACGCAGTCAGCCACAAACCCATTGCCTGCCAGAGACAAGATGCCTTGAACGACCCCCACTTGCAGACCACAAGTGGCAGGAATATAGAGACAAAAGATGAACTAAAGAAAAAGAAAAACCTCAACCGCTCCGGGAAACGTGGGAGGCCGTCAGGGACCACGAAATCAGCAGGGTACCGAACCAGCACAGGTCGACCCCTGGGGACCACCAAAGCAGCTGGATTTAAGACAAGTCCAGGCAGACCCTTGGGTACAACTAAAGCAGCAGGATACAAAGTCAGCCCAGGCAGACCTCCAGGTAGCATTAAAGCTCTATCACGGCTTGCAAATCTAAATTATACTTGTGGCAGTGCAGCTTTTCCTTACCCTATGATGCATAACAGAGGAGTCCATGCTGCTGGTGAAACTAGCAGCAAAATCAAACAGCCTAATGAATGAAGGGAGGGAATGAGTAACTCCTTACTAATCTGCTTTATGCTGATTTTGGGCATGTTTTTTGAGTTTTCTTGTAATGTTTGCTTAAATCTGAGCTTCTAGATTTTATTCCAGTAATGCCATAACCTACGGGTACAATTCATAACTTTTAAAGAATGTTGGGAAGGCTTTGATTTAAAAAGGCTTCTGTTGATTTAAAATCATAATTTATAAGGAAGTCTAAAATGATACATTATGCCTTGGTGTCAATACTTAAATAATGTCCATGTCCTAGTTTTAAGTTTAGTTTCTCATAAATCTAGGTGTGTAGTTATGCATTAAACAATTGAAATAAGGAGGACAGAAATTAGCTGGCTGATGGTTCATGATGTGGCCTGTCCCACAATAAGCAACTTAGCCAGTTAAGTTCTTACTTGGTAAGAAAAATTGATAAAGTGGCAAGCCACATTTTCCACTTCTGCAGGACCTTTTACAGACCTCAGATAGACTTAAAATAGACTTAAAAACTTTAGAAAAAAAGGTTGGAGGTTTTTTTTTGTTTAAGTGATTTCCAGTGACTTTATTTCTGGAGTTGTAGCATTAAGTGAATTTCAACTAATGCTCCAAAAATATTTTGGAAGATATTAAAGAAACCTGAGCACTTGTACAGTGCATTACAGCTTCACAGCGCCTTACAAAGACAAGTTACTTTGCCATTAGGTGAGAGCTGTTCTTTTAGTTACACTGTTACAGGATTCTGCTGGGTAATTTTGAAATGCCTAATAATACATATACCAAACCACAAATAATTCTTTGGAATTTGAAATATTTTATAAGAAATTAAGTACTGTTCATTCTAGTTAGGCACTTAATTAATATTTAAAAGTATGTTCTTAAATCTGTAAATAGCTATTTACGCTGGCTTTTGCCTTTCAAATCTGTGCTTAGATGGTGACAGTTTAATAGCTTTTAGAGTAATAACCTATAATGTTTACAAATTAAACTTTTTAAATGGACACTGTTGCCAAATTTTTAGACTCAGTTTTGCCAGATACTCCTGGAAATAGTTATTTCATTGTTAGACATTTATACTATATTTAAGTTATGGAAACTTATATATCTACCAAAGGACACCATTTTCATGATTTATAAAAGCAGATTGTATAGCTGATGCAAACAGGATGCAGTTTACTGCACTCCTAGATCCCAGATACAGAGTAATTAATCTATGCATGCAAGCCAGAAAAAAATGTTGTTGGTTAACTATTAATACCTTTCTTGACTCAAACTAAAACCTCCCCTCCTCCTAAAAGAAATGTTCCATTTTTCAGCGGGTGTGTGTAATTTTTTTTAAGTGCGGGAGAATGTGTGAGTGTGTAAAATACTTTCATCCATACTTCAAAAGAAAAAAATAATCAGTCCTCAGTGTTACATACTGTTTTTTCTAATTTTTTTTTTTTTTTTTAATCTGGAAGAAAGTTTACATTTAAGTCATTTCACATCTAAAGTGACTTTATGATAAATTTGTAGCTTGAAATACCTGGGGAGGGGGAATATGTAGAGTTTGCAGATTTGGGGGAGAGTAAAATTTGGGTTGAGCCTGTGCTGAATGGGTAATGATGGTCATTTTTGTTAACATAAATGCTATTCTGGCCTGCTGTCATTTTGACTAGACCTCTTGATTTCAGTGATGACAACTTAAGAAACAGATGTCATGTTTCATACCTTTTTTATCAGGAAAAAAGCAGCAAGCCTTCAGGTGTTCCAGTGATGCCTAACACATATTGAGCTGGACTTTTGCTGTACTTTACAATAGGTGTGTTGAATTGTTTTGGGGGAACTGTGTATGGACTGGCAACTAAGACAATGAACCTCAACTTATACTGGATGGCTCCTTAGTCAGTAGATGAACTAATGGCAGCTAAATTGCTACTAAGGAATAGTTTCTTCATGCTGAAGCTCTGAAATCCAGTTGTACGTTCTGTTCCTCAACAAACTTGCAAGTCTGAAATTTAGCAGTCTCTCTCAGAAGATGTAACTTCTGACACATGCAAAATGCTAACGTGAGTTCATTCACCCTCAGGATCTGTGTTGTATTGGCTGTTTTTAATCAGATAATTTTTCAACAAAAGACTGCTTTAAGTTCTTTCCTGAACTCAGCTGGGCAAGCAGTCCTCTTCAGCTGAATGTGTAACTGCAGGAGTGTCACACCTCGCTGGCAAGGAACGTGTTGCATGTCACCACTGTACCTTGGAGAAACTCCACTCCTTACCTCCTCCTGTTGATCCTGTTTGCTCCTGTCCGTTCCTCACCTGTGCATCCACTCAATGGTGCTGTGCTGTGTGTCAGGAGATGATGCAGATGTATTGCTGTTCTGCTAGTATAATTTGTATTCAAGTATGCTGATGAAATAATGAAATCACCTAAGCAATTTCTGTTCATTACAGTGTTTATTAATTATATCAGATGAAATATAATCCCAGTAAAAACTAATTAATGTTGTCAGTTGTGAAATGATGAGCATCAAATAGAAAAGTATTCAGAAAGCCTGCAGTGGGCTGCTTGGCTCTCTGGATTTAGGAAGGAGATCAGAAGTGCACTGCTGGTGTTTCCTAATTCTGCTTTACTTTATATCTGACTAGAGTTTACTGGTGCCGTGCAGTGAAGGGAAAAAAAAAAAAAAAGAGAAGATTCAAAGTGACTAGAAATGGAATTTTCAAATACTTCTGTTCTTCCTATGTATACTCTGCAGAATACATTGTGCTTTTTTCAACACTTTTTTTCCCATGAGAAACACTGAAACAGCATGTTAATGCCTAAACTTTATTAGTACCAGTGGGAAAACTGGCATTTTCCCTCCATAGTATGAAAACATTACTTGTAAGGTAAATGGCTTATTTTATATTATATATCATAATTCAGCTATTCATAAGCTAGGATCACTGTTGTGTGTTAACACTGTTCCGAAGACCGACATGTCAAGTTTAGGTTTTAATAATTTCTTTTAATTATCAAGTTTCTAATGTCTTATTTATACATAAATGAAATGTATTAGCTTGCTATTATTCCTTAATGATGCTATAAAGTTCACTGTTTAAGATACATATAGTAACTACTATTCATTTTCTTGATTAAATTTACTTAAACTTTAAAACCAAATAATTTTGCTACTATAAAGTCTTGCACTGGACAGATTCAAGATGCTAGCACCATATTTTGGCAGAAAAAATCAGATACCATCAGCAGCTGACTTTGGTATCAAAGATGGTATTTTTAAAATCAGCACTTAGCTTTGTCATTAAAGCAATGTTCTTTATATCTTGGATTTAGTTTAAAGTGATCAAATTAACTAGAGCCATTAAAGATCTCTCTTCTGAATGAATATGTTTTCATTTTGTCTGAAGGATCTTAATGTTCAGTCTGGACAAAAACAAGCCTTGTCAGTGAAAAGTAATGAATCTGTGAAGAGAATTACCTGGAACTACAATACTCTGAGTAATTCAGATGAGAATTTAACTCCCTCCCCCATTTTGAAGAGCTTTAAAAGGCAGAGCAATGTGAAGTCATTTGTGCAATGGTTTCATTAGCTGTGGCTCTGCTGTTCTTTGTTATATGTATAATAATGTTTCATGCTCCCCTTAGAGTTGACAGTTAAAACAGCTGATAACAATCATAAATACTTGGAACTGCAAACTTCATTTCTGATTACAAAAAGTTTATTCTTCTCTATTTTAATGCATATATTTTAATACCGCTAAATATATTTATGACTTTAGTAGAGACTAGACCTTTCTCCTTGTGACTTTTCTTTCAAAATAGAAGAATCTGTATTCTGAAATTTGAACCACTTTCTGTTCCTTCAATCTTTCATCATTTGCTTTTCCACAGGTTTACTTTGGGGGTAACAGTAATCTGTTAAATAACTAGTATCAGCACCCTGTCCTCTGCTGTAAAAAGCCTGATTAGATACTGTGTATGTTTTTATGTCCATGAACTTGAGCTACTCGTGTGCAATTATGTGTATGGGAATGGAGTAGTGTTCATGATCTGTATTTACATCATCATATGGATGTATATTTATTAATAAAGTTAATACTTTAAAACCTAACCATTTTTCCCTGTTTTTTTTTTTTTCCTAATACCTTTTAAATTCTGGCTGAAGATGCCAGTTGGCAGCATTACCTGCTTGTCACAAGTACATTACATATATTTGCATTAAAGTAAAAAGACTTTGAGTTTCAAGGTGTCAGGAGACAGAGGAATGTTGCTTATTTTTTAATGAATTGAAAACAATGTGACAGTGACTTAATTGTTCTTGTCCTTTCACTCAAATAGGAGAAAAGGGGAGGAAAGGAGCTATAACCCTGTATGCATAAATAGTCAACTGCTAACTTCTTCCTCTGTTGCACATGGAAATCAAATTGAAAGTACTCATAAATAAAGTTTTCATGGAATGGTGGTCATAATTCATGATTCTGTGATGAATAAGATGTATTTATCCCTGGATTCCAGGAGTATTTGTGTTATGGCAGGAAGCAGATTATGTTCAGATTAAATTCACTAAGAAATAGTTTTCAAGTTGAAAATGTTTTGACTAAAACATAAGGAGAAGGGGGAATGGGGCAGCTTGTTCTTTGCTAGTCTCCACGGGTTTGGATTCCCTTTGTGTTTTTGCTTTCAGGCTTGTTCTTTATCAGCTGATCTAATTAAATGTTTTCCCTCTATGTGCAAACCTCATGTTTTCTATTTTTAGACTATTATGTCCTCATTATTAGGGCTTATGCAAATAGGACTTTGAAAGAAAAAGCTTCAAGTGAGGAAATGTGTGCTGTAACGAATGACACAGTTGGAGAAGTACATGGTTGGAGTAAAAACAAAGCTAAAAATCCAGTTTCTGGAATAAATGACCCCCATCTTCATTTTAAAGTACATCACATGTACTTTATTTTTCCTGCCCTTTTCCCATGGGCATGGTTCATGCTCCCCTCCGTCATGACTATCAGTTTTTGACAGATGCAGTTTTGGCAAAACCTCAATGTGCACTGCTGGCAGTTTTAAGGAAATGTGTTAAAAAAGATATCAGCACTTGAATTAATTTGTTCATTTTCAAAATGTCCCAAATAGTCCTGAGGCTTTGCTGTTATACTGAAATAAAGTAAAAACTAATTCTGCAACAGGAAAAATACAATTTCCTAAAAAGGAATATGGGAGTATTTATCTTGCCTTCCTGCTTGGCAGCTTTAGTTGATAAGCTGCTGGACAAGAACTCTTCTTTCTTAGTTTTAAAAATACGCCGCGTTTTACCCTTCCCCCAGCCTGCTGCAGGTTAAGGCACGGTTTGTGTGCAAACAGCCCCAGCGGGACCGCGCTTCCCTAACGAGGCTGGGAGTAGGCAAATCCTGCAGGCAGCTGGGGCTGCAGCACGCGTGTACCAGAGCAGGCTTTGGGATGACTTACAGGCACTCACTGCTCAGTCACAGCAGCCTGCCGAAGCCATGGATGGCACTTGTCACGTTGCAAGAATATCCGACCTGAGCTAAGGTAAATCAAGGGTGAAATGCCTCCAGCAGCGTCAGCAGCCCGGCAGCCGGCCCGGGTCACACCGTGCGGGCCCAGCCCTGCAAGGCGGGGTCACACTCGTGGCATGGTTTGGGCTGGAAGGTACCTTAAAAATCATCTTGTTCCACACCCCTGCCATGGGCAGGGGCACCTTTGTGCCAGGTTGCTCCAAGCCCCGTCCAGCCTGGCCTTGAACACTTTTGGGGATGGGACACGTTCCAGGGCAACCACAGCTTCTCTGGGCAACCTGTGTCAGGGGCGCACCATGCTCACAGTAAATTTTTTCTGAAAATAATTTCGATAAAGAATTTTTTTCCTAATATCGAAGCTAAACAATTCTTCCTTGTCGTGTCACNTAAAAATCATCTTGTTCCACACCCCTGCCATGGGCAGGGGCACCTTTGTGCCAGGTTGCTCCAAGCCCCGTCCAGCCTGGCCTTGAACACTTTTGGGGATGGGACACGTTCCAGGGCAACCACAGCTTCTCTGGGCAACCTGTGTCAGGGGCGCACCATGCTCACAGTAAATTTTTTCTGAAAATAATTTCGATAAAGAATTTTTTTCCTAATATCGAAGCTAAACAATTCTTCCTTGTCGTGTCACAACATGCGCTTGTAAATAGTCTCGTCCCATCCTTCCTATAAATTCCCTTCAGGCAGTGGGAGGCCGTAATTAGGTCACCCGAAGCCTTCTCTTTTCCAGGCTGAACACTCCCAAGTCGGGGTTCGGCGGGGCCGCGAGAAAACTCGGTTAAACCCACCCGCTTTGTACCTAGCACAAGCAGGGCTCGGCCCCACTCCCCTGTCCCACAGCACCCTCACGAGCTGACAGCTCTTCCCACGGAAACGCGACCGGCAGCGGAACTGGAAGTGTCCCGGGGATCCGGCGGAAGCGGTCGTTGTCCGGGGAGACGCGGCGGCGGCCGCCGGGGCCGGGTTTTGGGTGAGGATGTGGCGGCTGCTGCTGGCGCTGGCCTGGCTCGGTGCGACCCTTCCCGCAGGTGCGGCCGGGGGGCTCTGGGTGCGCGGTCGCGGGGCGGGCGGGGCGCGGCGCTGACCCCTCCTCCGTGGCCCTGT
>VZRH01008146.1:221539-270135 GCA_013397555.1 Urocynchramus pylzowi
TTTTTTTTTACTTAATGACTGTTTTGCCTGGGCTTCCTCCAAACAAACATTGTCCATCACTCGGTCAGCCCCTGGGCCCTGAGTGTGGGTCAGGTGCCAGCAGCTGCTCGGTCAGCATGGCACCCTGTGCCCATTCCTGCTTCCCCGGTCAGCATGGCACCCGGTGCCCATTCCTGCTTCCCCGGTCAGCATGGCACCCGGTGCCCGTTCCTGCTTCCCCGGTCAGCATGGCACCCTGTGCCCATTCCTGCTTCCCCGGTCAGCATGGCACCCTGTGCCCATTCCTGCTTCCCGGGGGTCTGCCCATGCCCGTGACGAGCTGCTGAGGGCTGGGAGTGTGGAAACGCCACTGGAGTCTCCCACTTTATCTTTTTCCTTGCTGCTTTCTGCTCCATTTTTGAACATCGTGATGTGTCAAGGGGCTGACTCAGGACGTGGCTTCCACCGTGCGAAATGGGCTCAGTGTTCACCAGGGCCTGCATAAAATGGGGTCTCTGTATTCCTACTAAAAACTCCGTGATCAAATTTCAATTTACAGCATGGTCTTGTCAATGGCCATATGTCAGGTGAGGTGTCAGGAGGGCACCACAGTGTCCCCAGAGCTGGCACAGGACATCTCTGTGCCAGCTGGACTTTGTGTTTGAGACAGCAAAGTCCAGCAGTCCTGCAATTTGCTGTCTCAACAAAAACCATCACCCTCATGATTTTTTGTGCATTTGCAGTCTAATTTCATCTCGTGCCAGATAAAACAGTACATTTCAAGACAGCCTTTAGCTTTGGTGATTTTTTTATATGCTTGAAAAATAAAAAAAAGAAGAATGTAAGAAATTTATGCCTATGACGCAGTTATAGCAATGACAAATCTGAAATTTGTGTTCTTGCAAGCCTAACGTTGTGTTTGAAGTGTAAAGAGCCTAAATTAGTTCAGTTTGGGGCCTGTAAAACCCATCTCTTGTTACATCTCTGTATCTCCCTAAACGCAAAGAGCAGCAGTATTGCTGTTAGATTGATTTACTCCATTTGGGGCTTTTTATCCTGTGTTATTGGTGACAATGGTGCTCCTTGGCCCTCGTTCATCTTCAGGCCTTGCTCAGGCCGCATTAATTGCGTTAATTCCTGCTCTGCTCAGACTCACAGCCCCATCTGGTGGCCCCGGGGCTCCCGCTGGAGCACCGGCTGGCAAAGGTGGGAGCTCCGGAGCCGCTGAGCAGGTCCTCTCTGCCTCCCATGCCTGAGTGAACCTCTGGAGCAAAGCTGCCTTTCCGGGGGATCTCACAAAGCTGAGCCAGCTGCTAAAATGAAGACGAAAGCAATCGGAATGTAGCTGTACTGGGGAGAAAGGTGCTTCCCATTAAAGCATTGCACTTACCATGAGAGTCTGAGACCCATCTCTCAGAGTATGTGGTCTGAGGAATGGCTCATGCTCTTAGTCCCTGCTTTTAGAAAAGGTATCAAACCTCTTCCAAAGGCCCCACAGAAAATTCCTCTGTGTCTGGCTCTGGCCTTGTGTGCGGTTCAGCCCCTGATTCAGATATTTAAGCAGAGTGCTAATCTGTCATGTCTGTGCACCCAGTGGCATCCTGTCACTTCAAGTAAGCCATACTTAAACACTGGTGCTTTGCAGAATCTAGTACTACTGCTTTTACCAGTAGCTTCAAACTTTTTGTAATTGTGTCTATATTGACATTTTTTTCTTTTGATTTAGTTTCAAAGCTCTTTGTTCCATAGCATGTGCTATCTTAAAAGTCCATTCCCACTTTCTTAAAATAGTAAAATACAAAATAGGTAGAGTGCAATCTCCTGTTTTTCTTCTCTTTTGAAATAGGTATATCCTGATATCTTTTAGCCTTATAATTGTACATTTAGCAAATAATGTAAACCATCCTTTACTTACCAGACAGAATGGAACATTTAGAAATTAAATGTGATGTTACAGCATCTGGATAATTCAGATGACCAAGGGTACAGGTATGCTGATGTCCATCTTCATTCCTGGGAGTCTGTTGCTTTTCACTAGTTTTGTACAAAAAGCACTTGGCCGAGCTTACCTGCCCAAACAGAAATGGCAGGGTTTGGCTGGTTTAGGTTAAACTGGTCTGTGAAATTATAAATGGTAAGAAACTGCACAGTGAATTTCCATATCCTCACCTTTGCACCATACACAACCACAATTTCATCGTGTGGTTTTCTTATTGTTGTACAAAAGAGAACCTCAGCCTCACTTGTGCCATGCCTTTATTTTTTCCCTCAATAGTCCTCCCAGTCTCACTGGTTGACGACGGAGGAAAGGAATCAAGTTTTACTGGATCTCAAAGCTTCAGGCTGGTCTGAGCTGGGAGAAAGAGATGCCATCTACAAGGAGTTCAATTTCAAAAATTTTAATCAGGTAATGATTGTTATATGCCACTTTTAATATAAAGGAAATGTAATTGCTTTAATTTCCATACGATCCTGATGGGAAAATATTTATATTCAGAAGTTTGGGAGTATCCTGGTGGGGCCAAATCCTCTTGGATTTGCCCTGATGAATTGCTCTCAGATTCTGATCTCATTAGGTGGAGTAAATTAATTCCATGTTGTAGTTGATAAGTAGATTTGTTCTAATATTACAGTTTCTTGATGCTAATATTCAGGTCAGGGTCAAGGTTGGTATTGTGGAATCAGACAAAGCAGATCAGTATTTGATCCTGATTTTTTTTTTTTCATTACTAGCACTCATAAATAAATGCTAGAAATACATAACTGATGGGCAGTGGGGATCATTTTTGTCAGGGAAGTACCTGAGAAAAATAGGTAAATATAAGAAAGAACAGAAACTTTTGGCAAGCAAGGTGGGGAGAACAGGAACGTTTCACCTTCTATGCAGGAAGACAAAGCTCTAGTATATCCTTGATTGAGTTGTAATAGCTGATCTTGCAGTGTCTTTGGCACACAGAGTGCACAGTGCTGGTTTTTATTTACCTTACTGGGTTTTTGTTTGGAAACAGGATCCTGAGCCACATCTCACACTCACAAGGACTTGTCTCAGACATTAGTTACAAACTCGCTTTAGAAATACTGAATTTGTCTTGAGATCCCTGTTCAGCTACATTCCACTGAAAATTCCCTTCTGAGGAATCATGACATTGCTTAGAAAAAGTCACATTCCCAGAACATGCATTTCCTTTCTGTTTTATTTCTGAGGGAGGGGTGAACTCTTTCTTGGGAGGGAAAGAATTTCCAGGGGTTTGTTGGGATGATGGGTTTCACCAAGCTGGTTCTTTCCCTCACTTGGAGGGACAAGCTCCAGTTTGGGGATGCTGTGGGTTTGCTGCTGTGTGTAGGAACCAGGAGCTGTGCTGTGAGCTGTTTGTATGGCTGTGCCTAAACCCAGAACAAGATGTTTTAGGAAGCCACAGTGAGCTGGATAAACAACAATTTGTAATGCTGGCCTTTTTATTTTTGCTGTTTCAGTAGTTGTCATATTAAGGAAAGCCCAGGCAGTAGAGAGAAGGTGGCTGAGGTGAGCTGGGAGAAAGCAAAAGAGAAAACAACTGCAGAGAAATCCAGCTCATTAGCAGACCAGTGCTGGGAGCATGTCCAGAGCCCTGAGTGCATTTTTAACCTGAATGTTAATACAGAGCAGATAGAACCAAATCAGTTCATTCCGAGGGCAGTGGAGGGGAGAAGCCCATGAGAGGGAGCTCACAGGAAGCCTTGGTGGGATGTGCAGGCAGCTGGGGGCTGGAGCAGCCAGGAATGTGGCGGGATAGAAGTGACCCTTGGGAGAGTTGGGATTTTCCGACTTTGAATATTCATGAAATGGTATCTCTGCCTGGTTGTGGTCAAAGTCTTTGTTGGTTCAGCACAACTAGAAATGAAGTTGCCCTCAAAATTAATTAAAAAGTGGTTTTGCCCACTGTAAATGAGTAACTCAGTTTGATCAGATGGATTTAGACAGTCCCTTGTCTGCCAGCAGACAGGTGAGGAGACAGATCAGTGTCCTGCACCAGTAGATATCTGGAAAACTCATTGCTTTGACAAAAATTTACAAAGTTGTAATTTTTTTTGACAGTGTAGACTTATCTTACCTACCAGCTTTGGTAGATATCCATATGTCTTCCTGATTTGAAGGTGGATGGAGCACATACCAGTATAGGGAGTTGAGTATATTTAAATTAGCTTGTTGGTAAATGATGAACTAGATGTCAATACTTCTAGTACCTGTAGTCATGGGAAGAGTACTTTAAAAAAGTGCCACTTGAATTTTTTGGGAGATATTAGAACAGGGTTTTTCATTCTTAGCTGCTTTCATGGAGGTAAGGCAGAAATGAGAGCAGAAGTGAGAGTTGGCTTCAGAAGGAATTTTCTGCCCCCAGCTAGGAGAAAAAGCCATGCAGGTGGGTGCCCTGGGCAGCTCTGGTTGGGTCAGGTTCTGAGGGCAGACTTTCACCTGTTGATTTTTAGGGATTTACTGCAGTGTCCCCTTTGCTGTTGCAGAGGGCAGAAATAATTTCTGTTCTTGTAGTCCAGGAGCAGGCCAACATGCAGATCCCAAGGGCATTAGAACCTTAGCTGGTATTAGAGAGCAGATATTTGCCTTTCGATAAGTTGAAGCTGAAAATAAATTTAAATTATGCATGTATGCTTAATTTTATTAAAGTATGCACATATACTTGTATTTATAATGACTATTAGTAAGCACTGTGTTTACTACAACCTAGGAAACAAATGACAAAAGTGGAGCTATACCTGCCTTGTATGTACTTTGCAATGGAAAAATGGAACTTGTAGGTACAACTGCTTTCATTTAATGTAATAAATATTCTATTTACAGGATTTAAAGTGTTTAGTAAAAGTCGAAGGACTGAGAAATGTCATTTCCTCAGTGATCTTCTTGCTGCCCTTTCACAAATGGCATAAAATCAGGTGTGGAAAAAAAAATCACCCCCAAAAATACACAAAAAAATAAGTAGCTGAGCTGACATGAAAGGTATTTCAAATTTATGTTTTGCAGATGATATTGGTATGATTAATGTATTCATTGCTTTTTTTTTTCTTTTATTGCTTCTTGCAGATAATGTTCATGATGCATGGAAAATTCTGTGGCTTCAAAATCTATGCCAGGTTTACAAAGTCTATGTATGTCAACAGATGTTAAGAATATAAACACAACTTTTATTATAAAGTTTTGCAAAAGTGTAGACATGAGCTTGGTTTATATATATTATTTTCAGCATGAGAATGAAATGAAACTTCTGTGAAACAAGAGTTATTTAGATTCCTGAAGCTTTCAGGCTGAGATTAGTTCAGTTAAAAGCGGTCAGCAGTGAGCTGCCTTTGTAAGGCTGACAAGCTAATGACACTTCTGGCTCAGGGAATTAGTTTGTAACCCAGAATTTGAAAGCACTGATGATGTTTGTTAGTCTGAGGATACATTTTCACAAAAATGGACTTTGGTGGTACAATTCTCTGAAATAAGCTGGAAACCAGCCTGGGGTTTCTGCTGAAAGTGCTTGGTTGGTTTTGTTGCCCACCAAGCAAGCAGCAGTCCTGGGGGACTGGATGTCATGGCTGTGTGTTCCCAGTATGTGAGGCAGGCTTCTGGTGGGGTGGGGTTCTGCATCTTGTATGAAATAAAGTACACCAGTGGTGGGGGGAACAATGCAATTCAGCTGTAGAGGAGAGTGCTGTGTCCAGAAGAGCTGTGCTGATGGCACCAGTGCCTCTGTTCCTCCACATGCCTTGCAGCTGCCCTGAGCTGTTTTCACTGTGGAGTGGCAGGTAGGCAGTGATGAGTTAACACTGGAGTCTTTTACCTCCAGGCAGGTAGGCAGTGATGAGTTAACACTGGAGTCTTTTACCTCCAGGCCCCTCGATGGGGTGCACTCGCTCAGGGGCCCTGGGTTGAGCCCCTTTAACAAAGGAACATGTGCTTGGCTGACACCTCTGGCTGGGAGTCAGGTTTGGAGAGGAGCTGGGCTTGGAGCACTCCATGGCAAGTCCCAATTCCTGCTGTGCATCTGAGTGTGGCAATCACATATCCTCTGAACAGAGAGAGACATAGCTGTCCCAGGATTTTCCTAGGAAGCTGTGAGAAAGCTCAGAGAAAGAATTAAAGCAATTATTATCTCTCTTTCTGTAACTGTTGTTTATGGATATAATTCTCCAGAGTGTGCTATTCATAGTTCACCAGTAGTGTGAGAGAAGATTCCTAAAGGCCAATCAAGTCTTAAGTCCACCATTGTTTCTATAAGAACTATAAATTTCTAATAATAAAGCACCTTTTGATACCTTCTAATGATAAATTCTCTGTATCACCTTTGTCTATCCCCGATAGCCCTTTGGTGATATCTGAGTGCTCGTGAGCCTCTATAAACCTCACAGCCACATCAGGGAGCTTCTTTGGGGCCTCTCTCCCAGGCTGCAGGGCAGAGAAGAGTGGCTGGTGAGGCTTTCAGGCCATGATGTAGCATCATTAAGTGATGTTGTCATCTATTCACATCTTTGTGCTACTGAAACAAAACGGTTTTCTTCCAGTGAAGCAAGCCCTCTGCTTCCAGTATGCTTGAATAAGATTGGGAGTTGTGATAGAAAGTTAATTTATGCCTCCACATCATGCTGGTAACTTCTCCCAGCTTTTCAGGTCAGTTCACCTTGGGAGCAGTGATCTGGATGAGGGGACAGGCCTGGTTTAAAGACATGAATTTCTCCCAGTTTCATCTCAAGCCCAGTCCTGGGCTGGGTGGGCAGCTGCGAAAGGCTGTGAGTGCAGGATGCCAAGTGCTCAGTTTGGGTCCTGTATCCAGCTGCTCACTTTCCCTGAATTTGCAGGAACATCTTAGCTCTGAGACTTCCATGTCTCTTGTCAAACTTGGTTGGATTTGACCAGAGGGTTTAAGGGGCAACTGCCTGTGTGATTGCGTTTCCGTAGGTAATCACACCAAGGCAGCAAATGCAGTTAGGAAATTACAAAGGTGGGCAAGTTTGCTGATGGTCAGGTTCAGAATTTACAGCTGCTTTCTTTTATAGGGTAAGTTTTTAATTAAGTTTTTTTAAAAAAAAAAAAAAAAAAAAAAAAAAAGATTGTGTAGGAAGTCTCCATAAGACCTCTAACGTCATTTTCTAAAATGACAGGAAATCAAATGCTCTAAGAGTTTTAAAGCTATTTCAGATACATTTTTTGTCTTTTGGGGCAAGAGGGTGGAGGTGGAAGATGAGTCTGAGTGGAGGGGACGCTACGGAAATGCTGTGCACTAAGAGTAGAGGCACATGTGTCTCAGTGCAATTTGTGTCTTGGGTTTTGAGAACGTATTTAAAGATGTGCAAAAAATCTAGGAGTACTAAATAAGTTACTTTTCTCACTTTGCATTTCCTTTCCAGATTTGCTGTCTCTCTTGGTTGGAATCTGGGAGAAAAGCCAGCCAGAGCATGTTATGGTACATGCCCTTTTTTCTCCCTCCTGGTGATGCCATTTTTTTTTTCTTTTGGCTGTAGGATGACATGCTCAGATTTGTCCCTTTAAATTAATGATCCTTGTTGTATGATCCCAGTTACACATCCAAATTAATTTGGTTGTATATGCAATGCATACTCTTGATTTCTTTCAATGGCAGTACTTGGTGCCAGTGCCTTCAATACAATCTGGCACAAGGCACGTTGCCTTGTGTTTTACATTCATCAAAGGTTGGAAAATTTGGTTTTATACATATAGGCAGTGTATTTCGTTTCCACTTTATGTGCTTAATCTTTTGGCTGTTTGTCTAAAATACGTCCACGCCTTTTATGTATTGAAAACATTATATCCTTTAACTTAGAATCTGCAGAGTTAAAATGAATTTTATGGTAAATATTCAGTTGTGGACCACATCTCCAGCTTTTTATTTGCCACAGCGGTCTTGTGGTTTTTTTCCTTCTCCATTGTCTGATAGTGAGGTCATTTTCAGTCCTCTTGAGATATTTTATTCCCAGCCAGATGCAGGCCATATATTAAAAGTAGCACCTGTGGCTAATATCACAGCAGCTTACCATAAATTTACATGGTAACCAGGATTATATCTGTCAAGACTGTTAAAAAATGTCTCGTTTTAATTTGATTTCCAGTATTGAAGGAGTTCTCCAACATTTTGCTTCATAACTATATTTTAAAAGTTAAAATCACTCCATTGTTAAGTTTTATAGCACTCCCAGTGCCCATTAAGTTGATTTGTTAAACGGGGGTCAGAATAAAGCAAGTTGGCTACGGGAGGATCGGAAACCAACCCATTTGTGACAAATTTAGTCCTCGCGTGTGAATCTTCTCGGAGCCCGGGGAGTGATTGGATTCAGGTGCAGCCTGTGTCAGTTGTGTTTAACCTCAAAGCCTGAGCAGCCTCAGCCCAACTGTCACTTCTGCTAATCGAAAGTTGGACCTATTTTCATACATTTTGGGGGGAATTGCAATTTTTAATGTAGTAGTGCTCTGCCAGCTCCTTCTGCTAGAGTTTTGCATTTGATTGCCTGTCGACTAAAAATAAATTATTTTTTTATCCGGCTAGGTAGGTGCTGGTTTTCATATAGGCTTTCTGAAACTGCTTCATTTTCCATTATCCTTTGAGTCCTCTCCCATATGCTGTGATTTGTGCACCTGCAAAGTTATGAAAGTATTTCATAACTTTGGTAGTTATGTTGGTAGTTATGTTGTTCACTAACTTCCCAGCGTTTATGAATACCATAACTGATTTACAATAAATCAGAATTATTTATGAGTGGATTTACAGAGTTGGAAATATCTTTGTATCTGAAAATAATGAATTTTGGGCGTATTTGCCTGTTGACATTTTCTTTTATTAGAAACCGATAGTGAAGTTTGTGGGACTGGCAGAGGTTAACCTGCAGGCCAAAACACAGTCAATGAACTGCATCAAGTGTCTCAGAGCAGAGCACAGTAAAAATATATGATTCCTGGATGGTCACACCTTCCTTGAGTTTATTCTTGGGATTGAGTGAGTAAATAAGAGTCTCGCCTGTGAGTCGGCAGGTCAGGGTGCAGCTGTGGGGCCTGGACATGATCCACCTGCCCGCGCCGCTGCCTGCCATTGGACCAAGGTGGTGCAGGGTCTGGGGGAAATGAAATGAGAGGTCCCAGGGAGATGGCTTGTTTGGAAGCTTATGATTCTCCTTCCTTGGCCTTGGAGAAGGAGGAGGTGACAGTGGAGCTCGGATCGGCATGTCCAGTGTCCAGTGATACTGCCAGCTAACTGGCAGGCAGGGGTGAGGAGTTGTGCAAAGCTTGAAGGTCTGTAGTGGTGGAAATGTGTGATCTGATTGTGTCTAAGAAGAAATGAAATCCTTGGAGCTGGGAGTAGGGAAATAAGGTATTTATTTTCTTCTCACAGCCATCATGGCCTGCCATGTACAAACCCATAGAATCCTAGAATGGTTTGGGTTGGAAGGGATCTCAAAGCTCATCTCATTCTAAACCCCTGCCATGGGCAGGGACACCTTCCACTATCCCAGGTTGCTCCAAGCCTCATCCAACATGACTTTAGACACTTCCAGGGATGGGAGAGCCACAGCTTCTCTGGGCAACCAGTGCTAGGGCCTCTCCACCCTCACAGGGAGGAATTTCATTCCAATATCCAATCTAACCCTGCCCTCTGTCAGTTTGAAGCCATTCCCCCTTGTTGTGTCACTTCATGCCCTGGTAAGGAGACTCTCCTCATCTCTTCTGTAGCCCCTTTAGGTGATGGGTCCTCTTTGTGCTGTTGAGTATCCTGTCTCCTCTTTCCCAGGGTGGGTTTGTGCAGATGCCACCACCCTTGTGTCCCACCTGCCTGACAAGTGCTGTTACAGTAGCCACATCACCATTATAATTTCATTGTGGCACTGCCAGTGGTGTCAGGCCACCAGGGTTATTTAAAATGTCACAATATTAATAATATTTAAATAAACATAATTATCTTTAAATTGAAGACTCACGCATGGTCATATGTCCTTCATCTTCTTCATCATGCAAAATGTCCCATCCTGGTTGTGGTAGAGTTTGCATCAGTTTTGGGGGTTTTTTTTGTGACTTAACTGTAATTTGGCATAGTAATTTTCTTGATGAGCTAATCATATTTCTCACTAGAATAAACCATTATTTTATTGTTTATAATTAGTGGGGTGTGGTGTTTCTAATTGCTGAGTTTCTCCCCTCAGTAGACCTGTTGTATCTCCTTTTATGCACTCCACTGCTTAAAATCTGCCCAGTTGACCTTTGGGCTGCTCTCCAGTTGACTTCAATACAAATGCTTTTCTTAACAGATGGATTTATTATCACTCAAGTAAAAATTATTACAGCATTTGTTTTATACTTGTTGCATGCATTGATCTGAAGATGCAAAAGAAATTATTTGTCAAAATGCCTTTTGGATCTCACAAGCTGTCTTGTAGATTTGTAGCAAAAGAAGAGTTTATCTCTTTTTTTCAGCTGCACAGACTGATTGTTTCAATTAAACAGAATAAATAATGTTCTATTAGCCATGTGGACAGTGCTCAAAGAGATAAATGGGAGCAAGTCAGTCTAATTTTAGCTACATTTTGGGCACTTCCCATGATAAAACACCTTTGGAAAATGAATGGAAAATTCAATGGGTTTGAATTCAGTTGAATAGTTTCATTTGGGAAAATGCAAGTAAATGCAAGTATGACTGCCTCTTTTGAAGAAGATGGTTACTCCGATGAATGTTTTTATCTTTTCAGTTAAGGAAAACTGGTTTCTTGAAACTCCTTTATGCAATAACATTTATTTGTATGGGGGCACTGGAATGATGCTGGTTAAATGCAATCCTGGTTGTTTAACCTTTTGCATCCCCTTGCTTTTGGAGCAATGCTTCCCTACAGTTTCAAACTGTAAATTGCCTTGAGCACCAGCAGCTCTCACTTTCCCATCCTCCCACAAAGGAGCGACACGCTTTGGGATATTATTCTCTGCAGCTGCAATTAAAACTGGGCTCCGGCTGGCAGAATCAACCAAAATAAAACGACAACGCCCCTGTTCCACAATTAACCATTACTCACCAAAAGCACATCAAACCCACTTAGCGGACATCCGCTAATCCGGCCGTGAGCCGGTGCAGCTTTAATGCACGCTGTTTTACACGTTAGGGGTTTGAAGTGGCGGGCCAGCGCTGACCTTTCGCATCTGCTCCTCTCGCAGTAGGAATCTCCGCTCGCCGCTCCCCGTCAGGGCGGATTAGCGTGACGAAGTGCAGCTCTTCTGCTGGCTGCAATTTCGGGTTTTGATCAGAATTATTTCTTTCACAAACAATCACGTTTGGCTAAAACGTTACATCTGCTCTGAAAAGCCACTGGCAGGGCCGTCGTTTATCAGGGCGAGGCATGTGGAGGTTTTTTAGCCCTCTTCTATAAAGCTGCAAACCCACTTCACGTGGCTTTTTGGGGGAAGAGTTTCCTTTCTTGCTCTTCCCCTTGCCCTTTATTCCTTTAGTTTTGTTTGGCTGGGATGAAAAGTCATTTTGGACAAACGAGAAGCTGGGTGTGATGTCTTGGAGGGGTTTGGTGGGAACACAGTGATGAGTGGGAAGCTCTGTGCTGAGTCTGCACTGCACTGTTTGGTTTATTTATTGCTAAGGATGCTTTGAAGTAAAATGTTATTTATTCCTAGGATCAGAGGGAAAAGTCCTGATTACATGATCTACTGTGATTTTCCTTGGACTGGGGTGAGAATAACAACAGACAGTTAAATATATGTCTGTGTATGTCCAAGGTGTCCCTGGTTGAGGGAACATTTACTCTTTCTTACAATGGGTGGGTGCTCATAGTGAGCAAAAATACTGTTAACTGTACAAGCCCAGAATGTTGGGTTTATGCACGTGTCTTGTAATGCCCAATCTAACAAAAAACCCAAGAGTTGTACAAAGGGTTTCCCTTGGTGGTGTGCTCATATGAATTTCTAAAAGAAATGTGGTGCTCACTGGAGGACTCAGAATTACTGTTTGCCTCTCCTCTTGAGCCTGTGTCTCCATTTCCAGATGGACCAATGTACAAGCAGTGTGGGTTGCCCAGAGAAACCTTTGTGTTCTTGGAAAAAAAAAACAACAAAAACTTTGCAAAATATTGCTCATCAAACATACTCTGTCACTTCCAGGCATGTGCTTGGAGCAAAAATAGGGGTCTGAAGACAGTGGATAATGTTAAGTGCAGGTTGAGTACCTGAATTGTTGGCAGTTAGTGAGCCTTGTTCTAATAACACAACTTAATGTAGCTGCTTTTATCCTTTTCTCTGTGACCTGCTCCAGCCATTCTTCCAAATAGCAGAGACAGGAGATGTAGCTCAGGTCGAGGTGACCTACAGATCCCAGAGGGAACAGTGGGCATGCAAACCAGGCAAGGGACCTGACTGTGCAGAGCTTGGAGGGTACCCCATCTTGTCTGGGAAAATTCTTGCTCTGTCCTACTCTTTTTTCCCAAATGATCTGTTGTTTCTAGACTTGAAATGTCTTGTTTGCAAAATAACATTTGAATTTTATGGTGCAATGTTAATTAGTAGCCTGCCACTGCTGGCCCAGCTGTCTCCTCCTGAGTTCACTGCCCCTGTGTGTCATCTAAACTCTTCTACTAGAAAAGGTGTCCAAACATTAAAACTCCTTCTGACAGTACCATAGGACACCTTCAGCAGTTCACTTGAGTGAAATGATTCCCTGACTAGATCTGACGTAAATGGTCCTTAGTTTGCTTTATTGAAGATCTCTAGATCTTTTTAGCTTCTGGCTTGGCCAAGAGAATGATGGGAAGACCTGTCCAAATTTCTCACATTTCTATCATGTTTTCTCTGTTGCGTGTTTGAATTGCTGAACTTGTCTTTAAAAAAACAAACTAAACCAAAATGCTGACGGGATAGAGGAATATGAAATGGTCATGAGACCGACATCTTCTCTTAATCCATCATAAAGCAAAGCCTTTCTTACCACTCTTTGATGTGTTCTTAGGATCATAAATGGCAAATATTTAGAGGATTATCAGAGGCAGGATATGATTGCCCTTGGATGCTCAGCAGAGAAGATGTTGGATATTAAACTGATAGTGTATGTGATCTTGGCCAAAAGACCAAGGAGAATTTTGTCTGAGCATCCCTGTGTTATCAACAGCATGGATGGCATGTGAACTTCACTTTCATGTCTACAGAATGAAATCATTCCTTCGCATATGAGTAAAAACAAACATTGGGGGAAATTGCAGAATATTTTGTTCTGCTCCAGTCAAATCTGTTTCATCCAAAATGTGGCATGATGGGATCATGAACTTCTCTGTTCTTCAACACCATACCTGCACTCTGTAAAAGTCAGAGGGTTTGAAACTTTTAGAAGTGGAACATTTGCTTAAATTAATTCTGATTTGCTCTGGTTTATGATACCTTCGTGTCATGGGCTGGCACTGTGCTGTCAAGGATGATTCATTGCCCACTGCCTTAGCAGAGGGCTCAGGTGCCTGAATTCAGAAGGTTGGAACTGGGGGCTCCCTGCACCTTGTTACTACTTTATTTTTATTGTGGTTTGTGTGATGGCTTTATTACAGTACAGCCAAGGGTTTGATTTGCTGGACCAAACATTAGTTTTAGCAAGTCAAATTATCATTGTTCTTTCAGTTGTGCAGCCAAGAGAGTTTATTATTTTAAGTGCCTGATTGCTTTAGCAGGTGCTCAGTTAATGGGGACTTCACTGTGTTATTTCATGTTTTTAGGTAGGGTGCAAAAAGCTCATTTTAAAAAGTCATGTTTTTTGAAATAGCTTTTTTTTTTTGTGCAAACCTCCTAAGGGCAACCTTTATATTCCATTTTTTAACACAAAGCACACAAAAATGGCTTGAGAGGTGGAGAGCTGCATTGAGATTATGACATGGCTGAAGGATTTCCACCATACTCTATTTCAGTCCTGAAACCTGGGATTATTTCCCTCTTTTTTTCCTGGAAAATGTAATTTAGAGATCTACAATTTTTAATAAATAAAATTATATTAGTTAGTCTATAAGTGCTGAGGTACCTGGGGGAAAAAAAGGAAAAATTAAAGCATTTATTTTCTATATTTTGATATGAAATGATGCATCACAAATACCACATCACCTAGTTGCAGGTGTGGTTGGGACTTAGGGTATCTACTCATTTTGCAGAAGTTTTATGGGCAACTATCATATTTATCTACCTATAAACAAATGAAAGTATTTTGTATTGGCATTGAAATTTTTATCACTTCCAGAAAGTTTTTATGCTGCCTTAAGACATCTCCATGTTCTCTCTCTTCTACTCCATCAAGTCTATAAATCTTTCTGGTGGAACACGTGATCAGTTTTGGAGTGAACTCTGTTTATTGAATCACCAAGAATATTATCTGTGTTCTGTTCATGAAAGCCAATGAACAACAAGTGATTGCAAGTGCAATCACTTATCATAATAATAAAGGAGAATAGGAAAAAATATCCTCAGCATGGAGGCTGCTGGAAAAGTCAAGATATGATGAAGAAGAAGGTAATACATATAATATTTTGTGTTTTATTATCAGAAAGAAGGCCTAAATTCAGCAGTTGTTAAAATCCTGATATAAACAGGCTTAGAAAAGATCAGGTGGAGGTTTGTTGTGCAGATTGCACACAAGGGTTTTTTACATACTTAATGAGCTTGGGAGGAGGAGGAGAGCAAAGCAAGGAGCAGCATTGAAGTGCAGCAGCTGAGTGCTCTCTGCCTTCCTCAAAGTCCCTTTCCTTGCACTGATCCGTGTCCGTTGACCATGCCAAATAATTGAATTTGTTTTTCAAACTGGTTGACTCTCAGATGGGGCAAATGACAGTTGCATCTGCTTTGTGACTGTTAATGGTTTTAAGGTGAAAGAGGGTAGATTGCGATTGGATATAGAAAGAAGTTCTTCCCTGTGAGGGGGTGAGGCCCTGGCACAGGTTGCCCAGAAAAGCTGTGGATGCCACATCCCTGGAGTGTTCAAGACCAGGCTGGATGGGGCTTGGAGCAACCTGGGATAGTGGAAGATGTTCCTCCCCATGGCAGGGGATTAGAACTAGATGGTGTTTGAAGTGCCTTCCAGCCCAGACCATTCTGTCCTTCTGATTCTGTGGTGTCACAGCTCCGGTCAGTGCTGAGCTGGGGAGGCGAAGCCCTGAACTCCAGTCCCTTTGCAGAGCTGTATCTCAAGCACTGTCAGAACTGTGATGTGCCTAGTGCTGCACTGGGTCGAGAGGGAGCTGAGTAAGTGCAAACTTCCCTTTGCCACAAGTGGCATGGGCTTTTCCTGGGACAGCATTCCTGAAATTGCCTTCTGTCATCTCCTGCGGCTCTGGACATTGTACCGGTACCTGGGTGAGAAACGTCCCCGTGGAGGCAAGGCTGTGCCTCCCAGCTCCCCTCCTCTCTGCCTCCAGTTATTCTTCATGTTCTTCAAATTGGTAAATCATATGACAATAAACAGAAATACTCTCAGTGAAGAGAGAAGGGGAAACTGTTGTTTATCTGGTCAGGTGGTTTAGATTAGCAGTGATGCTGGTCTGTATTATGTTACTTTAAATCATAGTGTCCCAACAGGACATAAATTATGAAGATTGTTACAGTATGTTTCATCCAATGTAAGATCAACAAATTGGAATAATTTTTTTTAATAGGAAAATCAGTGCTTTGGCAAGGTTATTGTTGAAGAATTTAATTTAACTTGAGCTTTGCTTGCATTATTTCTTAATATATAAAAACTATTTGCATAATGTACGAAGTATAAACATTTTTAGAATCAAAGGCAAGAATGCCTTTTCCAAGATTACATGGAGTGGCAAACTACTTAGAATAGATCAGTGTTTGTGCTTTTGCTGTCAAAAATGTTTGATATAGAGCTGGCAAGCTGGTTTCTTCACTGACATAATTGTAAACAAGTGTTGGGAGACAGAAACAGCATTCTTTGGAGAACATGGTGTAAAGGTTTGCACATTCTCTGCTGCACATCTAACACAGCAATGTTTACAGCTGCAATAGGAATGTAAATAGGTAACTTTTTTTAGAGTGTAAAGCAGCATTGCATTTTTGTGTGAATGATGTATGCAGATAAGTATGGGGGATGTGAGTGGTCAGCTCTGGAATTTCAAAGAATTGTAAACGCAGAAAAGCATTGACAATTCATTTGGAAATTGGAGTTGTGGGGGTTTGTAGTTTTTAGTTTCAGATATTGCTATGAAGACAGAAATGGCATCTCAGTCCATGCCAGAGTGTCTTTAGTATTATTCTTCCATCCTTTTCCCTCATTATTATCCTTCAGAGTTAAGAGCACTGCTTTCCCCAGCCACAGGTGATGCTGTGGAATGGGAAGGCTGCCTCTGTTCACATTATTTTGCTGCTTGAGCTATTTAAGAGGAGAAAACCAAATTTCTACCAGTGGTTCATCAGGTGTTGTTCACCTTCAGACCCTGTTGGCTGCCCATGACAGGATGGAGAGAGCAGGGAATTGTAGGCACAATACCTGATCTGTCTTGTCCATGTCTTGAGGCCTCAGCAGAGAGATGGGGGACATGAGTAACCTGAGTTTAGCTCTATTTTGGTGCATGATTATTTGCAGTCTTAGTTACAGTCCCGCTGTTCATGGATTGATGTTAAAAAGGGGGGAAGCAATGAGAAGATGTTAACCTGATTTATGTTGTATATGAATCCAGACACAGAAAAAAAGGAGGAAGAAAATATCTAATGCCATGTGGATCCAGTGTCCCTGAGGATGGTTCAGGCAGATTGATGATGCCAACAGGGAAGCATCCCAATATTTGGATTCCTGTGGTTTTGGGAATGAGTACCTGTCCTTCCATGCTGCCATCGGCTTCCTAAATGCTAATTAGATTCCTCTTTTTTTGTGTTTTAATGTTGTCATTTTCAGATAAAGAGTGTAGCTTTGTGACATGATTTATGCATATTTATACGACAAAAGTATTTAGTGATGGAGTAAATAGAATCAAAATAAAACAAAGCCCAATTTTTTCCTGAGAGCACAAGAGAGAATGTCGTGAGAGCCCTCATGACTAGCAGCTGATCCTGACTTACAATATCTTGACTTTAAAGAGCTTTTTCCTTTTATCTGCTGGCTTGTAGCTCACTGTTAGGTAGTAATGTCAGCTGGATATGTGAAAGCTTCTGGAGTTTGGGAGTGAACCTTAATGGTTGATTTTATTGTTACAAGTGTCAAACTCTAAGGAGAATACATGCTATACCCTGGGTACTTTTTACTCAGGTGAGTGGAGAGCAAATGTGTGAAGTGTAGTCATCTCCTGTGTGACACTGTCACTGTAACCTGAGTAATTTATTAATTTCCCACTGATAAATGGTAGAGATGCAGCCTGGGAGGCGGGGGAAGGGAAGACAGGTAGCCCTCTCACTGCAGAAGGTCAGGGTTAATGCTACCTCCAGCGTTATAATGACAGATGGGAGGCAGAAACCTTAATGTACTTGTGATTAGCACATGCTTTCCTTGGCTGGGCGTCCAGAGGATTTAAGAAGCCCAAGTGCAAACTTCATTTTAAAACAAACAAACAGAAAAAAAGTGTGCATGGTTATGTTGTTGAGCCTTTCAGCTGTTTTGCTTAAATATCTCCACTTGGAGTCAAGTACTGTCAGCTGCTTTCTTCTGGAGATGCACGGGGTGATCCATCACGGGGGACTTGCGGTGGGTGATGTATGAGCACAACACAACGACCTGTGAGCCTTTGATGTATAACTCATCAAGATAATGTTGGCAAGCATTGTACAAAAGCAGCGTGTTTAAAAAGTATTAAGATGAATGGATTCCTTGCTTAAGAAGTGTGAAAGGAAGAATAATAGCAGATTAGCTCCGGGATCCCGCGGTTCTCCCAGCGCTGTGCGGCGCTGGGCGGGGCAGAGGAGCAGATGGAATTTCATCTTTCCTCCCAGTTCTGACAGCAAAGTATCTGGCCCTGGTTTTCCCATCCTCAAGCAACAAAAGTAACGTTAAGTCTTATCTGGTGATAGTGGATTATATCACTTTCAAGAACAGCTTGACCAGTCACAAGCATCATGAGATAGCTGAATTCCTTTATAGTTTACCTTGGGTTTTTTCCACTTATTTAGGTTAGCTTGTTTTTCTAAGAGTAGCCCTGATTTTTATCTCATGGAGACATATTAGGACTGCTAATATTTAAGAAACATTTAAAATGTGATGTTATGACTGAAACACTACTAGTTTTTAGTTCCTTCTTTCATGTTCTTAAAAGACATGAAGGGAAGAGACGTACCAGCACACCCAGGCATCTTGCCTGTGCAGGATTGCTTCACTCCTTACTTATATTGCTCTTCATGGTTTTTTGCAGGGACTCTGCACTCTGCCACCCCTTGGGTGGTGTGTCCACTACATGTGGAGTTCCCTGAATGTCTGGATACTATTTTAGCCCAAATGTTCTAAAAGGGTTAGGTTAAAAATGTGCCTAATATGTCTATTACTGAAAAACCAGAATACTTCATAATATTTACTACATCAAAGTCTCTTTAAATACTTTTTTATGGCTTCTAGAAAATACACAAAATCTTTCTTTCTCCTGTCTTTTTATTTTTGAGGGAAACAACAGAAAAAGTTCTCATCTGGGGCCGAGGGACTGCACTTCCCTGTTATTAATAGAGTGAAAGTCAAGACTGTGTTGGGTCTCACTGTCATGAGTGAAGTGGTTGTCCCACTTTCATCAAGAAATGTGTGATGGTCTGATAAACTCTGCCCACCAGTGCAGTCTTGACAATGATCTTGCACTGCAGACTGCATAATAATTTTCATTATTTTTAATTAAATTTGAAGAAGTGCAGACTCCTGCTCAAATTAAGGTTGGTTGTGTTGCCGGAATGCGGTAATTACTTTAATTGATCACAAGATAGTTTCCTTGATCACCAATTAGACCAAATTACCGATCAAGTTTCAAGACGTGAAGAAATGTCCAAACTGATTTTGTGTAATAGTGTTTTCATATCTAATCAAACCTAAAGATCTTTTCCTTCCAGAGACAGTTGTATTTTCCCAAAGAAAGGTTAAGGCTCTACAAATATAAAGGTGATTAATAAACAATAGTGTTCCAATTCATTTAATTAGTAAAGGAAGTATTTAAGACCTTAATGGAGATTGTGTTGGTGAAATTGCTCAGTAGAACCATAGCTCTTTTTTTTGTGAGAGTTAAACTTTGTGTGTAATTAAAGTAAACTAAAATGCAAGGAGTAAGTTGCTGTGGGTAATGTGCAATGAGGGAGAACGTTTCCGAGCAGAGCAGGGCATGCACGAAGGCGGGCAGGCTTCATCCTTCACTGTGACACTGGATTGCCCTGGTTGGGACAGTTGGGGGCAGCTGGAGCAACAAGCAGCAGGACGTGTCCTGGGGAGAGTCCTCTGTGCTGGAATTTATTCCTTTTCATGGGTTGAACAGCCTCAAGTTGAGCAGTCTTTGGTAGGATGAACAGTTTGTGACCAATGTCCGTTTTATCCAGTTGAGTCTCTACTCTCCGCGGGGAAGGGGCAGTGGGATGTCATGTTGGTGCACTGACTGGAGGGATTTGATGGTATACGGATGAGGAGGATTTGTCATCTGAACTGTGGAGGAAGGTCTAAAGAGCAAATTAATTTTTTAGAGTAATTTGCTTGTGTAATTCTCTCGGTATGCTTTTGTTGGAACAATGATTATTGTCTCACCATCAGTGACTGTTTGCAGTGTGACCTGGGTCTGTACATGGGTGGGTGAGTTCCTGGGATGAACAGACACCAATAGAGCATACAGAAACCTGCTAGGGGGTTTTATAATTTTTTTTTTCCCTTACCGTTTATTTCTGTACAGGAAATTTGGTTGCAGACACATCACTGTTTTAAACTTTTGAGGATATATCTGTGTATAGATTGCTGTGTTGGAAATAGCATTCTTATGAAGACCCTGGACATTCTAAAAACATTTAAATAATCACTATTAACGGAGAAGTTTTCCAAATCATTGCTAACATCTGATGCACAACTTGCAGCTTTCTACTTCAAAGCATGCTGCTGAAACATAGGCAAACTTTTAAAAGTAATTGTTCACTCAAAGTAAAACTAAACCGAGCGAGAGCTTCAAGGGAAGTTAGATTCTCCTGAATTTTGGAAAGCTCTTGGGTCAAAGAAAAAAAGCTTTTTAATTGCTGACAGTTTGGTGATTTCCAAATGACAAACCCCATTGGAATGATTTTCTCTGATTATAACGTTTGCATTCATTTGACTGGCAAAGCGACCAACAAAGTCATTCTTCATCCAGGCACCAATTCTTTTTTTTTCCTTAAAGGTTTTTGCAATTTGTGAGAGGGAAAAAGACTTGAAACTATTATCAACCATTATATGTTATTCATTGACCACATGTTTGTTTGAAATGGTCATCACTTGGTGGAATGTGGGCTACATACATTCTCTTCCATAAATTAGCACTAAAAACCTACCTAAATCAGGTATGGTTTTGTGGAGCTTGTTGTATTATAATCTGAACCAGACTGTAACGTGGATCTTCCTCCAGCATTGCATGTTAATTCAGGTCCTGAACCCGATGGATGGAGCTTGGTATGAACAAAGCCTGCTGCTGAGAGGCGTCCTGCTCATGCTCCCTTCGGGCCCCACTGCATAATTACAGTCTTGATTTGCATGGACGTTCTAATTTTCTTTATAATGCTGTGATTTGCTCCTAAGTATTTTGGCAAGGGCCTGCTATTATTTTCCATTTGAGCCTCTGATAAAACCTGGGTCCTGGGGGAGCATGTAGGGACAGAGGATTGGAAAACCTCTTTTAACTCATTTAAAGGGAAAATATGTCTCATAAAGCAGAGTGCAGGCCCACCTGCTGCCTTTTTCTCCTCAGTAAAATAAATAGCAAAATGGTTAAATGGAGGGATGTGTTTCTGGAAGCAGTGTTGGTCATACAGTGGCATGGTGCTTAATTAGAAATGGCACATTTCTAAGATGCAATAGGGGATGGGGGACTTGGGATGGATATTTAAAATCCCTGCTGCCATGAACCAGAGGTAAAATCACTGCTGTCATGCAATAGCTTTGAGTCCTGGGCTAATTCACCCAGTTGAGCTGGATGATTTACCAGGATCTGCAGGGGATCATTTCAGCTGTGTTGAGAATGCACCAGTGGCATGAGAAGTTCAAATGCCTCTTTAGCACACACAAACCCAAGGTGCAGCCATCTGGGGCACCTTGAGGAGATTTTGAGATTTTGGAGTGAATCTTGCCAATCCACTGCCAATCCTGGCAGGTGGAGGAGTATTTTCCTCTTTGTTCTCTCTTTCCCTAGGCTTTTGGATTTATGACACGTGTTGCTCTACAAGCAGAGAAGATGAATCACCACCCGGAATGGTTTAATGTCTACAGCAAGGTAACATGTTCACCAGCCCTAGTTAGTCACACAGCAGTGGAGTTAAGGAGACCAAACCACTGGCCCATTCTCTCTGCCTTTATTTGTAGCTTGTCTAGAAGGTAAGGGGATGGGAAGTGTCTCTATAAAGAGATTTGAGATTTTAAAGAGAGGCTAAGATTTGCAGTGGAGAGGAATCAAGAATGAAGCTCTTTGCGCCTGCTGCCAGCTGTATGGTTGGGGTCTGTGGCTTCACTTCTCTGGATGAGATCTAAAAATAAAGCAGAAGCCTTTAAACTCTTATTTAGCCAACCTGAATAAATTATTGTTTTAAAACTACTCACCAGCTCTCATTCCCGTCTGTGCAGCAGGTCAGGAACTCAGCAGTGTAGGGTAGCAGACTGTTGGTACCTAAATGGGAGCCTGGCAGTCTCAATTCAGATTTGATTTTTTAAAAATTGTAGGCTCCTATGTCTCAACATAGCAGCTTATAAAATTTGTTTATAATATTACCTAACTGATGGTGGTCTCGTATTTACAAGGGTTACAAGGATTACTGCAACCCTCGAATGAAAGGTGCTGTGTGAAGGGAGAAATTATTGCTCTCCTTTCAGTTTTATTTTCTAATACTTCTCATTGCATTATATCACATTGTTTGTTGTAGCATTTAGTGAATATATGGCAATCCCACTAAAAATGTACCAGAAGAAAGGACATATGGACAAGCAGCATGTAGCTCAGACCATCATCCTCAGAGCAGGACATCCCACCTCTCCTTGCAGCTGAAACTCCCAGCAGAGACTCTTCCTCATCAGCCCTTCATGTCACCCTGTTCAGGGGACATTAAATCATCACTGGAAAAAAAACCTGATCACCCACTCTTCCTGCTTTTCTTGGATTTCTAGAATACTCAGAATTTGTCTTTTTTTTCCTTTTGAGTCTTCCCAAAATCTCAGTCAAAGGCAAGACAAAATAATGCCCAACTTGTCATCTGGCTCAGTCTAAACAGACCTGTGAGGCAGCTGTGTCACCTATACTTTTTTAATCAATCTGCAGCAAGCTTAAGAATTTTTTCACCTTTGGGATGCTGGTTCTTAACAAAATATGAGCCCCTGATCCAGCTCTTGGCAGCTTGGTCACTTTCCCAGGTTCTTCATAAAACTGATCCATGGAATTTAAATGTAAAGAGTGAATGACTTAATCAGATACCTTTTCTTGGATGAAACCCAAGAGTACAAAGCCTGTGTTATTCTGCAAAGAGGCTCATCTGGTGAGATTCCAGGCTCTGTAAAGCTCCTCACCTACAGCGTCTTCTGGTTTACATGGGCAGGGAGGGTCCAGCTTGGTGCTTGCCAGGAGCACCAAGTAAAACCAGCTCACTATGGACATTCCCAATGAACTGCTGTTCTGCCTGCATGTCAGAGATCAAAATGCCTTTGTAACCTCTTTCTTTCTCTTCCTTTGTGACAGGTTCAGATAACTCTGATTTCCCACGACTGCGGTGGGCTGACCAAGAGAGACGTGAAGCTGGCTCAGTTTATTGACAAAGCTGCTGCCTCAGTTTAACCAGGATATAAATAGCTTTAATACAGTGTCCACCTAAATGGTATCTCTCTTTCCTTGTAATCCTGATTTCCAAAACCTGTAGAGGGAAGATATTTTGTAAAAGGAGTGGCTGAGCTTTTCTGACCTTCAGTACCTTAGTCCTGAGACCCCTTTGGATGCCTGTGCTTGTCCTTTCCCATTGCTGGTTCTGCAGGAGGATGCAGTGAATAAACCAGCAATAAATAAGTTTTGAACAGTCCTTTTTTAGAAACTAAACTGTGCTGGAATGAAACTGGGAGCTCACCCATGTGTATTGGTGTTCCCCAAGCTCACAGGGGCTGGTGGCAGCTGCCATATGAGCTTCCCCCATGCCTGGCCACTTCCCTCCTATAGTTTTGTACATCTCTGCACTTCAAACAATGTAAGAGCAGCCAGACCAGGTCAGTCCCCTCTGGCTTGGTACCATCATCTCTGCCAGTGACCAGTGACAAGTGCAAGGACACTGGGGAGAGCAGTGCAAGCTGCTGCTGCTGTGTCCTTGGAGTTGCAGCTCAACTGGCAGGAACAGCTGTATCCAGAGTTGCTGCTTGAGAGCCTTTCCCTGTCTGAGAGTATAGAATCACATAAACACAGACTGCTTTGGAAGGAACCTTGAAGCTCATCTGGTTTCAACCCCCTGCTGTGGGCAGGGTCACCTTCCACCAGACCAGTGTGCTCCAAGCCTCATCCAGGCTGGCTTGGACACTCCCAGGTGCAGGACTGATCTTAGAGTTGCTGAAAACTTTAGCACCGGTACCGCAAATACAAAATGTCCCGGTGAGCTCCCCGCTCCACACCATTAAATGAAGCGTGTGCTTAAGTGCTCGGCCAGGTCAGTGCTCAGCTCCTTGCAGGACTGAGCCGCTGTTGGTGTTGTAATGCTCCAGTACCTGCTGGATCAGGCCGGGGGTGGCTTGGCCAAGTGCCCGGAGCCCTGGCCGGGGCTGCGGGCGGTGAAGGAAGCGGCATTAGCAGGATTCTTGCTAAGCTGGGGTTGACTGAAGCTATGCTCACCCACTTTTTTTTCATAGCTAGAATTACTCGTCGCCAACGTTGTTGCAGGAGTTGCGGATCCCACTGACAGCGTTTAAAATAGTTTCTTCCGTGGTTTGAATGTCTTTGTTTTTATCCTATGATCCTCCCCGAGACAGATTTCCAGCGCCGGCAGGGAGATTTCATCCTGCTGAAAGCTTGCAGGAGGCCTCTCCCCCTGCAGTCCCCCTGCTGAGTGTCCCCAGCGTGCTCTGTCATGCCCTGCCAGCAGCTCCGGGTGTGGTGCTGCCGGGAGATTGACACCTCCGAAATGCCGGCGTGCCTTGCAGGGATGACACCGGCGGCGCAGCCACCAGCTACCGAGGAGTGAGATGCACGGTGCCAGAATCTATATTGGGGGTGCGTGCGAGCTGTGTGGTCTCTCAGGTATTTTGGGATGCAAAATGCCATGAGCTGCCACCCAAGTGACTGTGTCGATAAAATGAGGAAGATATTTTTTGTAAATCCTTAGCAAATGCACCATCATGTGCTAATTGGTCACACACGGGAAGCAAGATGTTGGGGTTTATTGACAGTAACCCTGCTTGGGATATCAAGTGAGTACCAAAAAGACCCAAATTCAAACTACGTGCTCAGCTGTTCTTTTCTCACGAGTGCCTTTCCCCAGTGAAGTGGAGGATTTCCCTGATATGGTTTGAAAATGGTCACTGTTGTGAAGAGCAAATGAAACTAAAACAAACAACCAGGCTGTGATGTCTCCTGTTGCTGGTGGGGAAGTGAAATGAGCTTCACCCAAAGTTTTGACAGCATCTCTAATGAAGTGTGTAAAGTCTGTTGTTCAGAATTTATATATAACGCGTGGGCTTTGAATAAAACCAATAAAATCAAATTCCTCTTTTGTAATTTGTTTCTTTATAATTGTACATATGTGACAAAGCTGTTTAGTTTGAAGATAAATTTAAGATAAATAATATTTAGTTACTGGGAGGTCTTTGGTTTAGAATATTGATATTTATTTACATACTCTGAAGAAAAAAATCCCCATCAACTAGTTCAGCTCAGAGAGCTGCACAGTCTGGCTATGGCACAAAGCTGTGCTGGGGGTGTTGAGAATCCTGACCAGCAAAGAGGCAAAAATACTCAGGAATGAGAAGGACAAAGCTTTGAAATGAAGCTTTGAAATGCTTAATTTTATGGTCAGTGCTTGTTTAGCCATAATTTCAGTCATTCAGCCATAATGTAGTCATTTCTTGATAACTTCTGGGGCATCCTACAGACTTGTAAGCAAGGTAAATAACAATATAAAAATAGGTCATGGGGAAGGGTGCACAGTGTCCACGAGGTGGAACTTCACAGCAAACTTGGACAGCAAGGATTTAGCGGTAGGTGCTGGTTTGGGGCCAGGAAACTCAGCCTAAGGCTCCTCTTGAGAAGAGCATCATTTGCTCTGGTCTGGGCAAAAGTAGCCAGTGTACAAGGCTTGGGCCTTTCCCAGGGGGTGGCATTGCTGGAGCTGTGCTGCTCTGTGAAGATAGGGCTCAAAAATGGGCTGCCCAAAATGCAGCTTCTCTGCTGTGCTGGCTTCTCCTCCTGGGCAGCTCTGCTCTGTACCTGCTCCCCCAGAGCCCACAAAGTTGCACCCCAAGGCTGAGTGTTGCTGCTCCTGCAGTCACCTTTCCCTGTTTGCTTCCAGGTTCAGATCACCAGTCACCAGGTTAAATATTGCCCTGGAGTGCTAGGGGGTTTTTTGCTTTAAGGCTGATTGTGGCTTGAAATATTTGGATAATCCATCAGAAACAGCCTTCTTGCTGTCAACTCCCCTGTGCTGAGACTGATATAACTTACTGTGTCACCCCCACCAACCTTGACCATGGTGTATGGGAAACACTGTCCCTGGGAGACCCTCCAGCAGTGCTCTGTGGCCACAGGAAATTAAAAAGCAAAAACTCAAGGCTGAGAGAGCAGAGTAGGAGAGATGCCTGCGGTGTGCTGTGTGTTGGGATCACTGCTTGGCTCCTGTGAGGCTGTAGATCAGACCTTCACAGCACCAGCTCTGAAACAGGGCCAGAGAATAATCCTTTTCTTTCCCCATAGTGGGAGCTCAGGTCCAGTAAACTGCAAAAATCATATTGAAATGAGGGGCACTGGCATCAGATGTGCTGTGGGGCTCTGGGAATGGGGTTCCACAGCTCTGCAGGAACACATTAGAAAGCAAAAGTTTGTGAGTTGTGGCTCAGTCTGGATGCAGCAGCATTCCTCCTGCTCTTCCTCCTCCTCCTGGCTGCCCAGACTCGTGCTGGAGGGGCTGAAGAAGGGTTTTCTGTTAATTAACCTCTCACCTTGGACAGTTTGGACATGAGAAGGCTGATGAGGAGCTGTCCTCACCCAGCCCGCTCTCCAGGCTGGAAGGGTAGATTGATGTGGTTAATTTTGACATGTCCAGGACACATCCCTGGCTCCAGGATGGGGCTGGAGGGATCACAGCATCCCCTGGACATGTCTGGGCTGCTGTGCTGGTCATTGCTGCCTCTTCATTGGCCTTGTCCTGAGCCTTGGGGGCTCAGAGAGTAAAACCACAGGGTGGATCCCATTGGAACTTTGGGTTGGTTTATGTGCACCAGATGGCTCAGTGCAAGGTCAGGGGTGCAGCATCCTCTGGAGACAGGGATGAGCACAATTCCTGGGTTTGCCCCATCCCTGCTCCAGCACAGTCTTTGTGCTGTCTTGTAGCCTGCCAGCTCCTCAGCCCTGCTTTGCCATTTCCTCCTCTGCAGGGCTTTTCAATCCTGCAAAAATCAACTTTGAAAGCTTTGCACTTTCCACAGCTTTTTCTAGATGTGTGCATTTCCTCTGGCCCTTTCAGCCTCAGGTTAATGAGGAGATTGTCAATTAAATGAAATTAATGAGTTCTTCTGCATGAGCTGCTTTTAATTTTTCTCCACTGTTTGCTCCAAGAAACAAATATTTGTGGCTTGCTCAAAGTTACACCTCAGGAAACATGTGTGTGTCCTGGAACAAGTGCTCACAGAGTGTCCAGACTTGCAGCACAGAGCTGCTGACTAACCAAAGTAAATTGGCAATTGTTAATTCTCTTTCTCCTAAAGATCCAAGGCAAGGAGCAATCATGGATGTGAGCTATCCCACTGACAGGTTTACATAAAGGCTGAAGATCTGTCACAGAGCTGGATTCTCTGGTGAGGAACTGGCAACTCATTTGCAAGTGAACTCTGCAAAGAGCCCAGGAATGACATCCAGAGGTTCTCTGGTCAGAGTCAGACAGTCCACACGGACTGCAGGGATGTTGGAGCCGTGGGAAGGGTCCCAGTGAGAGCAAAGGTCTGTGCTTGGGCTCCTGCACCGCTCCAGACATGATGGAAAGAAGGGAGGATGTCCCCCTAGAGCTCAAAGGCACAGCCCCTCATGGGAGTGCTCAGCAGTTTTTGCTGTTAGCCAGCAGGATGGGGGGATGCTCTCCATCTCCCTGCTGGCTGCTCCCACCCTGGCATGGAGGCAGGCTGTTCCCCTGGGATGCCAGGAGTGATGAGACCCATGTCCACAGCATCACCATGGCTGATTTCCTCCTCCTCATTGGAGCAGGTGTGCCTAAACTGCTCAGCAATGCAAACCCAGTAAATGAAGAATAATCAGCCTGTGCTATTGCCAGAATTTTGTCTATCCAGGAATTTGCCCCAGCATTTGCCGGTGTGGTTTCTTCTGGAAGTGACCTCATAAGGTGGTGACATCAAACAGCAAGTTCCACTCTCCCAGCTGTGCCAAGAGTCAGCTGGGGAAGGTAGGAAGCACCCAGCTGTTTCATGGAGCCACTGTGGAAATGGCACATGGAGCATCCAGATCCTTCCTGTGATGGATGTGTTGCCTTCAGTTTTCTTACTAGATCCTTTAGCATTTACTTGAGGCTGTTGCAAGGTGTGCTCCCATGTGCTATGGCCTGGAGGGGATGGATGGAGGGCATGCAGGTTTGGCCCCTGTGGGTGGCTGCCAGTTCACTGTCCCTCCCTGTGCCAGTGCCTGCAGTGGCCCAGAGTCTGTATGAAATGCACTTCAGCTTCAGATCCCCTCATCTGTTTGATACTTACCATTCTTAAAATGCAATTGTTTGCTCCTTTACTAGGCAGCCCTTTCCCCCTTGTGGTTTTGGCTCAGCTGGCTTAAGCACCCTTTTAATACTCAATTTTCACACTGAAAAATCCCTCTTGGTCACACTCCTTGATTTCCTTGTCTTACAAAAGCCAGCTACTGTATGCAAACCTCTGAGCCTTAATTGTATATCCCAGTAATATATAGCCAGGCCTGGCTAATGTCAGGAAACCCAGCCACGAGCATCGCAGGATTCCAAGAGCTCTGGGGCAGGACCAGGCTCCCTGCAGGGAGGGGAGTGGCACGTGCCAGGCTCCGAGGGGCCAGTGGGGTGCACGGTGTGTGGCCAGGGGGCAGGACCCCCCCACACCGGGCAGTGGCCCCAATGGTGACTGTGGCAGAGTGAGCTGCCTCACGCCTGAAACGGTCCCTGTGGGCAGAGATGTTGTTGGGGACATGGAATGTGAAAGTGCTGGCTCGGTGTGCAGGGTCTGGCAGCCACAGGCAGCTGTCTGGGCTCATCTCCCCCTCTCTCCAGGTCACAGATATTTCTTGCTGTTGACACCAAGGAGCTTTTGCTGAGGCTGTACACAAGGGCCATCCCCTGCTGAGAGAGCGGCTGCAGCTCCTCACAGCCAGCTGCACCCTGGGCTGCTTCACAGTCAGAGCCACCAGCAGCTCGAGGGAGGGGACTCTCCCCATACCCCACTCTCATGACACCCCAGCTGCAGCACTGTGACCAGCACTGGGTGCTCAGCACAGGGACGATGTGGGCCTGATGGAACAGGTCCAGAGGAGGCCAAGAAGGTGCTCAGAGGGATGGAACAGCTCTGCTCTGGAGACAGGCTGGGAGGGCTGGGGCTGTTCAGCCTGGGAGAGAGAAGGTCTGAGAGCCCCATCCAGTGCCTAAAAGAGCTACAAAAGAGCTGGAGGGGGACTTTGGACAAGGGTCTGAAGTGATGGGACAGGGAGGAATGGCTTCACACTGGCAGGTTTAGATTAGATATTAGGAGGGAATTCTTCCTCTTGAGGGTGGTGAGACACTGGCACAGTTTTCCCAGAAAATGTGTGGCTGTCCCATTCTTGAAAGTGTTCAGTGCCAGGTNAAGGGTCTGAAGTGATGGGACAGGGAGGAATGGCTTCACACTGGCAGGTTTAGATTAGATATTAGGAGGGAATTCTTCCTCTTGAGGGTGGTGAGACACTGGCACAGTTTTCCCAGAAAATGTGTGGCTGTCCCATTCTTGAAAGTGTTCAGTGCCAGGTGGGATGGGGCCCTGAGCAACCTGATCTAGTGGGTGGCATCTCTGCCCATGGCAGAGGGTGAAATGAGGTGGTCTTTAAGGACCCTTCCAATCCAAACCATTCTGGGGTTCAAGGATCTCAGATCATGCTCCTCACTGCCTTTGCCCCATGTGTCTCACTTGTGGTCACCACTGCACACCTGGAGGGGACAGCCAAAGGTTTCCAGACCCTCTGCATGCTCAAGCTCCTCAAGTACAGCAGAGGGATGAATCTGGAGCTCTGGTGTGATTAAACCACACCAGAGATGGGGATCATACCCAGGAGCCAGGTGAGGCTCTCCTGTGCCCAGGTGTCAGGGGCCACCTGGCCCAAGAGGGGCTGATGCTTGTATTAGCTTACAAGAAAAGGTGAAAATTAATAATTCCTGATTTTTTGGAGAAGCCCATGGCTTGGCCATTGTATTCTTGCGCAGTTTCTTTTTCCCTAAAGGAGGAGTGTTTTTCTTTTTTTACTACAACAGAGTAGACACAAAAAACCAAAACCCTGTAAAACACAGGTCATGTCCTATTCTTGGTCTGTGTGCATTTTTCTCTCCAGCACACCATCTCCTACTTTGTTTTCTCCTGACGACTCTGGAGGTTTATTTTTCAGCAAGGAGCTTATGTGGGCAATGAATGCTCAGCCAGAATTTCTGCCTGTAATTAATTGGCTGGGTAGCCCACCAGAAGTGGGATGTTTATGGGCACAGGGCTCTTATAATGTTCACTTCTGAGCCTTCATTCCTCTAGTTTGGATCGTAAACTTCACTTATCACCAGACTTTTATATGTTAATTATTCTGTGTCGCTGGGAGAAGGGAGGACATGCAGAAGTGCATGAAATAATGAATGATTTAGGCATGGGGGATTAGGTGCTCCAGTTTGGGCTGACTGTCTATGAGAGAGAAAATTGATGCATGGCAAAGTGGGGAGAAATTGACATCAGGGTAAGTGTGCATTTGTTGGTGGAGCCCCACACTTTGAACTTGTGGAACCCAGTGCCAGGAGATGCCTTACCTGGGGACCATGAGGAAGAAAACCCGTAGGATAAGATTTGGCACCATTCCCCCCTGAGACACTTAAAATGTTGAGGTCCTTTGAAAAAAATCCCACTCAGCACAAATCTGCGAGTTTAAGAGCCTAAATGCCTTTGAAAATCTGGGCCATGCAGGATTAGGTTTTGATAGAAGTCAGTGAGACTTAACACCTAAGGGACTGGGACCACTGGGAAATTGCACCCTGGCTTTGGGTGAGAATGCCTAGAATGGCATTACTGCGGGCAAAAATGCCAAACAAAAAAATTCTTTAGTGTCTCACAGTCCCTTCCTGTTCCAGGGATGCTATAAATATCCTGCCAAGCCCTACCACCCTGCTGTTCTCCAGCTCCAGGGGCATTTGGTTCTTGGCTTTGTGTTCTGACCTGAGGAGACAAGTGCCCCGAGCGACTTGCCACCCCAAGAGACAAATCCTCTTTGCCTAAAATTTGTTTAAAATGTGATAGAGCCATCTAAATGCATTTTGCTGAAGGTGCAAGAGGCTGTTTATGCCTCTGTGTGTATTGTTATTTATTAATTGAAGCCTAAATTAGCCCTTGACAGGTTAGCAGTATTTAATGCACAGAGCTCAAACATGCAACACATTCTTGGCACGCTTCCCTTTATTAATTAAAAACCTCTTTAAAACACTCTGCCTTCCACCTTGGAGCAATAAATTTCCACCTTGAGGAAATAATTTCCTTGTTGTATTCCATACAGAGACGTTCTGTTAGCTGCGATCCCTGTTTCAGTGTAGGCCCCACTCAGCCTTATTTCAATTTCAAAATAAACTTTCAAAAGGCCAGGTTTTTCTGTTAAAAAAAAAAAAGGGGGGGGGGGGGAAAACATTTTAAAAAAATCAACTTTTCTGCTTTTTAAAAATATATTTGGGATTAATTCCAATGTAGTTTACTGTTTGTGCAGACTGTGAACCACAAAGCTCCTTCTTAATAAGAACTCCCAGGACTCTGCAGCAGGTCCTGGAGCAGGCAAAGAATCCTTGGCAGCCCCAAATGAGCTGATGGTCCTGCATGGGAGGCACTGCCTGCCTGCAGTTGCTGGGAGGGTTTTATGGCCCCCCTGCCACCCCCAGCTCTGGGTGGCTGGTTTTCTTTATGTGTGCCCCAGCCCAAACTTGCCCAATGCCATGACATAACCTGGCAAAAAGGTCACCTGATTTTGGGGGCTGAATGGCTTTTGTTCCCCTGCCAGAGACCTCGGTGAGCAGGGAGGCAGGAAAGGTCTCTGCTGGCTCCTCCAGGAGTTCAAACCAAAATCTGCAGGTTTAGAGGTGACAGATGATTGCAGACTCCTGTCTCTCATCCTGATCCATCCTGCATGGCAGGGGAGGAACAGCCAGGCACTGAGGGCAGCAGAGATATTGATCTATCTCCAGTTTGTGCTCAGAACGTGAGCAACCAACCCTGTCTCACTGGAGCAGGTGGGCTCTGGGCAGTCAGCACTGTCTGCAGATGTCAGATGTTGTTTAGCAGGGAAAGATGTGGATGAACTGCTTTCAGTGGAGGAAAAATTTCCTTCTCTTTCCTTGCTGACTTTTATAATTATCCTACACATCTCCTTGGTAGGTTCATCACAGGTGCAGCTAAAAGTATTCTAACAGCACACAGACCTTAAAGTATCATAAAGGTGGAGGAAAGCTCCTGGTCAGTTTTGTTGTGCTTTGTCTGAGTTTAACTTTAAAGGGAAGTTTAAAAAGAAGCCCTTTTAGGTCATGGCAAGCCAAGAACCTGTCCAGCCTGGCTTGGACTCACTTTCTGTGAGCAGTCATGGAGGCCGTGCTCCTTCCCGCGCTCTGGCAGCCCAGTGATGTGACATATCCAAAATGCTACTCTGGACTAGAAACACATTCTGCAGGAGAGCTCTGCACTGCTTGATAAAGGGCTTTTGCAAAACTGACTTGAAATAAAAGCAGTAAAGCTGTCACTGAAATGTAAATGATTAGAGCAACGTGACTCCCTGCTTCCCTCAATTCTTCTGCTCATTCTTGCTTTTAGCAAATGTTATTTAAAAATAGCCAGTTCAGGATGCCTTGGTGAGAGTGTTCTTGCCTTTGGGCCAGAGAGCCACTGGCTCAGTACTAGACTGAGTGGGTCAGTGGTTTGGGTCCCACACAAGGGCAGGGTCCCTGCAGAGCTGCAGGTCCAGCCTGCCTGGGTGGGCACTGGGGAGACCCCAGGCTGCTCCCTTGGGATGAGCATCCCCATGCCATCAGCACCCAGGAGCTCCTGCCCTGCCTGGCACATCTGCCTTCTCCAAAAGTGCATTGGGGATGGGGATCACAGACATCCCCTTTCCAGCCAGGATCTGGTGTGAAGCAAGTGGAGGGTTCTACAGGGTGACAGCCCCAAGTGTCACCTCCTTCTTGCTGACAGTGCTTTCTTCCTGTGCTTGTTCTTTCTCACAGCACAAAATCACTGAAGATTTCAGTGACCTGCTGGATGACATCAAAAAGACTTAGTGCCACTCTGATATCATTATGGATGGGTTTTGTTTCACCATCCCATTTACTGACCTGTATTTGCTCTTGCTGGATCTCCAGGATGACACACTGAACAGGAATGGTGGAGCAGCTCTCACAAGAGAGACTCCAAGTCACAGAACAAGATGCCCTTCAGAGGTAGTGAATTATTTTTTTGGAGCAAATGGATATTTTGAGTCTGTTTTCCCTAGGGAAAGTGTGTCTGCTGTCAGCATGAGCCGTGCTGAGAGTCTAGGAAGGCACCATCACATGTCCTGTGCTGGAAATAGACTGGTTTGGTTCCCATCAGGAGGACTGATGTAATTTCCCAGCACCATGTAGTGTTAGTGTGGGATCAAGGTTCATCCCAAATGTAATCAATTTCCTGCTGGAAAATGCAGTGTTTTTCACTGTTGCCCGTTGTGCCTGGCCCTGGCATGTCCTGGGATTCATGGGGTCCTGGGTCTCCCCTGAGTGCAGAGCCCTGAGCAAGTCTCCATCCTCGTGGTCTGGCTCACATGTCCCTCCCTCAGCACCCCTGGGAGAGAGATGAGAGCTGATTCCAGGTTTATGGGGATAGTGGGATTGGAGAATGTGCTTGCTTTAAAGTTTGGGAGATGAGGAGGACTTGCCTTCTTCTTAAAGCACTGGTCAGGCTGTTCTGGGCTTTCTCTCAGCTGTGGACTTCTCTGGATCTTGTGTGGGGAACAGCTAACCCCAGGCAGCAAGTCTAAACCATGTAATGGGAAAAGCCTCCCACAAATCCCCCAAATGGAGACTGCTGAGTTTTACATATCTTGGGTTAACCTTAATGTGATTCAAGCCTATGATCACAGCTTGATACCCATTTGTTTAAAAACCCACAGTCTGGCCTGGAGTACAGAAAAAAATTCCCTGGATATAAAAAAATTCCCTTTTACCCGAAACTCCAGGTGACTGTGGTTATTGTCAGTAGTCTCTGTGTTATTTCCTCCCTATCACTTATCAGGACTGGGGCTTCTGCAAGTGTTTTGTGTGCACATGACACATGTTGTAAAGCAGCTCCTAGATTGTCTTTTTTGATCTTTTGGGAGAAAATTATTTTGAAAGATATTAAAGAAAGTAAAGATATTAAAGAATCAGGAGGCTCATCACTCAAAATACTTGGGATGTCTCCACTGCTCCTTGCTCTGCTGGGTGGATGGAAGGGTGCTTGCCAAGGGTGCAAGCTCTCCATGTGCCTTAGATGTGGCCCTTCCCATTTTGCACAGCATTTGGGGATCTTTTCACCATGCTCTCCTCTCCCTGCAGGTTGCAGCATCACCATTGTGAACATACTGGCATATTGGGAGAGACTGTGGAAGTCATAAAAGTAAAATCTTCACCAAATCATGAGAGGATGAAAAGTTAAACTCCTTTTAGGCAGATCATGATCCTTGGTGGCTGTCAGAGCTCTGCCTACAACTTGTGCTTCAAACCTCCATTGAAATAAGCCAGAATGATTGACAAATAAGCCTTTAGGACTGAAAATAATTCTGGAAATATCTTCTCTTTTTTCTGTGAGCTAAAAGGGTGGAAGTGCAGCCACCAGCTCTGGCCCTGTGCTGAGGGCAGCTGCTGATGGAGGGAGGAACGTCGCCATTGAGAGCTGGAGCAGCTGCGGGCTGGGAACGGATCACAGCCCAGGTCCTCTTCCTGGAAACCCTGTGGCAAGGCTGGGAGTAGAGCCCAGGCCTGCAGTGCTCTCTCTCCCTGCCAGCTCCCTCTTTCTAAGATCAAGCAGCCTCAGCACAGCAAAAGAGCAGCTCCGAGTCAGCAAACCCACCCTCGCTAAGGAAACGGGCTGAGATTCCTCGGAACAAAGCAGCTTGTTGTGTGCTCTGATGCTGATCAGCACCTTGGAACAACCTGCTCGGCCTCCTCTGCAGTTCCAGTGCAAACACACCCACACAGCTCGGGGAAATCCGAGAAGGGAAGAGGAGAGCTGGGAGCAGCAGCTGCTGGTGTGTGCAGCACGAGCTGTGCCAGGACAGAGCTGCGCCCCAAACTGAGCCATGGTGGCTTGGATGGCAGAGGCTGATGTGCCAGGGATGATGAAGGCTGAGGCACCCTGACCCCTCCAGTGCTGCAGGCAGTGGGGGTGAGCAGAGCAGGGCTGGCTGCACAGCTTCACTTCGCCCCAGCTCAGTGTCCTGTTCTCGTGCTATGGCAGGGACCAAGAAGTGATGTGGGGGTGCCCAAAGGGAGCAGAGTGCCTGGGGGGAATGTACACTTGGGGTTTGGCTCTCTCTTGGCTGGTGGTAGGGGCAGAGGGGTGTGTGCCTTGCAGCAGGGATGCTGGGGCTCAGGGTTGCTCCTCTGCTCCTGTGCAAACAGGCTCATGCCCTCGATGACCTGGCTGTCAGGCAGCCACAAGCTGTGCCTTTGATGGCATTGCTGCCATAACATCAGGTGAGTTTTCCTCAGTTTTGCTTGACCATTCCCTGTGATTCTGCACAATGAGTGGGAGTTCAGCACTGCCAGAGGAACACAGAATCCCAGAATGGTTTGGGTTGGAAGGAACCTTAAAAATCTCTAGTTTCAGCCCTGCTGCCATGAGCAGGGACACCTTCCACCTGACCAGGCTGCTCCGAGCCCTGTCCAACCTGCCCTTGAACACTTCCAAGTTGGGACATCAACAGTTTCTCTGGGCAACCTGTGCCAGTGCCTCACACCCTCACAGGGCAGAATTTCTTAAAAATATCCTCTTTTTCACTGTATTATGGCTTCCAGCCATAAAATAAATGAGACCCCAACGTGAGCAGTATCTAAGCAAAATTATTGATGCACCCCTACAGAGCAGAGAGGGTCGATCTTGCAGAGCTCTGCCTGCCACTGTTGAGGCTGTGCCTGCCTCTCACCACCCCCAGAGAGCTCGTCTGCATTGCTCTCCAAAATCTGCCTTTCCAATCCCAGCCCTGGGTTGCCATTTGTAGTGTTTGTGCCCCAAAGCATTCCCCAAGCCAGCTGAGAGCTGAGAACAGGAGCTCCTTGTAAAAGGGTGAGGGAGAAAACAGTGACACAAGCTCCTGCTGAATTTGTTTTTCATGTTCTCATTTGTAATCATTTTGTGTTTTATGAGGGATACTTCCTAAAACTTTGCCAACATGATGGAAACATATGTGGTGCTCTTATTCACGATGTGACCCTTTTGGTGGAGAGATAAGATGAAAACCTGCTTTTCTCTGACATCTCCACAGCATATGGTCCAGTGAGATGGAAAGTCAGTGGTGTGGGGTACCTGATCTTCCCCCAGCCATGCCAACTCTGTTCACTCCTCCAGAATCACAGCCCACATAACTCTGTATGTACAATTTCCAGGTGTTTTTTCTTACTAATTATTTATTTAAACTTCTTCTCCTTCTCTTAAAATTTTGTTTTACTAGGGGTTGCCCAGCTCTGTGGCCTGTGGGTGATACAAAAAGTATTGCTTGGAATTTTCTCTGAAATGCAGGTTTGCTCGTGTGCTGGCTTCAAGGACAGAGCCAAAATAGGGCAGCAAACACTATCCCTAGAAAGAGTTATTGCAGGTTTCAGAGCTAATTATGCCAAGGTTAAAGGACCTTTGCTTATTTCAATTAACAAGTCCCTCTACAAAGGGTATGACTGAGTTATCAGCATCACTGGCTCTATTTGGGCTAACCACAGCTGTCACTGAACAGGGACAATTCCTGCAGCATCTGTGTTTGGGTGAGTGACAAGGGCCACCTTGAGTCCATGAGCCAGGACTACTGCTCATGGGCCCTGGGTGCCCAAAAATGCAGGGCTGGCTCTCACCAGCAGCACTGCACCTGCAGCAGCAGCACGCTGCTTGGCACCCCCAGCTCAGGATGTGGGCTGTTGGTTATCCTGGTTTTCATTATTTTAGTGGTGAGAGAAAACTTTTGTGTAGAGTAAAAAACAATCCTGAGCCTTGCTGTGTTTATAGGAAGGGCTCAGACAGGTTGAAGGAATGGTGTGCAAGGGCAGGAGACTGCAGGACAGCAACCAGTGTGAAGGGACACCTGTCATAAAGGGTATGGAGGTATCTTTTTAACTGAAATTAAAATGTTAATGGCAGGAGAATGTAACAGTGACAGTGGTGAGTAACTTGGAATAAATACAGGGGCCATCAAAAGCAGCTATCTGAAAGGTAGAGAGTGGTAAATTCCTCTAACCTAGCCATGGACTGAGAGAGCTGGGGTTGTTCAGCCCAGAGAAAAGAAGGCTCCAGGGAGACCTTACATCCTCTTCCACTGCCTAAAGGGGCTACAGGAGAGATGGAGAGAGACTTCTTACAAGGGCATGAAGTGACAGGACAAGAAGGAATGGCTTTAAGCTTAAGGAGAGTAGATTTAGATTAGATATTAGAAGGAAATTCTTCCCTGTGAAGGTGGGGAGGCACTAGCACAGGTTGCTCAGAGAGCAGTGTGTTGGGATGCTGCTCAACTTCTTTAATCAGGCAGGCAGGGCAATGAAAAGCAACCCTCTGAACAATGTCTCTGGTCTTGGGAGGAGCCAGCAGCTGCCCTGGTGCCCAACAGACAGTGTGATGCTGCCCCTCAGCTTTGTCCTGGGGAGACTCGCTGAGCAGACAAACTAGAAATGGGGGTTCTCAGCAAGGAGACCCCTTTATTAAGAAAGGAAATTAATGTATTTTGTGAGTTGAAGTCTCCTGCAATCTGGGCTGGTGAAAATTAGGACCAGGCCAAAAAAGTCAAGGAGGCCTGCACCAGTGTGAACCAGACTTCATGAAATAGAAAGGAGAGGCCCCTTTTGTCAGGCGATGGCTTTTCCTCAGGAGCTAAATGATACATAATGTTTATATAGTGTTTTGCCTCTCCTAAATGCAGGCTAGACATTAATTGATTCCAGGTTTGCTCTGTGAAGTGGGTCAGCTCTTTCCATTTTGCAGATAAAGGAGTGTGGAATCGCTGCGAGGTGCGCGGGGGCCAGCGCCGGCGCCGGGGCACCTACAGGGATGGCTGCCCTCCCCCTGGGACCACGCTGCCACCTAAATATACACCACTTCTGATGAATGTGGAAATCAGCTGGGACTCTGTAAACCCAGCTACATTAAGCCCGGTTCAAATGAAATCTGTTTATGTCTCCATTGCTCGCCACTGGTCAAAGCAGGACTTAACCAACCCAACGCTGTTTGTGTTCAAAGCCTCTTAAACCCTTGCTCTGACTGTCTTGAAGTGAGATATAAAGTACTTGCTGGGACCTGGCTGGAGGCCAGGGAACTGTTTCAAACTCCTCTCTCTCTTCTGCTCATGGGGCAGTTTAGAAAAAGCATCGCACATTTCAAACAGTGATGGAAAAAAATAATTTTAATTCACTTCTGTTTACATAGTGTTGGAAGCTTGGGAGGGTTTGGGCAGACAATTATTAATGGTTTAAATTGGCATGGTAAAAATGTTGCCGTGGTCTGGGAACACGAGCTGGCTCCCCAGGCCCTGGTGCTGGGTCAGGCAAGCACTGGCTGCAGGATTCAGAGAGCGAGGACCTAATGGCTGGGTGGGTCCCACTGCTCTGCTTCCTTTTGGCATCTTGGAAAGAGCCTCCTGCCCATTCTGCTGAGGCTGAACTGCAAAAACCCAAAGCCTGGATCTGGGGAAACACTCTGCTCTTCCCAGTCACCTCCATTTCTGGATGCCCAGCCTGGGGGTGTTTGGTGATCAGATCAGAGGGATGCAGAGCATGCCCACCCTGGGAGCACCACTCCTGCACTGCAGTCCCAAAGCTTAACTGCTTAAAGATTTTGGTCCATCCTTTTGGGAGCATGGCCCTTTATTTTTGGTTAGTACCTTGTGTGAATCAGCTCCAAAGCAGGTGGAGCCATTCCTGAATGTGCAGCATGGGAGTGAGAGGGTAATTGGGTGCTGTGTAAAGTGCCCTGAGCTCTCCAGGTGTCAGAGGAGATGAGGATGGGCAGGCACTGTCCCCCTGCAGCGTGAGCCTGGCCTGTGTGTTCCATCCTCACATCCATCCCTCAGGTGACTCAGACACAGTTTTACTGGTCTATCGCTCAGCAGGACCTGGCACCTGTAAAACTGCTCTTAATTACTTCCCAAGTTACTCACCAGGGTGATGTTGATTTTGTCCTATAACCCAACAGGACTCTGTCTATTTAGTATAGAGCACTGCCCACCATAACTCTGTTGTCTTATTTATTGGTGTGTGATCATCAATGTGTGCATGTGTCCATGGCTGGATGTTGGACACCACTGCACTGCTCACAGAAGCTGCCCATGCTGGTTTTGCTTTCCAGCCTGTGCCTACCACTCTGCAGCACCTCCACACAGAGCTGTGATGCTGCTGTGAGGCTCTAGCAGGTTCTTAAGTGCCTGCACAAGGGGTAACAGCATGAGAAGCACCTGTGAGCTCACACATGCATAGGAAGCAGGGATTGTACCTCTAGCCATGGCACTGACTGCCTCTGATCTGCTTTGCTCTGCTTTGACTCCTGAGGTTAAAACAAGGGCCGTAGTAGCTAAGAAAATAGTAGAAAAAATGATGGTTGGGAAATAAATCCATGCCAGCATCAGTTCCTGCAGCATCTAGACACTGCTTTGAAGCTGTGCCCTCAAAATATTCCCTCCATGATCCATGGGATTACCCTGCACCATGGTATCTGAGTGCCAGCATTACAAAATTCATAAGCACAGGCTTTATCTGCCTACTTTGCAAGTCATCCTTGCACAGCAGTCAACAGCACTCTGCTCAAAGGCATGTTGGTGTTGGAGGCTGCATCTCCTACTGCTGCCACTTTGGCTTTGCTGAAACCAGGCTAGGAACTAATCTGAGCCCATTAACTGTCGCTGATGTATTCAAAAACCAAATCTGCAATGTGAGAAATATTGTATTTAAAAGAGAAAAATTAATTTATGAGGATAAATTCTGGAGGTTTTATGTGCAGCCCAGCGACTGGTCTTCTCCAGAGGACTTCCTTGAGGGGTCATGACTTATTTCTCCAAGGCTGCAGGCCCTGGGCAGTGAGACATGGACAGAGAAGAGGTTTCCCTCTGTGATCATTAGGTTGCAGTCTGTTTTTTTTCCTGTGCTGGGAGAAGGTATTGGATGAAACATCTGTGAATAACACATGGGCTGAGAAATGCTTCATGAGCTTAATCATCACCTGGGTGAATCAGACAGGGAAACCAGCCTTTATTCTGCAAGATAACTGCATCCCACAGAGATTTGCCACTTGAGAAAGGGCTCAAAGTTTGTTCCAAAATTGTGCTACTGAGTGGAGTCCAGCCTCACTCTGCACAAGAGGTAATCTTCAGATGGATGCTGTATTTGATATGACACTCATAGGCAGCATCATGCTCTGATAAAAGTTGTGTTACCTGGAGCCATCTCAAGGAATATTTTAGGGAACTCAGTGGGAACTCCCCTGGTTCAACATGGGGAGAGTCCAGTTAAAAGAAGATTAGGAAAAGTCCTGAACCTGGGTTTTCTGTTATAAAAGGGATAAGTACCTGAATCCTGCCATTCATGCTCCTCTTGCATGCCCATGCACCAGGGCTTGTGGCAGCTGATGGAGTTACCCTGGACTGATGCTAACGTGGGAAGAGGATCAGTCCCAGTGCTTTGAGACTGTCACTAAAATACTGCCAGGTACCAAAGAGCATGTGGGGAAAATGCAGCTGGGGACAACGGTGAGAGGAGCAGCACAACAGCTCAGACCAGCACAGAAGCAACTTCAGTGAATGTTTCATGGCTTACCACCCTCAGCATGGGATGTGCTCCAGAGGTTTCTTTTCTGTCCAATTTTCCATTTTGCACTGGAACTGGGCACTTCTGAGCAGATGCGTGTGGATTTCTGTTGGATTTCAGCCTGATGAGCTGCTGCTCTGCGTGGCACGCTCTCCTCTGGGGTATCCCCAGGCAGGCTGAGCCCAGGCCAGGCCCTGCCTCACCGTGGGGTCACTGCCTGTGGCTGCAGGTTGGTGATCTGGATGGAGACTTTCTGGAGTCAGGTCCTCAGCCCCCAGGCTTAGATGCGACAAAGAAAAGATGGTAAATCAAAACATTTGGAAATCTGTTTCTTATTTACTGTACTGCCAAGCTGCTGTGAGGCTTGCTGGAATCACAAGCCCAGAAAAGCAGAGTGGAAAGGATTTTCCTACTGATATTGTTGGCAGTGGGAGAGACCTTGCTGCCTGCTGTGGCTGGGACAGGTGGGGATGGGATCAGGGATGGACTTTGTGTTTGCTTGTGAGGGTAAGGTAAACATTCCTTGTCTCCCCTCAGCCCTTCTCAAGAGGGATGTTTGTTAAATATTGGGAAGAACTGAAGGCAGACTGGAATATTTGGGAAGGGATGCTCAGAGACACGTTTTAGTGGTGACAAAGGGTAAATGTGTCAGATTATAGTGGCAGGAGAACAGCAGTCAGATGCTCAGGCCACAGCAAGTTTTGTTGGATGTTTTCATGCTCACAGCATCACCTGAAAGGATCTCCCAGCACTACTTACCCATCAGGCATGGGGAGAGATGCCAAAGTGTGCAGAAGATGGTTTATGGAACCAGGGAGCTCTTCCCAATGCATCAAGGCCCCACATCTTCCCTTTCCTGCATCTCTCCTGGGAATGTCAGACATCATCTCACACACTGCAAGCAGGGTAGGCTGAGCAGGGAAAGTTTCCCAGACTCTTTTGGGCTGTGATGCCAGCAGTCATAATTGCCTTGGCAGAAGCAGCCACAGTTGTTCAAACCTGCCCTCCACCCGTGAGTCAGAGTGGAAGTGCTGGAGTCATGGGATGGCTCGGAGCAAAGATGCAAAGTTGGGAGCTGCCTTCAGAGATTCTTATTTCCTTGAGGGAAAGTCTGAAAAAATATTAGTATAAAATTTTAGTATAGTAAAATATTAGAGGGAGGTAGAGAGAGTCCAGCAGCCATAGAGCCTGCCTGCAGCCCTCAAGGGCAGCAGTGGGCTCTGCCAGCTGGGATGGCAGGCAGTGGCACCAGGAGCCTCCACTCCTGCAGGGGATGGGACCATCCCCAGTAGCAGCAATGCCATGGAAAGCAGCCATGCAGTTGGTGGGTGCCCATGGGTGGGCTGTGGCACCAGGGCCATGCCCTGTGAGCTGTTCAGGGCATGTTTTGCAGAGGCAGCATTCACTGGGCAACCACCCTCCTGCTTGGAGCACAAAGGAACACAGCCCACAGTGGGACAGAGCCCCACGTCCTGTGGGAAGGTCTTGTGGAGAACCAAGCTCCCATGGGTGGGGCTGCATTTGTGAGTGTGTCCTGCTTAGGTCAGAAAGCATGAGCAGATGGCTCAGCAGGGTTTCCTGAGGAGAAATGGCTTTGGGCATCTCAGAGGATCACTGGTAGTGAAAGCACTTCTGCTCAGGGGGTGCCAGTCCCCTTCTGGTTCATGGCATGCAGGAAAGAGCAGAGCCAAGGGGAAATAAACCCTCAGCATCACCAGGTGGGGGACAAGGAATGCAAGCTGCTTGCCCATGACACCTGGCTCCATCTGAGCATGGGGAGAGGCAGCAGAAAGGACTGGGGATCGAGGAAGTGTGGGATGGGTGCTGCTGGAGCCAGCGCTTTGCAAAGCTTCTGTGGGGAGAACTTGGCATGAGAACTGCTTCCTGCACATGGAAACTGTGGTGGGATGCAGTCAGCCTGGTTCCACAGGATGGCTGAAGTGGTCAGAAGCTAGTGGTGGCAGGGATGTCCTGGTGTGGGTGTTGGACCAGTCTGAAGGCAGGTGGGAATGGAAACCCCAGTACCGAGCTCTCCCCAACCTTGGGGAGGTCCTGTCACCTCCAGACTCCAAGTTCATGGCTCAGAGCCATCTCTCGTTTAGTCCCAGTGAATTACTGAGCCCCAGGAAGCCAGCCTTACTGAGGCTTTTGTAGAAGTCAAGGGCTCAAATTGAGCAGGAGCTTGGGGAAAGCGTTTCCCTTGTTAAAATAAATGTATTAGTTTAATATGTACCAGGAGAGGATAGGGAGTTCTCCTTGTTAAATATTTACCAGTCAAACCCTGCTGAGGACTTACTTGGAGCAATTCAGCTTTAGTGATTTCCTTCTATTGTGGTCTAAGTCTCCAGCATTGCTGGGAAATGCAGCAGGGCCAGGACAGCTGGTGACAGACCTGAGCCCCGGGCAGAGGAATTGCAGCTGGGGTGGCCACCCGCCTCTCTGGGGACACTGCGGCGCCTCGGCACCACCCCACGGCTGCCCTGGGACCTAAATGGAGATGTGGACACCTGCCTGGAGAAACACAGGGAGCATCTTGTTCCCAAAGGGGAGCAGAGAACAGGGCAGATGCCCAACAACCAGGCAAAAGAGAATAAACCTTAAAAAAAGGTGAGTAGACACCAGAACGTGGCTCTGTGCCTTACCTGTCTGTCACTCCTGAGAGCATCCCGACATCCCAGACTCATTACAGTCCATTTTAACAAGGAGCATTATTTCTCTGGGGGCTCATCATCTTGGGAATGGGAATAACTGTAAACAACACAAATTGTGAATTACCTTAATTTCTCTAAAATGTCCCTTCTGCTACCTGATGGTGGAGTTAAGCCATGTCCAACAGCTCAAGATTTCCTGACATAGCTGTTCAATTTATTAGACCAATTTTATATTTATGTGATTTACATGTATATATATTAACCTGACACACATTTACATAAGCAATTTGTCATTTACAAGTTTATATTCCAGCAATCTCTACAGCCCTTAAAACTGAAACACATTTTTTTGTAATCAAGTTAAATTCGGATAATTTCTATTGTTGGTGACTCCACATTGTTTTGTAACACTGCTGCTTTCCCTTGAACTCCCTAGAATAAAATGGAAAAATGAAGGGCATGAGGCATGTCTGTGGAAATGCTCCTGCCTTGTTGGTTCCCTGCTCTCCTGAAGGCAGCAATTGCAGATTGTCAAGGATTGCGTCGCCGTGTGTTTTTTAAAGAATGACTCGATTAATAATCTTAAGAGAAAACAGATGCATGAGGTTTGCAACTAGAACTGTGGATATTCCAGGAGACATCAATTGTTGGAAGTAAACAACAGTCCTGATTCAACAAAGCTCTTAAGCAGACGCTTAACTTTGAGCATGCACTTAGCCCAGGCTTCAGGGAGGTGTTAACATATGTTCTGCTGTATAAGGAGGGACTTAAGTGCGTACTTACAGTTAAGCTTGTGCTTAAGTGCCTTGTTGAATTGGGGCCAACAATTCAGCTCTCCCTCTGTCTCCCTGACATTAACTGTGCCTGACATCCAGGAAATTCAAACAGGGGCTGCAGTAGTCACCTACCAGCAGAACTTTTCCCTTCAGAATGGAGCTGTGGCTATTTTGCAGCACGGCTGAAGTGCTCTGGGTGGCAGGGTCAGGTCACCCCAAGCACCTCTGTGCCCCCATCACTCCCCATCCCTTGGGATCCCCGTGGCACCACCTGTAGAGAGGTAGAGAGACAAAAAACCCAATGTATTTGTAAGTCTCTATGAAGACCCAACCTCGATATCTATCGTCTTTTTTACTGTTTTTTAAAATCAATAATTTTTTTCCATAATGTTCTACATGTTTGTCAAAGATGTCGGCTTTCTTTTTGCTTATTTTTAAGTGGTTGGGGTTTTTTTTAAGTCCTGAGAAGGAAGAATTGCACTGTGCAATGATTTAGCATCCATTGTCAACCTGTACGAATGAAAAGTTAATTTTTGCAATTTTTTGCCTTTGTAGTTTTTTCTCCTGTTACATTCTCCATCTGCTGTACATAGCTGGTGAATATGGATGGGAAAGGCCTCAGTGTCTTCACAGGTTACTGATGACCTCCTGGACCAGCCTGGATGCTCTGGATGCCCTTCCAATTACCTTGAGACCCTTCACTTGGCTGTAGGGCCCCTTCCTTTCAGACCCAAATCACTGAGGATGAAGGTCTTTGCTCACTGTGATGACACTTTGAATCAGCATCACTGAAAAACCCAAAACCCAGCTCACAGTTGTGCCTTGGGATCAGTTCATCATCACTTGCCAGATTTTATTTGCAGTAAACCAGATTTTTCTGAAAACTGAGCGGATCTTGTTTCATGAGCCAGGGAGAGCTCAGTGAAAGCAGCTAACAGAGTCGATACCTCCAGTTCCAAATCACACAAGGCAAATCCTGAACCAAACATTCCCAGAGGTTTCCTGATCTCCTGATCTGAAGTTCTGCCCTTCTTGTAATCAAAGGGAACTTTTGAACTTGCTTCAATGGTGCCAGAACTGCTTTTTCCCCAGGATTTTATTTATGGGTGGTTTTTAAACTGTGGGTATAGCAGTTGCCTTTCCAGTTCCAGCTTTCTGTCTATCCTGTTTCTGTCCAAAAGTCACAGCTGGGGAACCATGCTCACTGCCAAAAAAAGGAGTTTGTTTTACCTGCCAAAGCCAGGTGTGAGGGACATGTACCCCTCAGTTAAAAGTGTCTCAGGGAGCGTCATCCAGGTGCAACACCAAGTTTTCTTGAATAAAAAAAAATATAATATAGACCTCAAGGACCAGCTCTTCTGTGCTTATTTTCTTTTCAGATGGCAGCATCCAAGTTCCAGTTATTTCTGTCTTGGAAAATAAAAAAGTCTACCAGAGGAAAAGGAATGTGAGTTTGCAGCAGAGTTTGGTACCTGCAAGGCTCCAGGCTGGAGTGCACACTCCTGATTTATGGTGTACTTGTTAAAACCACTTGTTCTTGTCATAACAAAACAGATCGAAGTGAAGCTGGGTAGAAGGTCCCCTTCTAGCTGGCACTTCATCATGGCTTCTTACTCTGTCTTAGGTTCTGGGGGTTTACAGTTATATAAAACTTAATGAATCAGTATACTTTAGATTTCCTTCCTAATGCATATGGGTTCAATTAACTGCACTGTTTGCTTATTTAAGCGTTTTCATTAAATTGCTTTACTATATTTTCCCTCAATTGAAAGGGAACATGGTGGGGCTGATGCCATCTGCCACCATCAGTTTAGCAGAACCTTTTTCTTTGTTCAGGTCCATTCTTTTTTATTAGAAGAGACCCTCCTGCCCCTGGTTCCCTGTGTGCCACGCACTTATTGCATTCTCCTCTTCCGACTGCAGACCGACAAACAAAAAGCTTGAGCAAGGGCCTTCATGTATGGTATTTTTTAAGGGTCTCTTTTACAAGATCAGTTGTGTTTTGCCCCCCACCCCCTTCTCTCCCCCTGCCTGCAGATCCCTTTTTTGCTCCAGCTTGTGAATAAATAGTAAAGCTTGTGAATGGCTGTCAGCTCTTGCTGCCTGGCTCTGCAGGGTGGAGGATTGCTGTGGCCAAAACACCCAGCCAGGCTGCAGGCTCAGCCCAGGACAGCAAGAACAAGGCAGGAGAGGTTTTCTCCCCATTGTTAAGGAATAGCTGATTCTAGCATCTCACCAAACCTTCCTGAAGGTCCTTCTCATGGCAGGGGATGGTGGCCCTGACTTCACCCACAGCTTATTTTCTGGATCTGGTGCTCTTAGGGCTTTACACATAGTTGTCCCCCCCACACAGAGGGGGTGTTTTGTTACATTCCTCCTTGTTGTTTTGCTCCATCCTTTTGAGCTGCATCTTGCAGTGTAAATGCTCAATATGAGTGGCTCTGTGTGTCCCAAAGGGCTGGTGGTCCCAAGAGGGCTCCTGCCCATATCCCTCCAAACACCCCACACTGCCCAGGGATGCCCTTCAGGGATGGACAGTGCCTTCCCCTGTTTTACAAACTAAACTGAATAAACTCACCCATCTGATTTGGAGTGCAATCTGCACCCTGTCACACAAAGCAAGTTCTTTATACACATCACTAATAGAAAAAACATCCTGGAGAATACAACAAAAGAAGGAAAAATATTCATCCTGGAGGACTCTTGTCCAAAGGCTGGATTTTTTGATTTGGAAATGCAGCATTTGATATTGCATTGTTTATCTGCCATCTCTGGGCTAGGAAGCAGAGAAGGCACCCGTGCTCCTGGAGCAAAGTGGTATTTTGCAATACAGTGTGAGGTGGAAAACGCCCCAGCATTTATCATTTTCTGTTCTCTGCTACAAACATTTTATGTAAGAGAAGATGCAAAGACAATAAATAACTTGCCCTAAAGGCACACAATGAATCTGTGGCAAGGCCAGCAAGAGAAAGGCTTTTAACCATTGGTAGCAAAAGCCCTTGTCCTTCCCAAAGTCTAAGGGAGCTGCTGTGTTTGTGGAGGGCCAGAGCATGCTGTGAGTGTTTCACCCAGCCTGTGCCCCTTTTTATAGAAGGATTTCAGTTTGTGAAGCAATGTACCAGACCAAACATCTCCAAGAATGAGACAGAGAGACAGAGAAAGAGACAGAGAGAGAAAGAGAGAGAAAGAGAGAAAGGAAGGAAAAGAGAGAGAGAAAGAGAGAGAAAGAGAGAGAAAGAGAGAGAAAGAGAGAGAAAGAGAGAGANGAAAGAAAGAAACCACCCTTCAAACTCTTTTGTTTGCAGGAAAATGAAATTAAGAAAAAACAAAATGTGGAAAAACTTAATTTAAACTGAAAGGCAAAGTCTTTCTCCCCCATGGTAAGACTTTTTCTTCCTTTTCTTATTTTCAAGGTTTTCCGATTTCTGTTTTTTTCAATGAAAATGCAACCAAAGCACCAAAGATGTTGCAAAACACCTCTGAGTTGTAAAATTAACCTTGCAGGGGGAGTGGGAAGTGGGGATCACCTGGAGAAACATCAGATTGAACCCTTGAATGTATCCTGGTTCCCCCCTGCACAGCAGCTCCTGGGCACGGGGACCCCACCCTCTGCCACCAGCCCCCCGTACAACTGCTGGGATCTGCCAAAATCATAAGGAATCACCCAAAAAACGCCCAAACTGATGCAGAGTCTGGACTCTGGGAGACTTTTTGAGAGAGTGGTTTGACAGCCCTGCCAGGTCCAACCTCTCTCTGGTGCCCTTTCTTCTGTAAGTGAGGCATAAAATAAATTTAAGCTGCTGGCTGTGGTAAACATTCCCTCCAAACATGCCTGTTCTTGATGCCCCAAATGCAGATATTCAATTGTGGAAGAAAGTGGAGAAAGAAAGAAANTATTTTTCTGAGAGTTCAGAGGGGGTTTTGCCGCTCTGCTGACATTTTGCATCATCTTCTTTTTTTTGCATCGGGGAAAAAAAGGGAAAAAAAAAAAAAAAAAAAAAAAAAAAAAAAAAAGAAAATAAATTAAAAGAAAAGAAAAGAAAAGGATAGAGAGAAAACCCCCGATGCTTCCAAGACACTAAAAATAGACTCTGATCACTTACCAAATGGTAAAATGAAAATGATTTGCTTTGAATAGTCTCCAGAAAGGCTCAGATACAATGTCTTGTGGAGCAAAATTGAATCAGTTGAAAGTGCAGACGCCAGCTCAGCCTAATCCCTCCCAGCTGCTTTGCTTTCCTTTTTTTCCAACAAGCAGCCCCTAAAAGTCATCTCCCTAATCCTGCAAACTGAAATTCAATCTTGTATTTTTTTTTTAAAATCAAGTTTCAAGCCTGGGGCTTGCAGGGTGGGGGAAGAGGAGGAGGGAGGGCTTTGGGGTTGCCTCCTTCCCCTCGCCCTGGCTGCAGTAAACACAGCCTTGAATTCAAGGAAAAGCTTTAGACTACAATTCACTTGGCTTGAGCCAAACACACAAATGTGATGCCTTTAAAGCCCCTCCAGCAGACGGTAGATAGCTTTGAGATGTTCACTAAATGGCTGGCTGGTTGCTGCCTATTTTGTTGCTGATTGGGGGCCCAAGGAGACCTTGTCTCTGGGTTGTTTTTGGCGGTTTTTTTTTTTTTT
>VZRH01008146.1:270264-280458 GCA_013397555.1 Urocynchramus pylzowi
TTCTTTTCTTTCCTTTTTTTTTTTTTGGTGTCTGCTGTTATCAGTGATTTTGGGTTGGGCATTTACCTAATGCAAAGACCAAGACAAACAGTTTCTCACAGAGGCTGGTGATTGCAGCCAGCAGTGCATGTACGGGCTCTGCTATCTCGGGGAATACCGAGAGGTATTTATGACACTTTCCCAAGAGTTTCCCGACTCCTGCCCTCCACTCCCCCAGTTCCTGCCACGTGTGCGGCTTGCAAGGACTCAGGAAAGCCTCCTGGGGCATCCCAGTCCTCAGCTCCCTCCATGGCACTTGGAAGCATAACTCCATGTGCTTCCAAATCTGCTTTGTCAGTCGTTGCCACCTGATGGTTCACTGATCCCAAATATTTTTGGCAGCAAATGATACTGGTTTGATTTTGGAGAGTAATTGAGAAGTGATAAAATAACAGCAAAACGTTCAAAACCAAATCCCACAGCTCAGCATCCTGGTAATTCAAATTCCTGGGTCTGAACACTTCCAAACTCAGGGCTCCAGAGCTTTTCCCCCATTCAGCCATGCAGAGTGGTCCTATGAGGCTTTTGTTTGAACCCAGGTCAGGGTCCAGAATCTGAGCAGGAAAAAAAAAGATGTCTAAGAGTAAGAAGAAGACACCAATTTTACTGGATAGAAACTCCCCCACAATGGCTGCAGGCAAGTTTAACTCACCTGGTCAGGGAAAGATTCTGGGTGCCAAAGGAAAACAGGAAACAAAACTTAAAAGAAATAGAGGAGAGCTGAGGTGGGAGCCTTTGATATGACTTGTCTTACCCTGGTAGTATGATGACAAAAACCCCCACACAGTGAAAATCATACTTTTCACAGATACAGAGATGATTATTTTCTCTGTTCTACACTTTTCTTCCTTTTGTTAGCATAATGGCCCCAACCCCCCCAGCATGTCAGAAGCAAACTTCTACTTGTTCACAAGTGGTTGTTATTTCTGCTCTGAGATTCATGGGGTTACATGACATTTACTCAGATGATTTCCATTCTTGCTTTCTGTACCCCTGTGCCCATCTGTCTGATACAGGGCTGGGTCTCTGAGAGTGCTGAAGTTTTGTGGAACTGAATTACCTCTTGTCTAATGAGAGAGAGTGCACTGGGCACCCAGATCAGATGGCCCCATGTGCTAGTTGCTGGATTTTATGGTGTAAACTGATGGACAGTAGAGATAAACATAGATAATTAAATGGGTAGAGGTACACAGGTACATGGGAGATGGATAAATTAGAATAATTGGCATAATTATATAAATATACAGGGTCTGTGCAGAGAGTGGATAATTTGATATTAATGCAGAAGATGTGGTGATGGAGGAAAAGCCTGTGCATGAGCCATGGGGTGGCCTAGCCAGGGGTAAGGGTGGTCTTGATGCATGTCAGGAATAGAAGTGGGATGTGCTGTGTTAGAGCAAGTCCTGCCTGGGTGAGCAGAAAGTTTATCTAGCAACTGGGTGGATGGATGGATGGATGGATGGATGGATGGATGGATGGATGGATGGATGGATGGATGGATGGATGGATGGAGGGATGGATGGATGGATGAGCAGTGGAGCTGGGAATGAGGGGCTGACGAGCTGCATGGTGGGATGAATATGGCTATAAAACAGAAATATTCTAAAACATACAGCTAGGTAAGGGAAAAGAAGGAAGGAAGGAAGGAAGGAAGGAAGGAAGGAAGGAAGTTTGTCAGAGAAAAATGCATGGAATGGCCTGAAGCACAGCTGAGCCTGGTGGCCATGTTAAAATGAGCAAATAGGTGTCTGTGTGTCAGGTATTGGTTTGTTGTATGGGTGTGGAACACATAAATATGGAACAAGAAAGCTGGACTGGGTGGGTAAAGTGGATGGCTGGGAATTTAAGTGGAGTAAATATAATCTGGATAGACTGAAATATGGAAAGCAGGTATTGTAAGTCTGTAGCTGTAAAAGGTATCAAGGAGATAAGTCCTGAGAGAGTAGAAAACAGTGGAATGTAAGGAACAAATGGACACATGAACTGTTGCTGTGTCTGTTGACATATTTAGGGTTGTAAAGACATGTTTGGCTACATAAATTCCAGTGACATGAGCCACAGTGGTGCTGACATATCTAACACAGGAAAATGGATGTAACAAGGAAAAGGTGATCCACTGGAAGTACTGGGAATACACTGGCAATATTCTGAGGCTAGTTCAGCTGAGTGGAAATCAGATGGGTGGGTGGATGAAGAGGTGGTTCTATATACTGGCTGAATTATCAGAGGAGCTCATATTAGCTAGAAATATTGACTAGATAAAGATGTAGAGAACAAATTAATAAATTAAAGGCCAACAGAGAAAGAGATTAGATTGAGAGGGACAAGCTGACAACAAACAGAATATGTGTTGCCTGGGTAAAGGAATGGAAAGATAGCTGGAAGAATGGAATAAACATATGCCAATAAAAATGTGCTGATAGGTGAATGAGGCATTGATTATGGGGAATGTAGATAGAGGGAGGAAGAGATAAAAGAAGAACAATAGCAGAGTTAATAGATGAGCAGTGAGTAGAATAATAGATGAGCAGCTCCCACAGAGAGGGTATCTGGTGATCAAGACTCCTGCAAACACACAGACAGAGAACTGTGAAAAAGGGGATGCACAAGACGTAGGGGAGTGGAGAAAGCATGGGGTCAATGCACACAAAAAAAGATAAAGTGTACAGACAGGAGAGGGGAGTAGATATGGGAAAAAGCAAAAAAGAACTTTAGGAGGAGTGAGATAAAATAGTAATGGAGTAAATATATTACATATAAAATTCATGCAGAATGAAGAGATTATGCTGAAAAAAAACCAAGCTTGGAACAATTAGCAAGCTAACAGGTTGGGCCAGGTATTGGGTAGATAAGGAGACAGAGGAGTATTCATGAGCTGGGAGTGTTGAGAAATTAGCCTGATGGTACGAATTAGAAAGATGCTTAATGGAAGAGTAAATCCTGGACAGGATGATTGATGAAGAAGGATGTGGGTGCACATACAGATGAGTGGGTACCAGGAAGCTCATCAGAGTGGGTACAAGTGAGCAGAGAAATGAATATGGATGAAACAAGGAGGGAGATGAAAATATATAGTTTGGGATGTACTATGGAAATCCAGAGAGATTAATTGAAATTTGCATCAGATTAATTAGGTAGGTAAGTAGTCACAGGCACTGCCTTAATGAGTATGTCTAAAAGAAACAGAAAAAATATCGTTAATCGTGGCAGTAGTTGCATTGATGTCTTGGGCATGACAGGCAAAATCAGAAGGGGTGAATACATTAGCGCTGTAAGAAAGGATGAGAGTGATTAGTGTATGTGAGATAGATCAGATGTGTGAGACATGAATGTATGCAAAATAGGCTAAGAGGTCAGGTAAATGAGAAAACATGGGGAAAATGCATTATTAAATGTTATGAAACTCACCTATGAGCACCTACAGGGGTGTGTAGGAGGGAAAATTAGATGGACAGAAAGAGAACAGATCTGTTTGCACAAGAAATAAGCATAGAGAGATTACACGATCAAGGCTGACATGTGACTCCCAAATCAATCCTAAAACTAACACTAATTCTAAATTCTGACACAAACACAACTCTTAGCTTAATGCTTATTCTAACATAGCACTAATGCAAATCTAAACCAAAAGTATCTGAAGACAGCACTAATCCAAACCCCTGACCTCACCTAAAACTGCATCCACTACCTAATCCTAGCACAAACTGAGATCTCCCACTGACCCCAATACCAATCCTATCCTACACCTAACCCATGCCTCACCCAAACCCAGCCACAAACCAAACATAATGCTAAATGCTGGACCAACTATATCCCAACTCTAAACCAATCTCTACCCAATCCCAACAAACCTTGACCCTAACTCTAAGCCATAAGCCTTAACCCTGTCTCTAACTTAATCTTAACCTTGCATCTTAGAGGGAATGGGTAGAAATATGTGATACATTCTTATTTAGCTGATACTGTGTTAAACTATAAGAAAGAAGATTAGGTAAATATGTCAGAGCTGGAGTGGTCAGGTTTATGTATTCTAAAGTTATATGGTTTTGTTGGCAATGGGGGAACAGAGTTGGCTAAATGAGTGGATTCAAGGCAGAGATGAACAAGTGAAAATCTAGAGGAGTTATAGCAGGGAGCTCAAAGGGTGCATGGAGATAAGTAATGTAATTCATAGTTATGATTTCAGATCAGAGATCAAGTTGATGTAGATACATAGAACAGAGTGAGGTGTGTAACCTGTGGTTAATTCACATCTCCAGATAGACTTGCAGTAGACTATTATTGGTATGAGACAGGTGAGGAACGAGGTGTATGGGGGAGAAATGTAAAACTGATCAATAGACACAGCAGGGGAAGCCTTGGAATGAATAGGTGTCTGTGATGTCAGAGCTCAGGGGTATGTGGGGGTAGGACAAATAATGGGGTGGGTCCAGGTCAGGAAAGCAGACAGAACCATGGAGTGGCAGTTTCTGAATTTCCCAAATGATGATTTCTGAAAATCCAAATGATTTGACCCTGAAAATGTGACCAGCAGAGGTGCCAGCCTCTGCCTGCTGAGGTTTAGCTCATGGTCTGTAGGTGGGTGGGGAGAGATTGGTGCAGGACATTCCAGCCCCAGGCTCTGCTTCTGAACCTCCTTCTGGGATGCTCCCCAAAGCTGCTGCCTCCTGCAGAGCAGGGAGGGGAGGCTGCTGCCTGTGTTCCCCAGACCCTGGGAGGAGGAAGCAGGCTGGCCCCCAATCTTCTCAGCTACTTTCCAGGTTTTCTGTGAAAGCTTCAAAACCTGTCCCTGTAAATGTTCAAAGAGTGGGGTCTTGTTTTGTGAGACCATAAGATGAAATTTGGGATCTGACTTAAAACAGGGATGGTGAGAGCACAACTCTCCAAAATACTTTCTTCACCTTGCCTAACTTTATGCTTAAACTTAAGCAACTTTAATTTGCTGGCTTTAACAGCAGAGGAGCAGGGTGCTGTGGTTACCCACGGACACAGCCCCTCTGCTCTGCAGCCAGTGACAGATCTCAGCTGGCCTCCCCAGATCAGGGCTTCACCTCATGCCCAGAAGCATTTCACTGGGTAATTTCCTTGTGTGCTTAAGTACTTTCCTGAATTAGCTCTTAAAAGAGTAAACTCTCCTTCTAGACTTTCTGGGAAAAAAGAAAATAAGGGAGTGGGGAGAGAATGGGAATTTTTGAGGGCGCCCAAATGCCAAGAGCCAGCCTTTGGAAGGAGTTTGGGTTCTCACAGTTTCACCCAGGCAGTTAGTGGAGCCTCAGAAGGAGCCAGAGCAGAAACCTCTGGTAGACACTGGTACTGGGTGCTTTCAAAGATCCCACTATGTACTTAGCTGTATCTTCAGACATCTAAATCCCTCTAAAAGTCTCACCCTTAGTGTCTAAATCCCAGGTGCCTAACTCACTTCTAGGAAAATCTCACACCAGGGCTTATTCAGTGAATTTTTTTTTCTTTTTTTTTTTTTTTTTTTTTTTTTTTTTTTTTTAAATCTGGTCCTTACTCACATAGGGCTTTTGAAAATCCCACTGCTAATCTCCTATACCCAGGCATGTATCACTTTGAATCCTGTAATAGAAATTACTTCATGCTTCTGGGGGACAGCCACTACTTTGTCCCTGCTCATACTAGGTCAGATTTTTGTTTTTTGCATATTAACACATAGGTTTTCTGGGATTTTTTTCTGATGGGGACGTCTGAAGTTGGTCGGCAAGACTTGAATTAGCAACCCCGAGCGAGTGCTGTTTTACATGTGATTCCAGGGAGGAATCGCAGCCTGCCGTGGATTGCAGGGCTGCCTCAGCAGAGGTGTCGGGAGGAGCTGGCTCTGGGCTCCTCATTTACATCGGTGGGGTTTGCCCCGGGCACAAGCCTTCGCTCAGCTCCACTGATCTCCTGGGAAGGTTTGTGAGCAAATTTGCTTGTCTCTAGCAGAGACTGAACATTGTTACCTGGCTTTCTGCAAGAAATGGTTGAGTGAAGAAGGGAAAAAAAAAATCAAATACATATGTTCTTTCATTTTTCTTCTTCTTATTTCCTAGGAGAATTTTTATTTGTTGGGAAGTTATTTGGTAAATAAAATTTTTGTGCATATGCTTTCTTCATTAAAGAAATTGGAATTGGTGATAAACAAATTATTTTTTCCTGTAAAAAACCCCACCATTCTGCAGAAGAACAGGCTGGCTGCCACTGAAACATTTTGATAGAAAATCTGCCTGCAGCCCTACTGCTTAATCAGTTTGGAACCGAGCATAGCCCATGGCTTGTTAATAAGAGCAGCTTGTCCAAGCAGTTCACACAATGGTGAGCCACAGAGGAGGCTTGCTGCATAGCTGTGGATTTTATTTTGCAGCTCTGTTAATTAAAATATATTTTACTTTGAAGGAGGTTTTTACTGTTTTCTATGAGGCTGAGCAGAGAACTGTTCTCTTTGATAGATTAAAGGAGGGATATGAAGTATTTTCTTAGAAGTAACAACTCAGCTTTGTTTGATGGGCAAAATGAGTAAAAACACTGTGTAGTTTTGTATTTTTGTTTGTTCTCAGTCTTTGTATATAGGCTGGTTTATAAGTTGGTATATTTGGCTGTTTTGATAGCATCAAACTAAATATTTCACATACGAGTTGCCAGACTGAAACAGAAAAGTCACAGATTCTCATTTAATTGATAAAGTAATTTTTACTTATACAAGCATATACTAAAATAATAAGGCCTGAAACTGTGCCACTGAAGTTAATGACAAACCCTTCATAGGTTTCATATAAAACCTGTATTTTTATTATCCCAGTTCCACTGACTTTTGTTGCAAGATTGCAGCAAAATGTTAGGGCATTTCTAGGTGTTATTTTTATTATACAAAACCCCATTAAAATCGGTACTGAAGCATCCTATTAATTTAAATGGGACTTTGCATAGTTTGCTGAGTTCCAGGCCACAGATAAAGAGAAGTATGCAATTTAGAATTAAACTGACCACAGCTTTTTATTAGAAGACATTTAATCTTGAACGGACTGCGCAGTCTGAGGCATAAAATATTTGTGAACTTCATCTGGGCTGGTGCAACCAGAGCTCCTCTGTGCAGCCTCCCCTGGGTTGGTCTGGGACCTCTCGGGACCGTGCAGCATTCCCAAGCAAACCCAGCAGAGCTCTCCCCAGGCAGCTTTGCTTTGGAAATGCTAATAGGTAAGCCAGCACACCCAGAACAAATGGAAAACTTGATCCCGGTATTTCTCTGGCTCCAAGGATCTGCTTGCCTTGACAAAGCCTGCAATCAGTAGGCAGAAGTCTGGGGACTCCGCGCAGCACCCGCGGGAAGGCAGGGTCCCATCTCGAGATGGAGCCTCTCGAGATGGAAGTGATGCGGCTTCAGGAATTCCAGCTCGAGCTTCACACACTGGAAGCCACCGGGAGGAATGTGCAGGGCGAGGGATGGAAAACCATCGCCTCCGGTGTGTGGAAACACCCACCAGCCAGATGCCGGCAAGGGGAGGTCAAAAACCAGAGTGAGAAGGGTGGTGGTGAGCGGTATTTTACACTGCCCTCCCCCCGTGGGGACTCTGGGGGTAATGAAGCATTAAATGACAGCCTTCCTCGGCTGCCCCAGCGTGGGCACACACCTGGGCACCTCCAAGGGCACATCGCTACGGAAAGTGCTTGTTCAAGGAGGTCCAAAGCCGTGCCTCAAACACTCCAAACCCCCGGATAATTCAAGCTCTCGCCATTGTGGGGGAGACCCGAAGGCTGCTGGAAGCAGGGCATCCGTAGAAGTGCACAGGGAAGGTGAAGGAGCTGCTTTCTGCTCAGTGTCTCCCTGGAATTTTCCTTTCCCTGAGCCATAAATGTGTCAAGATGCCCAAATGTCGCCCAGCAGCAGCGGATCAGCTTTCCGTGGGACAGTCACAGGGCGCGGGACGCTGGTGAGGGACAGAAGGCTGTGTCCCTGGTCCCCAGCTCTTTCCTGCAGACAGTTTGGAGAGGGGCTGGGTGGTTCAGGGCTCCGACAACTGAAACCTGGGGCAGGGTTTGGCAAAACGCGAACGCCGCGCTCTGATTTAGGGCTAGTGGTTCTACCTCCAGGAACAGGAGAAAACGAACACCTCAAATCCTGGCTAAAATCCCAGCGGAGGGCTGGCAGATCCCCTCCCGCCTGGAAAATGGGGGGAAATCCGTCCTTGTGCTGCTCTGGTGACACTCCCGTGGCTGCGGTGAGGGATGGAGCAGCCGGGGAGACTCGGACCCGCTCTGCGGAGCCCCCGGGATGAGAACAAAGCCCTTGCGCAGCCCCCCAGCCCCGGGACGGGCGCGGGAGCCCCCGGGGCACGGAGAGCTGCGACCCTCGGGGAGCGGGGCCGTCCGCGAGGGCTGTTCCTGCCGCCGGCTGCGGGCACTGCACTGACTCCTTACATCGGGTGTGCCATTTGGGGCAAAACAGGAACAGCAATCGCAATAGTTCATAAATAGTAAATAGATAGCAATTAAATCAGAGGGGTTTGTGCTTGCAAAAACTTAAAGGAGAGGGAGAATTAATCGAACAAGCTTTAAAGTTCAGAATGTCGGGGAATTTGGAGAAACAAGAGGAAAACGCACCTTAGAGAAACGGGACGAGCGACTGCTGGAGAAGGAGCAGTGCCAGGGCTCTGCGGGGGTGCTGCAGGGTGCGGGAGGGAAACCCCAGCCCGGCGCGGAGCGCGGGGATTCGGAGGGATGCAGCGATGCAGCGATGCAGCGGCAAGGAGGGCTGGATCCCCAGCTCCGGCCATCCGCGGCAGCGCTCTGCCGTAAAACGGGAGCTGGGGAAGGTTTCCACGGCCAGGGCTGCCCCGGGGAGCGGGGGCAGGGATCGGGGCTCCTTCCCTAAAGGGACGCGGGGGGAGACGGCGCAACTAGCGGGGGAAGCCGGGGGAGCCTCCCCAAAATGTCACCGCGGGGCGGGGGACAGAAAGTGGCTTTTCTTCTTGTTTAGTCGCTCTCTTAAACACAGCCAGAAAAGAACATTACAGGCATTTCTAGATTTCGTTTCGGTTTAGGTTTTTTTTTTTAAGTTTTCTTTTTTATTCCCATGCTCTTAATTTTGAAAAAAAAAATAATCACAAAACATAACTTATAAAACAATATATATACTGCATCCTTATCCACAACAGCATAATTGAAACATCCAGCGTAACGTTTACCACAGGTGTGAAATACACTGGGAAAGAAGTACCGTGTGCATTTTATGTCTCTTTGTCATCTACAGGTAATAAGTATCGACAAAAATAAGCAACAAATATGCCTGCAATTAAACTTCATATGCCTTTTGTATGCGTATTAATAAAAATCATATTTATCATTTCCATGTTTTGTTTGTTGTTTTTATTTTTTCCAACAAGCACTTGTAAAAGTATCTATATTTACATAATAATACCTTAAGATAATAACACCTTAAGAATTTTTTTTGGTTCCTTGTTTTTCCTTCACATTTAGAAAAGCAAGGAACGCTTTCAGCTTTGCTAAGAACCTTTCCCGACGCCGAGGCTCTCTGTTTCTCTAGCACAGATGCAGTATCTGAAATCACTTCATAACAAACCATTTTTCGTCTTTTTTTCGAGACTTTATAAACGGGGGTTGATTTTCCGTTTTACCTTTCAAAGAGGAAAAAACAACCCCTGCATTTAAATAAAGATGAATGATAATTTCATTATCAGGATAAGACTTTGGATGGGGAAAAAGATGAACAGTTTTCGCATTGCTGAAGGGTTTCTGTGCTCTCTCACAACCGGGGATACTGCAGTCTTTTGGAAAGGATGAAGAGGTAGGAACCTTGAGCTGCTTAGTATCAGGAATGACTGGATTAGAGCTTCCAACTAAAGAAAAACCATCAAGAATCATGCATTTTAAAAACAGTTTATTCAACGGCCAAGGACAATGATCCGGCACAATGAAACGGTAGATATAAATATAACCTTATATAAGTGGTTGACCCTCGTCATTATTATTTTAATAGTTTCATACCTAATATTTCAACCATTTTTCCCCCTGCAGGTTCTACTCTGCGATTTGGTTTTTTTCCCCTCCCCTCTTCCCCCAACCTTTTTTTTTTTTTTTTTTTTTTTTTTTTTTTTTTTTTTTTTTTTGTTTTTTTTTTTTTTTTCTTGTTAAGAAATA
>VZRH01008146.1:308728-355386 GCA_013397555.1 Urocynchramus pylzowi
GTATTTGTTTTGGTTGGAATTTGGGAGAAGTGTCTGTGCCCTAGAGGCAAGAGGTGTGACCAGCAGAGCAGGGTGCATCCCTAATCCTCTGGCTGCAGTGACACTCCTGGCAGGGCTGGGAACTGGGAGCCTCTTTGTCTCTGACAAAAGAAGCATCACGTTCTAAGCACGTATTACTTCATAAAATATTCCTCCTGTAGAGATGGAAAGGAAATAACCTTGGAGGCCAGAGACAAAAATTACATTATCCATTATGCCTGACAGCATACAGCCCAGGCTTTAGTCATGGGTAGTCATGGCCATCTAAACTGCTGTGCTCCCATGTCTCCCCTGGAAGGATTATTCAGCAACCTAACACATTTCATCATTGGGAAATATTTCCTGATATTTAGCCTAAACCCTTCCTTTCCTAATCTCATCCTATTACTCTTAATTATGCCATCTATACAACTGCAGATAATTTCTCTCCCTCCTTGATGTTTACAACCTCCAGATACTTTTAGGCTTCTATCATGTCCCCTTTGCTATCCTCCAGCTGACTGAGATGCATTTGGCTCTGCTTTCCCCTCCTTATAGCTCAGCCCAAGCTCTCTATCCCAGCTGCCTTACCATGGTCCTTGCTTTCCTCCAAACCTCCTTCCAGCCTCTTCCCTGCCAGTGTTGTGCCATGAGGGACTCTGGCTGGAGTGCTCCTCACAGAGCTGGACCAGGAGAGCTGTCCCCGTGGGGTGCAGGACACACACCTGTCCCCATGACCTGGCTGGGCTATCATTGGTGCTCCTTCCCCATCTCCTGCATGTTCTTGGACCCAACAGTGTTTCTGACCTGCTTTGCCTTTCTTCTTCCAGAACTTTTCTCATCTTCTCTCCATCCCAGGGAAAAGAGAGACAGGAGCTGCTTCTTCCCTCTTCCCTGGGCAGCAGGACGTGCTGAGCTACTGCAGAGATACCACCGTGCTATTTCATTTTCTTGACTCCTTTTTCACCCAGGGAAGCTGAACCCCAGTGGCTATTTGCGGGATCATTGATGTTAAATCCTGCACCCCGGGGGCAGTCCCGGGGTGTCTGCAGCTGGAGAAGCAGTGCCCAGCAGCGCTCCCCGGAGCCTCCCGCAGCCTGCGGGACGCCGTGAGCTCCGGTGTCCCCTTTGCAGCGCTCGGCTCCCCTCATCCACCGGCAGCCGTGAAACCCGAAACGCCTCCTCGCAGCCCAGGGCAGACTGTTAATTCCTCCCAGTGTAAATTCCCACTCGGAGCTGTTTCCTGACAGCGGGCGGAGGGCGGGCCGGTGCGGGGTGCCCAGCCGCTACAAATTAGAGCGCTGAGTGGCAGCTCTCGCAGGGATGCTGCTCCCTTCTCCTGACACGCTGGGCTGCCTCAGGCTGCAGGCTCTTGATCACCGTGGCATGTTCCCCTCGGTGTCCCACAGTTAATTATTTCTGTGTTGGATTGCAGCTATCATCTTCCCCTGACCAGCAGTGCCTGCAGCAACGGCAAAAGCAAGAGCAAGCAGGTGACTGGGAGCCCTGGGTGGTGACAGTGGGGCAGCTGGCTCCATGCAAGCCCTTTACCTCCAGGATTGCTGTGCCAGTGCTGGACTGGAATTCTCAGCAGTGGGATTTTTGCCTTCCTCCTTCTTCAGCATGTGAGGAAGATCCAGATGCACTTTATCAGTGACAGGAGAGACATGCTGGAGCAGGCAAATGCCCAAGAGCAAGGTCACAGCCTGTTTAGGCTGTGGATGATGATCTCTGTCCTCCAGAAAGTGTCTCTGGAGGTCAGATTCTTGTGTCTGACATGAAGGCAGTGGGGAGCTGGGCTGGGAGGGGAGATTGAACCCTGGCTCAGAGCTGCAGCAGCCAGGTCACACTCAGAATCACCTTGGTCATGGTGGCAGGGCATGACCTTCCTCCTGAAGGCACAAACCCAGCAGGATCAGGTCAGGTTGGAGCCCTCTGGTCTAATCAAACCAGCCTGGGAGGACTCAATGCAAACCACCACTTGCACGTGCTTAGTGATGGCTGATGCCTGTGGTCACTGTGCTGGAGAGGAGCTGCCTCAGGCAGAGTCCATTCCTTCTGCCAGGACCTCCTCTTGCAGTGGGTGGTTACAAACACGTAGCTCCTTGGAAGTGGAGCAGCCAACATCCCCTCCATCAGAGCCAGCAGCTCTCGTTTTGGGGGTGGTGACCCTGCTCCTTGCATTTCACACTGTGTGAACCCCAGACAAGGAGTGCCCTGGGAAAGCCCCATCTCACAGCTTTCCATTGCTAACCCCTCCAGCAGGAGGGCAGGAGCTCCCTGCAGGCCTGTTCATGCCAAAACACCCACCAAGGGCTGTGCATCACCTGCTGTCACTGTCACACAGGGGGAGGGCAGTGCCAGGGACCCCAGGCAGGCACAGCTCCAGGGGCCTGCTCCTGCATGGTGTGCAGGAGGAGGCTCCCAGCATCTCACCTGCCTGTCACACAGCCAGCAGCACGGCTCAGCTCCACGGGCACAGCTCGGCACACGCTGCCTGGTGCTGCAGGCAGGTCTGCTCTCAGGCCAGAAAGCATTTGCCCTTCAAAATATGCTTTGAATAGCACGAAACTGGCACCTCCTTTTAATGATGAAGCTGGGGAGTGATATTGACAGTGTGAATCACGCTGCCCTGTGCTTTGGGAAGGCCGCTGCCCGCGTTGTGCACGCACAGGCAAACACGGGTGGGAAGGATGGCTGTCACGCTTTCCTTCTCCTGATTTCAGCAAATTAACATTATTAGGAATGCAGGCAAGTTAATTATGAATTATGGTTTGGGAAGTGTAACTATGTACATGTCTACCTGAATTTGCTGTAAGCCTGTGTATTTTAACACCATCATGCTGTCATTTTTCTGTTTGCTTATTTCAGCTTTATAGTTTGCAAATCAACAGCTATTGTCAGCTCTTAATTTTCTCTGTTTTATGTATCTGGACCTGACTAAATTTGAGACTTAATTTGTGCTTTTGTCTTTGTCAGGGAAATATTTCTATTTATTGTGGGTAATTTTATTGACATCGTGTAGTTTTGTACAGAAATGATTCAATGTTGAATGTGTCCTATTTTTTAAAAAGGTTTTGCTTAGCTGCATGTTTGTACAGCAGAATACTTTCTGCTGTTCTTCCTTGTACCTATTCTTCAATGAATGCTGTTTCACTGTGATCTGACAAGCTCATACTGCTCCAGTGCAACAACTTGCCCATACATATTGTGGTGTTGTATTGAAGAGCTCCCTCATTATTTCAGTGCAATGTGTATCTCCAGCATTTGTCAAGGCTTGTTTGAGTCAAATGTGTTTGTCTTATCAAGGGGGGAAAAAAACCAACCAACCGTTTAGAACTGTCAATGGGGACAATTAATAATGTTAAAAAAACAAAAAGAAGAATAGCACTCCGTGAGGAATGCCTTGCTGTTATGGCACCAATGAGGAAGTTAGGTACTGGAGCCAGTTTGGAAATGAGCTCTGTGTTTGTTCCAGGCTGACTGCAGGCCCCAAACAGGAAGAGTCATGTGAGAAGATGGGCAATGGCTGGAAGCCCCAGGGATGTGAAAGCTCCTGGGTGTCCTCCCTTGGGGACCAGCCCTGGTCCTGGCAGGACTAAGGTCACCTGTGTCCAAGCATGTGGATGGCTGAGAGGTGTGCACTTCTCCTTAGTGCCATTTCTAGATAATGGAAATATTTCATGAAAGTTTGAGTCATTTGTCAGGAAAACTTAAAGTCCCAGTGAAAATTTCAAGCAGTATTAAAAAATCCTTAAGTGGCACCATCTGCATGACTTCTTGGAAGTCCTACATTAATCATTTAATAGTTGTAGTATTCCTTATTATAAACTCACATTTTTAGCCAAAAGTAGCTAAAAAGCTGAATTTCATGCTTGTTGACCATTTTGTTTTTCATGCTGACAGGTGGATCAGAGACAAGAATTTCAAGGCTTTTACCTACGAGGCTTGACTCCTACCTCCTGTTTACACTGACGTCGTCTCATTCACAGCACAGATGCTGTAGAAATTACACAGGTGTCTGTTTTGCTCCAGAAAACTTCAGGGGAGCCCTGGTAAGTTGAGGAGGATGTGTCAATCTTCTGTGGTGGTTTTACACCTGCAAAGCCCCCAGATTCAGTTGCTCTCCAGGGTCAGTGTGTGGACTGTCACTTCTTGCCTTTTCTTTGCCTCGGGAGCCCGTCAGTAAAATAGATGTCACTGTATCCCCTTTCAAAATGCTCTGTGGTAGCTGTTGTAGGTGTTGGTAGCTGTCAAGAGTAGTTCCAGGCATCTCTTAGACTAGATTAATTTTGTTATCAAATAATAAAATGATACAGTTTTTATTTCTCGGGATATACTTTAATTTCTTATTGTTTTATTTGACCCCCTGCCATGACCCAAATCTGAGCTGTTCTAGTGAACAGGACCAGTTCTCACATCAGAGGATTCAGATGTGTATGCATTGTAATCTGCACAGCAGATATTCAGTGAGATGACTCTGCCATTGGAAAAAAAGCGAGTGCCTTTTGTTTAACACTTGCTTTGCTCTTGCCATCATGCAGTGCAAAACCAGGAGCTCCCCTTCCCCTTCCTTACTTGGTGTAACTCCTGGTATTTTGAGTCTACCCTGAGGAACAAAAAACTGAACTTTGACTTTGCTTAAATCAGAAGACTGACGAAAATGAAGACACATACTAGCCGAGCTTATACATTTTCATTGACTTGCAATCTCTTTTGGACTTTTAACCTGTGGACTTCTGTGGAATTCCTCATTTGCAGGGCTCTGTGCTCTGTGGAAGCTCACAGAGTCCCTCTGAAGACAATGGGTCCCTTTGTTTTCAAGGAAACAAGTCCCCAAGAAGAAAAGGAAGATGAGCCTATGAGTACTACACTTTTTAATTAATGAAAAAGATTAAAGTATCTCAAACCAGATATTGTCAAAGTATGGAGTATAAGCATGTGCATGGCCTCTTTTGAGCCTCTCTTTCTTTGCCTTCCTTGGCCAGCAGAGATTCCTGGCAGTGGGATGCAGGGCTGTTTGTACTACTGATGTGGTGCTCTTCTACTCTTACTAAATGGACCAGAGCAATTCCCTCTGCTCTCAACCTGGATTGTTTTGCCAGCACTCAGTTCACTTGGAAAGCTTTGGCCTTATTTCACACACTCTTTTAAGTGGTTTTCATAGAAAGAGGGGGAAAGTATGATCCTGTGGAAATTTTGGAAAGAACTGAATATAACCTTGGTGTTCAGCTGACATTCAAGATATTCAAGGCTACGTGTTGCTGTTCTTTACTACAACTCCAAGACAGAGCAAGACCATGGCAAAGATTGTCTAAGGTAGTTAGATTAGAGTCCTGTTTCCAAGTGCACCTCCACATCCAGGTCCATCTTTTCATCTGTATTTTGCTTATTGCTGTCAATGTGTGCAGAGACCTGTGTGAAAGCAACACCTGCTTTTATTCTTTTTCTACTATTTCATTCCATTAAATGCATTATTTCCTGAAATGTTCCATGATGACATGATTCCAAACCTTGATACATGTGGATTTTACTGGGTTCTTTGCACATGTTCCTGGCAATGATCTGCAATCCCCAATTATGACTGTTAGTAGAGGTTCAGTACAACTGACCTCAAAACTTGAGCCCCAGAGCTGGTCTTTCTGCCTGGAACTGTGATTTCATGACATTTCCTTTCAGCAGTAGGCATGGCTGCCAAGGGTTTGTGCTTCTCCAGGGTGAGGTTTGTCCCCATTCCCCCATGACCACTTCTTTGGTGGAGCCACTAGCTCCACAAGACCCAGCCTAGGTTAAACCAAATGAAGCATGAGAAAAAATGGAGAGTTCCATGACATTTTTCCTCAGAGTTTTGGACATGACCTGGAAAAAAGGTGCCCCAGGGAGGTTGGATGTCTCTCTTGCAGAGAGGTGGCATTGCCTGGGGCACCTTGACTGGGATCAGCTCCCACTCAGCAGCATTAGGTACCAGTGCTGGATTACCCAGCCCTCCCTTTTCATAACAAGCCAGAAAATTTTCCACTATGTGTGCTGCAGGGAGCATGGTGATGGTGACTATTGTGTCAGAGCCTACTGAATCTTTCAGGAGTTCTGGGCATTTGGGCTTATGCCCCAAGGAGCATTTCCATCCCTGTTGCTTCTTTTTGCTCCTGCAATGGTTTTGCTGTATCCTTTTCCAGTTCAGGTCCCTGTTTCCCTGGGAAATAAGTTGCAATTACTCCTTGCTTCCTCCTGAGTCTCCTTGTGTGAGCTTTGAATTTTATGGGAAACATGAGCAGCTGCCCTAAAATCTCCATCTCCTTTGTCCCTGAATAGCACCATGCACGCAGCAAATTGCACATCCCAGTTTTGGATCTTTGATGCTGTAAGATGATTTGTGCCTCATCTTCACAGACATCTAGATCAGCTTCACCTTCCTTGGGAGCTTTCAATAGCTGAGTCTGTCAGGCTCTTGTGGAGGATGGCCCAGGTTTGGAAGGGGCTGTTCTCAAGTTCAACAGAGCCTGAGGCCAGGCTCTGCTTAGGAGGCTTAATTCCCTTTCCCACTAGACCATCTTATTACAAATAACCGTGACTGAATGTTGTATGTCGAAATCCATAATCCCCTGCAAATTGTTTAAAGTCTTGTCCATTGAACTGCAGACCTTTATCAGACAACAATTTATGGGATTCTGTGTCTGGCAAATGCAAATATAATGTGTGCTGGGATATGTTTTGGTGTCAGATTCTCTATATTATTGGATAATACTATATAGTTCCAGGCTCATGTGAGTAATAACCCCAATTAAAATGTGATCTGTGCCAAAAAGTATAAATAAATCTGTTTTAGACAGCTCAAATATTTCCTTGTCAAGATATTTTATATTTTAAGACCCTATTTTTATTTTACAAGTTGCGCTTCTCAACATTAATCCATGAGCAGCACATTGAACATCATGGGCTCTCCTTTCCTTTTCCTCTAAGAGACAAATGGGAAATAACACTTCCATGTCCAAAAATCCTTGTGTTGGATGATATGAATAAAAAACTGTAAAGTTGCACCATGTTGTGAAGTAGATTTTCCAATTTTTTTTCTTTTGCTGAGGTTAACTTTTCTGTGTTGGGAAAGATGTCTAGTCTGGGAAAGACATCTAATCTGGGAAAGGTTTGTGGTGCAGATGCCCCCAAACCAGAGCTACCCAAGCAAACAGCAAGCCAAAGGCAGCAAAATGGCCAGAGTATTGCTGCTCCAAATGAGCTATCCTGGGCTCAGGGCTGCATGAACAGAGCCATTGTGCTTTTGGTACCCAAGCAATGGGCTCTGGGCAGTGGGGCAGGTTCTATAGAGGCATCAGCCTGCTCAGAGTAGACTCACAGATCTCAAACAAAGTACTTTTTTTTTTTTTTNACATGCTAAAATGCTTAAAATAATGTTTTCATCCATTAGGCTGTACTCACAAGTAGTGCAGATCTTGGGGTTTGCTTGGAATGGAATTGTGCTAAGTAAAAGGGTTTATTGCCCGCCTCACACTTGGGTGCTATGTTTTATTCTACCAGTAAATAATGAGGGCAACAGAATTGAAGTTGAAATTCTTACAGAAATTTGCTTCTTAACCTCTTACTGGATGGCTGGACTTGGAAAAACAACTTATTCCCATGCACCAAAAAGGTGTTCAATAAATGAACTTTTCTAGTCATTTCAGCTTGAAGAGGTTGGCTTGCATGAGCATTTCCATGAACTTAATTCTCATCTGGAGGAAAATGTAACTAGAAGGTGAAAACAAAAAAGAAAAACTTGGTCAAACATGCTGCAAGTATAAACCCAAGTAGTTCTGTAATAAGACTTAGACCAGCTCTGGTCCAATGTGAGAGAAACTGGAGTTAAAATTGTGGTGTGGTGGTGAGGTTGTGCTTGGGGGGAAATGAGAAATCCTGCAGGATCACATCTCTACAGGGAAATCCCACCTCTCCAGGGGTGGCATCACTTTTCTCTCTTTGATCCCCAAAACCATTCTGGTCCTTCAGGACCTAGCTATGAGTTTTTTTGCCTTGGTGTGGACTCAAGTAATTCTTAGCTCTTCACTTGGGTTCCCGCTGGCTGGGGAGGGTATATTTTTAAATGGTGTTAGTGGAAATATTGATTCAGGGTTTTCTGAAATCCCTGGAACTGAAAGCTTGAAGTTCAGGCTGTTGGGTGGTTTCTCTGGACACATCTTTTTTTTTGCCTGGAAATTTTATACCAGCGGAATCGGGGGATTTTACATATTTATCCAGGATTTCCAGCTTCTGGTGCCTGGCTGGAGCAGTAGCTCTACCTTACTGTCTCTGACAGGGACCCCTGGGGCATCCCAGTGCCATGGCTGTGGGCTCTGTGTGTGTGTCCAGAAGGGCAGCCTGTGCCTCACCCAGAGCCTGCCAGGAGCTGCAGAGCACACAGCTCACTGCAGGCTGGCAGGAGCTGCTCCTGGTCACAGCTTGGGCTCAGCTGTCCTGCTGCTCCTGGTCACAGCTTGGGCTCAGCTGTCCTGGTGGGAATCAGGAGGGATGCTGCTCCGCTCTTACCCGAGGGAAAGACCAGCATCAGCCCTGGGGCTGTGTCACACAGCAGAGCAACTGGGAGAGTGAATGACCTGGCAATGGCTGGGTGTTTCATTCTCCAGCTCATTGTGTGTTTGAGCAGCCCAGGAAGTGCTTTATCTTCAGGTAAGTTCTCAAAGAGAAATCGTTTCCTCTTTAGCCTCGGAACAGTAGCTCGGTCTGAGGGAGCTCAACCAAATCAATCAATTAGGGATAAGAAGAACACCAGTTTTTAGAGAGCTGATGATAAATTTTCATTGGACTTGGCAGAAGCCTGTGGTACTGAATCCAAATAAAAACTGGCTCCATGGGTGCTGAGACATGGAGTTTCCTCAGCTCTTTGGCTCTGTCCTCATGAGCTGATTTCAGCTCCAGCCTGAGAAGATGAGAGATCTTTCCAGTACCTCCCTCAGCTCTGCTCCTCCCAGCATCCATCCCTTAGTCCTGCTGGCATTTCATGGCCCGTGATAGAGGTGTTGTGAGCACTGGTAGCCTGGAAAAGCCAAACCTTCTGTTTTTGTAAAGTATGACCTTTAGTTTGCTATTTCTGAAGTATTTTAATTTTCCTCCCTTTTGCTGGAATTTTTCATCAGTTCTTTAACACATTTCCAAGTTCTTTGCAGAAATATGAGAAAAAATGTTATTTAAATGGATTTAGATATTTTTGTCAAAACTCTGTTCTTTCTGTGAATTTGACAACCATTTCAATAAAATTTTCATAAAACTGGGAAGCTTTTAATCCAATATATCCAATACAATGAGCATATTTTCTTTACAGAGTGTTCTGTTCCTTAATAAGGAGTATATACTTACTTTTTCTTTCCCCTAGACCTGACTGGTTGTCTGTTCTGTGGAGGTTGGTGTAAATGGGTGGCTTTACTCATTCATAACCAAGGAGGAAGCAATAGAAAGGAGTAAAGACCCAACCTCCAGCTTGTAAATGTGAGGCTTTACTGTCTTTTCTTTTAATAGCAAACTAGTGTGTGCTTTCAGAACTGAATGCCACTGGTTCATTGATGTAATTTTTTGTTTGGAGCCCTGTCACATATTTTAGGCTCTTCCTTGCTGAAGAGCTGCCTAAAGCAGGTGGTTAAAGGCAGAAATCCCTGTTGAGAGCCCACAGTTTCTGTTTACCTTTCCTCCAAACCCAGCATGGGTGCTCTGATTTGTATCTTACATTTCAAAATTTGAACAAACTGGAACAACTGAGGTTTACCCTTTCTTCTTTCCTCAAAGTAGTGCTGAAAATGTTTTGAAGGGGCAGTAAAAATTGTGATTTAAGTTTATTTCTGCATTGGGCCAAGAAAAAGTAGAAGTGAGGCAGTTTTCATGCAATTTCAACTACCAGGAGAGCTTTCTGTGTAAAAAATGTATTCCATTCCCATGGATTTCTGAAGGGCCATTCATTAAACTTTTGTGGGAGATGAACAAAATCCAGAGAGCTTTTCTAAATATGGGAACTGAAAACTAGCACACTGTTTAAGAGAGACAATAGAAATCAATTTAATGAGTTAAATCTGACCAGAGATTAACTTTGTTCAGGATATTTTCTAATAGGAAAGAAGCAGTGGGGTCATCCAGATCCCTTTGAAAATTTATTGCTGTGCTCAGGAATTCCTCGTGCATCCCAGGACTGGGAATCTGAGCAGCAGGCTCTTGTGGCAAGTAAAAAAATAAATGGTGTTATCTTGATAGCCAGATAACACAGTATCTGCTCAATAAAGTCATTTGGAGAATATTGTTTGTGAAAACCTCTTTGCTTTGGATCCATTCCTTCTTCTTTCCGTTTTCTGATAAAAAATCCTAAACACCAAGCAGTTAAAGGCTGCCATAAAACTGAGAAGAAACACTGACACTGGTGCTTTATCATGCTCCATCTGGGAGGCGAGCCAGCTCTTCCTACTTCAAGTTTATTTCTCCTACTCTGCTTTACCTCAGATAATGTCTCATAAACAGTTAAGAGGGTCATTTGTAAATGTCTTGGAATGGTTATTGCTCTCATACAGGCTTTGGATCTTCGTGCTTAAAGTGAGTGAACATCAAGGTAAAAATCAAAACAAATTCCCAAGCCTGGAGCAAGGACTGTTTGGGAATGCCTCCTGTTCCTAGGACAGAAACATTGCTAGTTTTCTCCACCTTATATTTTGAATTTTAAGCATCATCTTTCAGATTAAGTGAGACTTGCTTGCTTGCCAAGCTTGGTGTATCACTGAACAACTTTTAAACCAAGGACCAGAGCACGTGAAGAGAGCTCAGCTGGAGCATTTTAACAGAATATGGTCCCAAACAAGTGGGTTACTGAGCAGCAAGTCTCTGGGGGAAAATGCTAATTTCAACCAGGATTAGATTGTTTAATGAATTAAACCACAGGTAGCCAGCTACAGCAGCATCTTTGGGAGGGCATGGAGACTTGTTTTCTCCCTCTTGTCAATTGTGCCTTATCCATAGGTGCTCCTGTTTTTGGGAAAGGAAAGACCCCTGCCTGCAGGTATTACCTGGTTGCCTGTAGAACCCAAGTGCCTGTTCCAAGAGCAGTACATGATTTGTCTTAATATGCTATCACACATTTATCCCCTGACCCTGACCATCAGTACATGATCCCCACAGCTGGGGATGCCCGTGGTGCCCTTTGAGCCAAACTGTGGTGCCTGAGCCATGGGATGCAGGACAGGGCAAGGAGCTGGTACAACACACCCCCCCAAACTTTTGATGTGCTAGAATAGCATCCCTGAGCCCTGCTCTGATCACAGGCAGCAATAAGGGCTCCATCCCCACACTGCTGTGTGTGTCAGACCATGTGGTGAAAAATGGGCCTTTGGCTAATTTCTTGTATCTGTGTTTGAAGAGGCAGCTGCGTAAAAAGACATTTACAATAATCTTTCATGTTCTCCAAAGGAAAAGAATCCACCTGTGTAATCTTTCAAGTTAAGCTTCCCTCAGGTCTTGTTTAACATTATGAATATGGCAGCTCATATAATTTTATTATCTGAACTAAATATTATTCCTTCTCTCTCTTCCTGCTATTTCTCCTAATCCTTATCAATAAAACTACTAGGGTATAATGATTTTATAGGCTGCTGCTTCTTTGTCTTCTTCATTTTATTACTTCAACTGTAGTCTCTTCAAATAAATGAATTAATATCACAATTAGAAACCCAAAGCAACTTTACACAGCCCACACAGCTACATCAGTCATTGATGCAGAAACAGAGATGATGAGATATTTATTTGTGATATCCTAGTTCTGAAAGGATTCTTCAGAAAACAGCAAATAGAAGAATGTCTTGAATTGGGACAGGAAACTGGGATCTACTCCTAAATTTGATTGGAATTATTTGAAGATGGGCTATTTGGAGAGGTTCTGCTCTGAGCATGTCTGCTGCTTCTTTGGCTGTAGGAGAAGGGAAGGTAATAAATTCCCTGGATTTATTGTGTATGGACAAGGTGGTGGGGTAGTGGGGCGGTGGTCTGAAGCTCTGGGGAAGATTGCATCCACTCAGAGAAATCAAACTGCAGGAAGTGCAACAAATCAGAGATTTTTATTTACTGTCAGTACCAAGGAACTCTGAATGGCTTTGAATAATGAGATGTGAGGCTGGGGCTTGTAGACTCAAACTTCATCTCTTTGCCTTCAGCAAAAGGGGTACTTCTGTGCCTTGACCCTCCATAAGACAGGAGTGATGAGAGACACCTACTTTAGGCAACATTAGAGATTCCAGCTGATGATTTTAGTGCACCCTGCAGCAATCACTAAGTAATTATTATGCACTAATTTTTTTCAGCCCAAGCCTGTAGTTTCTGCTCTCCCAGGGCTAATTTTTGACTGCTGCACTCAGTGTGGTATCACTGCTAAAGCTGGTATGAGCGGATGTATCCAGGTCTGAGTTCTAGTGAAGCAAAATCCCTTCTTGTGCAACTCAATATATGTCATTGTAGGCAGGATGTATTAGTTATCCTTTCATACGTGGAGAATAAATGACCGTAAAGCTCGCTAAGTCACACTGTCTCTATTGATTGTCCGTGTCTGCAGAGGTTCCAATACTGGATCTCAGTGATTTAGAAACAAAATTAAATGCTCCAACTAATTATAGCTCTCTGCACGTATAGTTGCCTCTGAGTATTTGCAGCTGTCAGGTTCAAATATTTCTAATAACTGTGGCTGTGACATTTGTTCAACAGATGAGGTAAGAATAAAAGACAAAGGGGCAGCAGCTTGGTTTGAGGAATGGAAAGGAGATCGGATGCAGAACTCAGTGCCATGGAGCATTATAACACAGGTTTGAAGGTGGACTTGGATGTACCAGGTTTTACAACTAAAACTGAATAGCAGGTGGTGTGGTAGCAACACTGAGAACAACAGGGAGAAAACACCTTGTGGAGGAAATGTTGAGAAATACAAGTTACTCCAAGCCCAGACCTGAGAAAGCCGAATGTTAAGGTTCCTCTCAGGGGGGGTTTAAGGTCCTTGAGCAGTTTGTGTCATTTCTGTCATGAAGGAGAGCAGCAGTGTACAGGTGGATGTCTTACTCTAAAATTCATAATCACCAAATAATCTGTGCAGAGGCCTTCATCTCCTTCACCTCTGGGCTTCCCTGCAGCACAACCTGGTGTTTGAGCCACTTCACTATGCTCCATTCCTGCATTTCTGCTCCTTTTTCTGCAGAGTTCTTCATTATTTCTAAACTGTGCTTGGAGGTTTCAGACTTGGAACACCCTACCTACCTGTGTCTGGCATAGCTGACTTTTCTCTTTTTTCCCCCATTGCAAATAATTTTTTACACATTTCTGTCCTCAATTGCTGCAATATGCTGAGTCTAACACATGAGATACCAACAGCAATCTAGTTTTTCAAAGGTTTCCCTTTGAGAATTCCCTGAGAATTCTCATCCTTACATTGTTGACAGGAGACACCTTAAAAAGAAAGCACCACGAGGAAAAACACATGTTTGGGTTTGGGTTTTTTCTTTTGTGGGGGGAGGAGTGGATGGGGGAAAGATTAGTAGAATATTCTCAATGTGTACGTCTCAGATCTGTGATCTTTGCTGCAGAATCCAACTGTGCAGATCTATCAAGTTCAGCCATGCTGGGGTATGCCACACAGGTGGATGGTTTAATCTTGACAGTTGAGCTTCCAACTGAAAGGAGACAGAAAAAATGAGATGAAAAAACATGCTAAAACCTGTTCAGCTCCCAGCCAGGCTTTGGAGCTGTGCTGCTGGATAACATTGCTCGTGGAACAAAGGTTCAGCAATGGGTGGCTCTTTCCATCACAGGTACTCTATTGGTTTTCCTAAAGCAATTATGAAATAGCAAGGACCCTCCCAGCTCACAAAATAAAGGAGGTGGGGTGCAGTTCTGCTTTGATGAGGAGAAAGCAGTAACAAGGATATGGCCTTGGAATGCAGCTGAGATCCTTGAGCAGGGAGGGTGTTTTGCAGGGGAATGAGGATACTCCAAATCTGTACATTTAAGGATGGATCTTTAAAACTGCACATCGTGCATTCACAGAGTTTTCATTCCATTTAAATAGGAGAAAACATCCTGTTCTCAGGGGGAATATTTCAGAGCTGCCTTGCTCACCCACTGGCTTCACACTCTGCTGCCTCTGGAATGTGCCAGGATAGGGTGCAAGTTGCATTTCTGCTGCAAACTTCCAGATGCATGTGTAGAGTTAGCATGGCTTGGGTTAACATTAAAAAAGGGAAATGTTAATGAAATGCTTAAGCACATACCTATGACACAATCTGAAACAGGTGGATGTGGAGCCATTGAAGGGCTCCTGCTTCACTCAAACCATATGTGAAACTCCTATTGCCATCCTAGGAACAAGGATCAAGGGCAGGAGATGACTGTTAGTGAGCATGATTTAAAACTGACTTTAGAAAGAGTAATTTATGCTTTGGAGCCTCCTCAGATGTGTACCCAGTAGGAAATTCTGTAGCTACACCTGTTTACACATCTTTCAGCTCACTGAGATACTAATGAGAAACCCAGCCATCACGGGCACAGGGAGAGACTGTAACAATTACTGAGCTCCAGAAAGAAAATGGGTTGCAGTGACTGATTTATCAGCAGGCTTTCCTGAAGGACAGATAATTCGTGCCAGGAGTTTTGAGGGGCCACTGGGTTGCACTCAGATTTCGTGGGACAGGGCTAGAGACTGCATTCAACAGGGCTGGTGAACACACAGTGCTCTGGAGCCAGGGGTTGCTGAAGACAAAGATCCCTTTCACCTCTCTTCCTTTCTGCTTACATCCACATTTTTAAATCTCCATGTGCCCTTCATGTTTGTGAACATTTCAAGACTTTCATTTCAAGACTTTTAGACTTGAAATGCAGAGACACACTTTGAAGAGCTGGTGAAAACCAGTAGATGTGCAGAGATATTTCTATTGGAGATGCCCAAGCTGGGGCTGGATCACAGGGTGGCACCAGCACCCCTCTGCAGAGCAGTAGGTGCTGCACCTCTTCATGCCTCAGGAGTCTGGGCTGGGAGTGGTGGGAGTGAGGAAAGTGCTTGGGGAGGTTGCAGGATCAAATGGGTTGCTTAAGTACTAGTCATTTAAATTTTGTTTGTGAAGCATCATTTTACTTTATAAAGATAAAAATAAACATGGGTGAAAGATGAATAAGGCTCAGTGTAAATGGCCTTGGAGGTTTAAGAAGCTGTTTCTGCAGTTTTGGGATGAGATTATGTGATGTGAATATGGTCCCACCAAAGCCACTCGGAGACTCCAACCACAATCTCATCACTCCCCTTCCTAAAATCAGATTGCAAACCAGCAACAAGACTTCTGCTTAATTATAGCCTGAAGAGTGATGTTTGGGCTGTGAATCATCTTAGATTTCACACTGATAGACGAGGAGTACAAGTGCTGATACCATCTGCAGGTTGGGCATGGTTCACACAGCTTGGTGAGGAGCCATCCCGCTATGCTGTGTCCCTGGCAGGTCCCTGGTCTCAGGGGGACCCACACTGGCACCAGAGAGCAATTTATTTTCTGTGCCAAGTGCAGCTTTCCTACTGTGCAACCTTGTGCTTGCCCCTCCTTTTGTCTCTGAAGGCGCTGGGAATTGGAAGACTCCTTTTTCTCTTTGCATAAGCAGGACATAAATTCAAAGGGTTCTGCTGAATATTTTTTAAGATACATATTTATGTGCAAAACCCTCCCGACCCCTCAGAAACCATTTAGTTAAAAGAGGATAAAGATAATTTACTTATGCCTTAGGGCTGTTGCTATTTAAACACCGTACATTTATGTCTATTTACTCTGGTATTTACTAAAAAAGCATAGTTAAATTAGCAGTTGCTGCCTCTCCTAGACCATTTCTGAAGGATCTTACAGCACTTCTTTAAGGGAACAAACTCAGGGATGAACAAACCACGTCATTCTGGCTGTAGGACAGTGAAAGCAAACACCCTTTTCCTGTGGCTACAGGGAAATAAAAGGATGTCTATGGATTCCTTAGTGTGGCAAACTGCTAAAAACCCCAGCTTTGCAAACTGTGCTGTCACCACACACTGCAAGAAGCATCAGTGGGGTGGTTTGCTCTGTCACCCAGGTTTGCACATAGGTTCCTGACATCCCTTGAACTCCAAAAATGGTGCAGAAGGGGCAAAACCCCCAGGGTTCTCCCCCTTTGAGCTAGACAGAGCTCTTTTTTCTGCTGAGGGGTATTGGCAGTAATGGCAGTGGTGCAGGGGATAACTGGCTGGCTGTGCTTAATGACCTGAGGCACAGCAGCTCCTCTCAGCTGGCTCCCAATCCCCAGGAAATGCACCTCGGCTTGATTACTGTCGCCTAAAGAGTCACACATGTACTCTGGGAACCTTCTTTTCATTAGCTTAACCTGGGCCCAAAGAGCTGCTGAAGAAACAGATTTTTTCAATCAGATAGTGCATTTTCGATTAAATGACTTGGTTTCTACCCCTTTTCTCTTCCTTTCCTGCTGCACAGGAGCTATCTGTGTTTAATGCTGTAATGGGATCTTACCATAAACTTGTCTGCGTCCTTCTGAAGTGATGGTGTTGATAATTAAGATGTGTTATGGTTTTCTACTAAGTATATTTGTACCATATGGGTATTCAACATGTCTCAGAGCCAAGACCGGTCCTGAAAGTTGAGGACAAGGTGCAATGGATGGGAATTCAGAGGGAAAATTCAGAGCATTCTGGACAAGCAGGAAGCTCTGTGTTCCTGTACCTGCCTGCCTGGGGTTCCCCTGCAGATGACTCTGGCAGTGGTTTAAGGAATGAGCACGCAGGGTTGTTGTGAGTGTAATGAATGATGTATGGCAAATGTTTGCAAAGCAGCTGAGAAAAAAAAAAAAAGCTGCTGGGGCAGGGCTTGGGTTTTCAGCCTGCAGTAGCTGCACTAAGGAGGGGGACCTGGAGATCATGTGGCTTTGGGGGAGTGCTGGCAGAGTTGAATTAAGCATGAATCTGAAATATTTTTTGAATAATGAGGTAAGATGTAGGAATGGATTTCTATTCCAGACACAACCTTCTTCTCCCTCTAAATAAATGTTTTCCAGAGCTGTTGAACCAGGGGTGTTCCATTTTCAAGGCTTAGGTTCTGATGGTGGGTAGGAAATTGCATGTACTTCTTGCTCCAGAATCAAGAACAAGAACAAATCTGCTCTTTCCCAGACAGAAAAAAAGCCACCAGCACCCAGGAACAGACTGTGATGGCCCCATGGACCAGGCTCCTCCAGTGCAGCTCTGCTGGGAAGCAAGGGAGGGTGGTGCTGCTGCCCTACTCCAGGTGTTGTTTCCTGGCTTGCTGGGGAGGGCAGGAAGCATTTTGCAGATGAGGCAACATTCCTTTGGCAAAAAATTATTCCTCAGTCTTGGTACCCAGCTGCATTTGGTGAAACTGCTACTGGTTTTCATTTCTCCAAGCCCTGCCCTAAACTTTTCATCTTGTCACCCTTGGCATTGCAATGTAAGAATGACTCACCAAGCCCAAAGATATCTGGAAATGGCAGATTCAGGATGTGCTTAAAAGAAACAAAAAAAAGCTTTATTTATTAATTTACTTTTTTTTTTTCTCCTGAGCAGGCATCAGCTCTCCATCATTGCAGAGTGCTTTGTGTGGAAATTCTGGTTTTGTTTTGCTGTGGTTGAAGTACAGAAAGTGGGTAAATGAGATGCTCTTCTGGAAGACAGGTGTGGGCTGGATTCTGGGGGCTGCTGTACAAGTTTTTTGTTCACATGTGGTGTGAGGAAAAGGGTATAGGTCAATTTATTCAGTTTTCTTTTTAGTATCATTCAAGAGTTAAAAAAGATCCCTCATGTCTTACGTGTTCTTTGCTTTGCTAAAACAGACTTCTGAAGGAAGTGGTAAAAAATAAATAAAGTTTGAAGCAGTTCCTGTATACAACAGGTTAAATAGTTTTGAAATGAAATGTGAAGAAAATAACTTTGAAGCATAGTTATTCCTTTTTCTTGGTGAATTCTTAGATGTCACATGACATGGAGATCTTATTTTCAGGAAAAAACCATAAAACCCCCATATCCTTTGGCATGTTTAATGGAAATCAATCTGAATTGAAATTTCAACTGTTAGTAAATCAATGCCATCCCCATGCTCTCTGTGAATTCTTGCCTGTTCCTTAAAGATCATGTTTATATTTATTTTAAAAAAGGCTGCACAGTGTTTGGCACACAACGAAGTAGACACTGATGGTGCTTTAAAGCTATCACAAAGGATTGTGAGCTGCTACAACCTATCTCTGGAGAACATGAGAGTGTTATGTGAGCCTGCTTGTCACCTCCCTCGACAGGATCATGCTTTGTGATGTACCCGTGTCCCTGCTGATGGCTGATCTGAGCATAGCTGAAGCTCTCCACACATCTTGCATTTCCTAGAAAGTGCTTTCCCAGTGGCCTCAGACTGCTGCAATCAAACTGCCTGTGAGTGGTCCCCACTGTGCAGTGCAGCTCCAGCTCTTGAGCAGTGGGGCTTGGCGGGCTGGGCTGTTTGCCACGAGCTCTGTGTCCTGGGAGGTTGTCACTCATCCCTCGCAGCGCCTCTGCCCGGAGCCATCCATCACCTTGTCAGCAGCAAGCCCTCGCTTGTTCCTCTCTGTGGCTCACAATCAAAAGAAAGAGACATCCAGGGAAGGGAGGAACAGGTCTATGTGTCCTGGTGTCATTCTCTCAAAGGTGCCTTTTTCAGGGTGCATGACCCCTGGTGAAGACCAGCCCCACACACGCTGTGAGGGGGCAGGGGTGGCACAGCAGCAGGCAGTTGCACAGACAGGTCTCTCCAGCTGACTGTACCTTCCCAGGGTGCCACTGGCCCTTGCCAGGTCCAGGAAATGTCATACATTAAATTTACCATCTAGAAGTTGCCTGCTGGTCTGTATGCTTAGTTTACCTGTCTCATCTATTGTTTTTATATTAATTAGTTTTCCACATTCCACAATGTCACTTTTCTATTCTTAGATGTATGTGGGACAGATTTCCAGGCTGTGTGACATAGGCACCAACCCAGAGTATCAGGAATATGAATGTCCTTGAAGATACCAGCTTTTTTCCAAGTCTCACAAGACTTGGAGGATTAGCCAGAGACTTCTTAAAAGTGCCATGGGAAGAGGGGTGTTGTGGGATCTAGGGCCAATGCCCTCCTTGAGGATCTTTCCTGCTGGAAACACGTGAGGAAAGGATATTTCTAGGCTGTTTGTGCAGATATTCATGGTTCCAGTGCATTCCTCTGTTTGCACTGCTTGCTTTTACCTTGTTGACTGGCACATGCAATTTTTTCCCTGCGGCAGCCTTCCTGCTCCTACAACAGCCCAAACTCGGGGAGGCTGCAGGAATAAATAATTTTTCTTGCATCTCCACTGCAGCAGGAGCTGCACAAGGGCTGCCTGCACGGCGAGCACGTGCATTGTGTGCCCCATATGCAGCCATCTGGTTCTGCTGAAGGTTTTGATCTCTCAGCCGGGTTTGATTTATGTGGCAAGAGCAGCGGCATTCCCATTGGAGAAGCCGAGCACAATGGTTAATTTTGCCACTGCTTAAGGGTGAAGTTGGATCCCACCAGGGCTGAGTTTTGGGTTGCCCCTTATTGGACACATCTGGTGAAGGAAAGGCTCTCTGCTTGCCGCTGGCCCGCTGTGGCTGGGTTTGGGCCAGGCAACGTGAAACCCCTTTGCAATTTCAATGCCTCATGTCTTGGTTTGCGGGAATGCCGCTTTCATCGTCGTCTGGGAAAACGATACTGAAGGGTATTTTTCTGCTACAAAAAAAAACTAATGCAAGGGGTTTTAACTTGGTGTAAAGAGGTTTTTTCCTCCTGTTGTGAAGGTGGGAGCATCAGGTGGGGTGTCCGTGTGATGAGAAGCCTCAATGAAATGTTTTTTGAGGGCAGCGCTCCTGAGGGCTCAGTGACATCTTCAGTTTGCATGTGGGGAATGTCACAATGCCACATTGCTGGTCTTATGTCCTGAGTCATCCTCATGGACATTGATGGTTTTTCACCTTTTCTTTCATTTCACAGAGGCTGTGGAACACCATGTTCAATGGTTGTGTACTTGAAACTCTTGTGTGTGTTTGTTTTTTTGCAGATAATATGACTTATCATGGTGCATTACCATAACTTTTTACTATTTCCTTTATTACACAACATTTTGCAAAGTTCATGAATGAATAGTCATTGGTTTCAGCTAAGAAATGTGACTGTTGAAGGTATTGTTTCTGCCTAGTAGAATCCCAAAGAAAAACCGAAATATCAATTTAGTCTAACCCAAAGCTCTTTTATCTTAATTTCCTGGTGAAATCCAGCTGATGTCAGTGGGATGCATCGATTTAAGTTGAAAGAGCATTGTACTTGCACAAAGTGTTTTGGGATGGGAACTGAGAAAACTCCAATTTAAATGTCATAGGAAAATTGGGGAGAAAAAAGATCTACCCACCCAACCTGGAACGAGCACAGCCCTTTGCAGCAGGCAGGGCTGGTAAGCCCTGCAAAAAGTGATTTGTTAAGGTTTGAGTGTGTTTCTGTGATGCAGATACTGGAAGGAATTTTTATGGGATCTGGCCCTGGAATTGAAAGGATTAAATAGCAAAGGAAAAACCAATGTGTTATTTGTAACTGATAGCACACAGAAATGATAGTTCTGGTAGGAACTGGAATTTGAGTCCCAGTTGCTGTAGCCAGCCATTTCTAACCATCTGTGAACAGCAGCAGCATGGGAGTCAGGGCTGGAGAAATAAGCTGCAGCAGTCCTGCATTTCTTCATGGCTTCAGGAAGGATGTGCCAGGGTGGGAAAAGGGGACACAGCCCCCTGAGTTGTGATGTTTTTGTTTTTGAAGCCATCAGTCCATGTGTCAGAATTAATCCGTGTGTGTTGAATTGGAGGTGCCGAAGGGAAGGTCCACAGTGCAGTGTCAAACCCAGCTGGAAAGTGCCTGAGACAGGAAACAAATCACCAAAACTCTGGGCAGCACTGCAGCCCACGCTGCTGCTGGGCTGCAGCAGCACACTGTGCATCATGTGCTGCCATGGAGTGTTGCTCTGTGTTCCATCAGCAGGGCTTTGTGCTTTTTTCTACTGGATTTAACCCAAAATACAGCAATGCTGTGGTCAGGCTTGCAGGAGGGAATAAAGGAGATATTATTGTCTGGGAGTTTAAGCACAGAACTGGAAGTCAGTTCAAGGTCCAGCCTTGTGTCCTGATAATTCAAGGTGTTTTCTGGGCTCAACTCACAACCTGGCTGTGCTCTCTCTCTGTCCTGTGCATCATGATCCTGGAGTGTGACGGGACTCAGTTAATTTACAGGTGTTTGGAGAAGCACCTGCAGCCTGAGATGGAAGGTGGTGCAGGATAATGACCTCTTGCATTTTGTATGTCCAATAGCTTGAATTTTGCTGCCAAAATGGACCCTTGAACTGATTTTTGGTGCTGTCTCCAGGTCCCACCTACACAAAGAAATCAGAGTGTCAGAGAGAGAGAGAGAGAGAATCAGGGACCAGTTCCACTGCATTACCCTGAGCATTAGGTGGTGTTATCTAAGCCAGAAGTGCTGGGATTTGCAAAGGCTGCTGCCAAGCATCTGGGAATTGTAAAGGTGCTTCCAAGATTTTCTGACTTGTCTAAGGGTCTTAATTAAATGACTCATCAAGTGGCACACAGCTTCCTAGAGGAAGGAGAGCCCTTTGTCCAGCACCACAGGGAGCAGGGTCCGTGCCTGTGGAGCTGTTTGGGGTGGAGTGGTGCTGCAGCTGATGGGACTGAGGGCTGCAGAGGTGGCAGCCCTGCTCCCTGTTCTGCTGGGCTTTTCTTCTCCTTCTCCCAGACCCATGGCAGCTCGGGCAGGGAGCAGCAGCCCTGCAGGATGCCTTTCCTGTTGGATATCTTGCATTTTGAGTCAGGCCATTGCCCTGCTGCAGAAGGTGGTGGGAGGAGGGAAGGGACGCCAGGCCTGCAAATTAGCATCAAAGGCTTGGTGCGAGGTTTATGGGGACATTTACTAGTGTTGTTTTCATTATTTACACCAGTCTTGGTTCTAGGAGTTCTCATTAAAAGCGTAATAAATGTAAAAATATTTTACAGGCCAATAAAAGCTCCAAAGCAAAAATAGCTTTATATAGTGTGATTTTTTTTCTTTTGCAAAATACTGTGTGGTATCATCTCGAACCTGCTGATTGCTGATGGGATGAGAGAAGCCCCTCCATTGTGATGCAGTGTAAGGGGAAAAGACAGGGATCAGGATTACTTTCCAGACAATTAATTTGTCAGGTAATGGGTAACTCTCAGTCACTGAGTTTGATGAGAACACATTACAGCAAATATAAATATTTTCCTTTTTTTTCCTGTGGAAAAGACAGAAAGCCAGATAATTCATATTATTGTTTAAAAAACATCATGAAATGTATCCAGAAAGGCACCGGAATGGGACTGACAAAGAGAAAAGACATTAATGTTTTCAAGTTCCTCTATAAAATATGTTTGCATAAACATGCTGTATGTAGTCAGATCTAGCTTATAGTTTCTGTAAGTATGTTAAACAAGGAGAGTGGTTTTTTGCCAAATCTTCTGTTAGGTTTGGGATGTGCAGTCCTCTGCAGAAGGACAGAACTAAAATGAAGGAACACTTTGGAATGAACTCAGCTTGGAGACAGTCCAAAAATCTTGTGGAATGGGTGGAGACGAAAAAAAAATTGAATTTAACCATTAAATCATCCAACAACTTGGTATCTGTGACATTTATCTTGTCTCAAAAATAATAATGTTCCAAAGTCTTAATGACATCTAAACATCTTTGATCACAGAGCAGACAAATTGGTCCAAAAATGATAGATTTGTCTGTCTCACCCAGGTTATCCCAATAAATACTGAGTCAGCTTTGCAAAAGGAGTGGTTGTCAGAAGTGTGGAATGAACATAGATGTGCTTGACCTAAAAGAAGCTGGAGGTCAACTGCAGCAGCCTGTAGACCTCCTTGCTAGAAAGTCAATTTATGATTCCTGGTTTTTAGGCTCTGGCATCTGCAAATGCTGTAATTTTTTTTTTTTTTTTTTTTTTTTCGATGGACTGTAAAAGTTGTTCTCATAATTTTGCATGAACAATGATTTTTGCTCATGCAGAGTTTTGGTCCCAACATTTTTTTTTTGCATGTCAAAAAGCTAACCCTGTACTTGGAGAGAGGGAATGAGGAGGAAACACATTTCTCCTAGAAGGAGCCTCTCCCTTTTTCCCTGCCTGCTGACTGAGCCGTGCTGTGGCCAGCATTAGAAGGGAATCACCTCACAAGCACCAGAAACGTGTCAATCACCACAAAGACCAATAATGGCACAACCAGCTCACTGCCATTTTTGAAATCCAGTTCAAGAATTGAGAGATGCTAGGCAAAACCATGAAAGTATTTGCATCCCATCTGGCAGGTTTGAGCAGAAAGCTCAGGAAGACTGTGCAATTGCACCACAGATTAATTTGGACTTTCAACCTGAATATTCCACTGCTGGTTTATTTTTGTGTATGTCTGTGACCAGAATTGAGTTTCTCTGCGAGGCTACTTCAAGGGGAGGCACAAACCAGCCAAAAGTCACACAACATTTTCTTACCAGGGAATAAATTTAGATCCTTGCCTTTTCTTTTTCTTACTAAAATGTTGGAGTGAAACGTGGGGCTCGGAATGGGATGGTTGCTGCAAGAAAACATGGCTGGTTTTACTGCCCTTGCTGTTGTGCCCCAAGGCCACAATTAGGTCTGGAATCCCATTGTGCCAGGCATTGTCCAAACACAGAGGAAGGAACAATCCTCAACTCCCAGGTCTGCTGTATTGATTAACCTTTATTTGTTTGTGCAATTACTGGTTTATTATTATGCACAGTTATTTACTTTAGAAGGGAAATGTTCTCAATTCAGAAATAATGAGGAATCAATCATGGCATAAAGCCATGCATTGCATATAGGAAACATGGAAATATTTTTCTCATTTTCATGGGTGCCTGATTGAAGTTTCAGGTTTTCAGGAGATCTTGGGGAGTTACACTCATGACCCATGAAAGCCCATGTGGTCAGGACACAGAATTCCTGGCAGTTCCTTGGGAACCTGCATCCTAAAATAACATGCACTAAGGCTGCATGAGACAACAGCAGACCTGGGACTAACAGCATCCCAAATCCAAAGCTGGTTCTCTCGTGGCAATACATACCTTGTTCCTGCAAAAAATGGATATTCTGTGAATACAACTCTATAAACCACTGTTTTGCAAAATACGCTTGATTTAAGTTGATTATTTGGGTAATCTGTATGTCTCTGCATTGGCTGCTGACTAAAATACCATTTTCTTGTCTACACAGTGATCTTGGCTTTCCCATTGCACTGCTGTTATCTCTTTTGCCATCTCGTAATTTACAGGAAATTCAGAACTGGATGTAATCACAACTCGTAATTTGAAATGCTAATCTTTGACCTGTCAGTCCAGCTGTATCACATACAGTCTGCTCTATGAAACTTTAATGTCTACCCTAATAACCATGTGAGGATAGAAATCCAGGGATTAGCTTTGATTCCAGTTTAATTACTGATAGGTGCCTGTAGTGTTGCAAAGGACTCTTTCTCTTCTGAGGGGTGCTAAGCATCTTTGCTTTGGTTTGTTTATAAGCTGCTGAAAGTTGGTCTATCATAGTTTTTCTTCAAATAGGACTACTATAAATTTGATTTAATATAACTGAAGAATGGTGCCCCCAGAGCATCAGTGACTCTATTTCTCACTCTGTGTACTGCAGCCTGCCTGCTATAAAAATTCCAGACATTGGGATGCCAGGAGAAGAGGGGAATTTTCTTTCCTTCAGGACCATCTGGATTCTGTGAGTGGGTGGAAGAGTGGGTATGAAGCAACTTGATTGTGTAGAAGATGGGTAAAAATCTGGCCCTGTTGAAACTAAGGGTAACATTTTCACCGACTTCAGTAGAGCCAAGGTTATCTACAGTATTTTGGTTTGGGCTAATGGCATTTGCATTGTCCAAATAGATGCTGGCAAGGGAGGTAATTACTGTTTTTGCTTGTGTCTCTCAGCCATATGAGCTCTCTCTCCATGTTGTGTGGGTAGGAAGGTGTAAGATCAGAAGTTTGGTGGTGTTCACTTGTGTCAAAAGTGGGTAAAATTCACAGGCATATGGTCTTCTGCACAGTTAGTGCTCCTGAGTTACATGCTGGAAATCATAGAGTCATTTAGTTTGGAAATGATTAAGATCATTGAGTCCAAATGTAAATCTAAAGCTGCCAAGTCCCCCACGAAACCATGTCCTCATGCACCACGTCTACAAATAGGATGCTTCCATAATTGTAAGTGCCTGAGGACACAAGAAGACCTGTTTGGATTGCAGACTGGAAACTCTCTTGGTGAAAACATCTTATTTCTTTTTCATAGGAGGGTCTGGCCACTGCCCCAGAGAATGAGGTTGAGCACAGAGATCACCATGGTGCAGGGCTGTGGTTACCCTGCCTGTGGTTACCCCAGGGTGTACTCCTGCACTCCAGCTACCCAGGCAGCTCCTCCCAAAGCTGAAGGACAAGAGAAGCCAGGGAAACTACTCTTGTGGGTACATTCAAGAATACTGGTGAGCAGAAAAAGACTGTGGAGGCTCAGCAGATCCCTACTGTGGCCAGAGGTCTATCTGTGGAAGGAGCTTGCAGAGGTTGTGTTTCTGTATATGGTCTGTAAAACCTCTCCAGCTGGTTGGGAGTGTGGTTTTATCTGGATGTTTTAAAATTTAAAGCATAGCACTGAGTTGAATCAGGAAGTTTTATTTTTTTTTATTTGTTTGGGTTTGTTTTTTTAAAGAAATGTATTTTTTTCAAATGCAGCTTGCACTGAGAAAGGTCTCTTGGGATAGAGTAGCATCTCTTCTAAAGCATACAAAGGCCAGAAAGCTAAACACCCTGACAGGGGCTACACTTGTTTGCCAAAGTCCTTGTTCATACACTTGCTGTATGTGGCCTACTAGGAAACACAAGCATTCCCTGGTGTTGTAGCTGTGAGCTGAAGATCCTCTGTATGAGACAGAGTTTCCCTCAGCACATCAGACTTTCCTCAGAGTTGTTCAGAGAAAGATTTTAGTTTCACGTCAATTTGGAACAGAACTCATTACTGAAGCTTGGGTTTTGGCTTTTCTTTTTTTTTTTCCAAACTGAATTCTTGTTGTTCAGCCAGTCCTTGCTCTCTCAAGCTTGTGGCACTCCCCAGGCAGCTCTGGGACTTCATTTTCATGCAGGATCTAAGTTTTGTCATCTGAGTGCTCTTCTCTGACTGAACACCTTGTCCCTTGTATTCCAAGGCAGACAGTGAGTTCAGAGTGGATTTTTTGGGACACCTCACCAATTTGTTCCACTCCCTGATAGATTTGGAAGGACACTTTTGGCTGTGAAAGATGCTCACCCCTCTGAATCTAGGCTTATTGGCTTCCTAAGTATTTTATAAGGATTCACCGTAAATTTTTTTAGGGACTATTTTGAATGAGTACCTGAGTTGCTAGTATGGATAGGTGGAAAATTTTAATGACTCCTCTGTGTGTTTTATAGCTATTTTTGTGCATATTTTCAACAGCTACAATGGTTACGCCCATAAACTGAAAAAAAAAAAAATCTCTTTCCCGTCTGCTGGCTTTTCTTGCGCCTCGTGTATATTCTTGTTTATTCTGCTGGGCTTCCAAGATGGAAGTTTGTACAAACATTTTAGAGTTTTGAAAAACAACAACCAGAGGCAAAAGAAGAAAAAAAGAAAACAAGGAGCAGGGTGATCAGCTCTCAAGTGGGCCTGTGCATCCTTTGCTTTACCATCTGGAGCTTCAAGCTGGCATTAATTTTTATAAAGTTTGGGACATGAAGAACCCCCTGTTTTCTGCTCTGTAAATGAGAGTGACATGCTATTTCTTTCATGTATATTCTTTGGAATTCATCCCCTGGCTGTATAGCTTCATACTTCCTGAAGATTATGTACATATGAAGGAAATAATCACAGCAGAAGCCACCCAAATACCTGTGGGTGATCAGATAACCCAACCTGCCCTACAGCTTTTGAAAATCCTGAGTCAGGTGTTTGCTATCCAAAGAAGTTTCCTGAAAAAATAATTTCTGAGGTTTGTGCATACAAAATCATTTTATCTTCTCTTCTAGTTTTTACTGCAGAGAGGTGAAGGATCTGCAGACACACAAGGAGGAGAAGTTGAGGTAAATATGTGAGTGAAAAGATTCCTCCAGCTGGCACCAATGGCTGGGAGCCTTCTCGTGAAGAGATGAATTTTTTATGTAAAGGACAAGCAAGTGCAGCTTGTTCATCTGGTTTGCCACTTGTGGCTGATGTAGCAGTATTTTCAACATTCATCATGTGTACACTTAATGCTATTTTGTATAATTCATTGATTTCCATACAATCTCTGTTGGCCATACTTCTTATGCAGGGAGCCAAGCATGCCGGCTGCTTTCTGATATTAACTGTAAGTTGAAAATGCAAAGAGTGTCTGATTTCCACCTTGGTTCTTCCCAACTGCAAGTAGAGGTTGGCATTAGCCAAGGATGCTGGCTTGGTTCAGTCCAGAGAAGCTCATGCAGGTTTTAAGGGACACTTCCCAGCTTCCATCCATGGGCTTCATGCAGAGGGAAAGGATGACTCAGTCTGGCTGCAGCACTCTGGATGCCAGGATGTGTCCCTGCTGGACACAGAGGAGCAGCCACCATCTGTGTGCTGGTGACCAAGGCCACGGCTGGTGTTGAGGGCACCAGCAGACCCAGGCTGCTGCAACGGTGCAAACAAAATATCTGTGTGGAGGCCAGCCACGTCCGATGGGTTGCAGCTGTCCCTCTGCCTGCTGGCCACCCCCTCCCTGCACCAAATGTAAATCATCACCCTTTTCCCTTTTAACATAACAGTTGTGTCATTTAAAAGCTCAAAGAGCTGAGAAAAAAGTCTACTTGTTTAGAGAAACCATTAAAACAAATTATGAGCATTTAATAAATGGGGAAAACTGTCTGTTTGTCATAACACAGAATTTTTCCTTCAAATAGCCAAACAACCACCCAAAAGGTTCCTCATAGATGGGTGTGTTTTAGGATATTTCCAGGGTCAATCTGCACTAGGGTCCTTTCTGGGAGCCTTTGGCCCAAATTCCTGCACAGATGAGTGGGGGGCTCGGGGTGGGGTAAAAAGCTGTGCTGGGCTCCTTTTGGGACTGGTGATGGAGCAGGAAAGCTTTCCTGGTCTTGTGGTACCCAGACAGGCTGGCACACATTGCCTCCACCCTGGCAGTGGAGGGATGGGAGCACAATGCCCAGGTACCACATTGTGCTCAGCTCTGTGAGCTGCCCCTGGCTGCTCCCTGGCAGGAGGGCCTGCTGTAAATGGCAGTTTTCCTAAAGCTTAGATGCATCTCTTGAATAAACAGTAGCTTGGCCACTGCCTTTGGAGAGCAGTTCAGTGTTCTTCTCACTTCTCACGTGATATGTCTTTTTTTCAAAACATTTCCTGATCCTGAGCTCCTTCCTCAGGTTGTGGGAACATTCAGGTTCGGATCTGCAGTGTGTGGGCTGGCCTCTCTCCAGTTGTTTAACAGATGATTGCTTTGGATAGGATTATCTTGGACAGGCAGAGAATCATCTCTGCAGTGCTGGGGCCGCCTTCGCCCTGGGAGGGGGGAGTGACCAGAGCGAGCTGTCATGCTCCTGCTCTTGCTGGCAGGAGCCTCCTCCTGACAGGGTATCCAGGCTCTGGACCTGTGATCCCATCTTTAACAGCTTTTGAGTCCTTAGTCCATGAGAAGATTGATTGATTAGTCTTAAGAGATTGATTACTGGTTAAAACCCCTTGTAATGGTCCTCTTTACCTTTAGAGCCTTCCAAATTTTGAGAGAAAACCTGCTGTGTGTTTTGCTGTTTGGTGAGTCAGGAGCCTGAAGGTAATTAAGTGCTCAGCTTTTAAGTGCACAACATCTCTGTGTATCACAGGGACTGCAGCTTCACTTGTGTGAAACCTGATGCTGGCTCCCATCAGCTGCAGTCATAGACAGCCACGGGGTGTTGTGGACCAGCTCCTGGGGGCTGCAGACACTGTCTGAGCCAACCCCCCTACAAGTAGGAGCTGCAGCATGGCAGGCTGCTCAGGGAAGGCAAAACCAGATGGGCTTTGACAAGCACAAAGCTGCTGCATCCATGACACTGTTCATCCACTTCTGAGGGGGCCAAGGGGTGACTTGCTGAGCACTGGGGGTACTCCTGTTATGCACCCTGTGTGGTGACTGGCCAGCTTACTGGAGATAGCTCAGCTTGTGGCTGGCACTCCTACAGGGTGTTTCCATATTTCTCTGAAGGTGCTTGGAGCCAGCAGTTTTACAAGGTAGTTGGCCCAGTGAGGGAAGCAAATTTGTTCTTCTGTCATGATGAAATTGGGAAAAAGTGGAGGGTAAAGAAAAAGAAAAACTTTTTTTGATCAGTCCCCATATTGGCTGTGGGCTCCAACAACACGGCAGGGTGGGAGCCTGGTGGTGTGTGTTGGAAGAGGGTGTGGGGGGTTTTGCTGAATCTTTGTAGGTACAAGAATTTGGAGATAGTGATCTTTAAGGGTTCAATTTAATTGTAATTTCTCTGTGGGGTTCATGAGGAACAAGTCCTGTGAAGATGAAGATGTGAAAACAGCATTCAGCAGTGAGGTGCTTCATAAGGGACAGTGGCAATGTCACCACTGGGAGCTGGCACTGGTTAAATGAATCAGTCAGGAAGAAGCACATATGAGAAAGGCCAAATAAATTTGGTATGTGATAAGGAAGATGGCAAAAGATATGTCCTGACAGAATTTTGGAGATAATAACAGAGGAAGAAAAGGAAAGAATGGAAGAAATGTTACAAGGGCTAAACACAAAGGTTTCAAAACAGGCTCAGTGTGTGGGCAAGAGTGAGAAGGTCATCACAGCTGACTGCTCAATTACAAGTTTTGTCATGGACAGATAGATCAAGTGGCTCCTCTGCAAAAGTGACAGTGTGGTGGGTACTCCTCTCCTTAGGCATTTCCAACAGTCCAAATGTCTGGCCACAAAATGTGGAGTAAAGCCCTTCTCCCTTGTACCACCCTCTTGTGAGCTGAAGTGGTTCTAGCCCAGCCTGCCCTATCCAGCCAGTTTGAACCTGGCATTTGGGATTAAGCAAAGTGTGGAGACAGATAAAGTCTGAAGGAGCTTACCTAAAAAAAAGGACAGTTGAGAGATGGTGACTCGAGGGCACACTGCCCTTCTGGTGCACCCTGTCCCTGGTGCATTAACTCCCTTAATGAGAGAGGCACTGTGTCAGTCTGTCCAGCTCAGGTTGATAACAAGTATTTTATTACCTCCCTATCACTGAAAAAAAGGGAAGAAAATCCTTTATTCAGCCTTCTCAGTACTTTAATCTCAGAGTCCTCCTCAATCAGATGTGTGGAGACTTTGTGAATTGGGAGCAAATTCTCCAGCTTCTCTCCCACAGGTTCTAATCCCTTCTTTTGTTTCACCATGTGGTTGTGTAAGCAGTTCCCTTGAGAACAGGGCTCCAGGAATATATAATTAAATCAGAAGTTTGGCACTAATAAGTGATCTTATCACTTTGTTGGGCTTTTTTTCAGGTCTTTGTGTGATATTCTAGGCCGCTCATTTGAAGTTATTTAATTACAAGGTCCCCACAATAGAGCCAGGGCCTTGGACGGTGGGGTTTTTTTTTATCTGGTTTAAAATTTTTTATTATACCATGTGTTGTGATGCTTTGTGCACCAGGTGACCTAGGTGGGGCTGACAGCCCTTCAGGACTGTCACTGACAAAGCTGACTCCGCAGATTGTTTCTGCTATGAGTAATTACCGCGAAGGAACTCCTCTTCAAGCCCCAACAAAGTGGTTGAACCCTAGAACATTTGTTGCCATCAAGCCAAGGGTTGGAGCCCACTGGGGACTGTACCCTGCCTGGGGCAAGAATAAGGTAGGAAGAAAGCCAAATCCTGTTAGAAGTCCCATTCCCAGTGAGTTTTCCTGTGTTCTGTGCTGTCTGTGGGCGGTGGGGGTGTGCGGCTGCTGTGACCTCCGTGGGGCGGGACTGTTGCCCAACACAGAATTTTCCATGGGTTGAACCTCTCCATTGTTCAGCTCCGGGGGTGATGAGGTATCAGGGTGCAGCCCTCACCCTCGAGAAGCCTCAGGGCCTGAGTTGACTAGGTGTGAAGTTGTTTGAGTACTTCAAGATGAAGATAAGATATGGAGATTTAAAAAAAGCTCTATTAGAAACCCGCCATCTATTGAAGTGCATTCTAGGTAATGGGTATGTGTGTTCAGGATGGAGCTAAAATTGTTAGAAAAACAGTGTTGTAAAAGTCCCTCCTCTAGACTGTCTTCAAATCACTCAATCTCCTCTCTTCATTTTTCAGTACACAAATAATTTTGACGACTAACCTGCATCTCCTCCCCCAAAAATGCGCAATTAGACTGAGAACAATGTGAGACATGAGTGCAATAACACAAAGGCTCTGGTGTGGTCTGGTGGTGTGATTGCATGGTGGAATGGCAGCATGTGCAACACAGGCCTTTCAAAATGCCAAAACATGTTTTGATTTGTGGGTTCCCCCCCAAGAAGAATATTCTTTTAACTCTCATCTCCAGTCTTGCTGCTGGTCCACTGAGGAGGTGAGAGCTGGGCTGCCACGAGCAGGGTGACAGGTGGGATGGTTGGCTTTCAGCCTCAGGGAAGATTGGAAGGAGCCATCAGTCAGCTGGAAGCAGGAGCACATGGATCCTTGCTAGATAGCATTTTCCTACATGCAGTCAAGCTGTATTTCCCCCTTTTGTTACTTTTTTGCCCCATGAAATGTCAGACAACACTCCACATATCTGAAGTTCCAAGCTTTCAGACGTTACACAATCTGTGATGGAAATGGGCTTTTAAAAGTATCTGTTTGCTTGAAAAAGCTTCAATCTCAGCAAAACCTGTCCCTGGGAAGCCCTTCCCCCTCTTTAAACAGCAAAACTGAGCTTCAGCAGTACCAGCTCTATCTCTCAGCATGAGAGTGGAAAATGCTCTGCTTTCCTTGGCCATGTGGCATGGGGTAAAAACCCCTCTGCTAGTTTAATTCATCAACGAGAACCTGCTGATTGATGTCCCACAACTGGCCTGGCAGTTTGCTGCACACCTGAGCCTGGAGCTGATCCAGGAGCTCCATCCCCTCACTATGCTCAGGCAGAACCCCCTGAAACTGAAAGTCAGATGTGAATTAAATAGTAAGAGAACAGAGATTAATGTACTCTTCCAGTGTCATTTTCAGTCCCATTTTGTTGCTTTTCTGCCCACTTGGAATGCTGCTCCATTTACTAACTTCTTATTTGCTTTCCTTCCAGCTTGCTTACCTATCATCACTAATTACAGAACAAACAATGGTGGTAATACAGTAATGAATAGCAACCTTTTGGGTTTTTTTTCTTTTGTGTGTAGGTGCACCTGGTTCAAATATTTAAGATAAATGGGAGTGACTTTCCAATTCTCCTTTCCTTTGCCTAGCAGCACAATTTCTATCAGCCAGTTCTGGGACAGTATGAGTAGGCAGCAGGAGGTTATGCCAGGTAGGCAGAAGGAAATGGTGTTCTGAGATCTCCTGTAAATACAAAATTCAAGGATTGCTGCCCAGCACCATCCCTACCTTTTAATATATTTTTTCCCCCTTGATTTTATGCTGGCATTGTTCTTTTTGGTTCTTTGAGATCCTGTTGACATTGTGTGATGCTGCAACTCCTTACTCCTTAATGTGACCCCAAAAATCACAATTTGCCCAACAATTCAGAAAAAGGAGAAATTTATAAGAGAAACTAAACCTTTCCTTTACAAGTGCCCTAATGCAACACTACACTTGGGTTAAACACAAGCATAGCTCCATTGATTCCCTGGTCTGAATCATATAAAAGTATCTCTTTGATCTAGATTTGGGATTACAATGGAATAACAAGCAATCTAAATCCACTATTAAGTACACCAATAAAAACACCTTACCATTGAAGCTTAAGCAAGCCTTAAAATGTACCTGGAAGTAGGAAATTGCCTATTGTAAGTGAAATAGTTGTTGATATAAAGCTTTTAATTGAAATGGTGTTAGTATTTCAGTGAATCTTTCTGTATTTCCTTTCATTATTTTACAAGGCTGGGCAGATTCATGTCCCTGTCTGGACCAGGAATGGCTCTGACTGGGCACCAGCTTCCACCTTGGACCTATCCAGCCCTCTGAAAGATATTTTGACCAATATGATACAGTTCAGAAGAACAGTTTGTTTTTAGTTAATACCCATAATTGTTTATTTTTAAAAAAATTCACTTCTGCTCTATTGACACCAGGTTCTCTACCCTTTGGAGCTGTGAACGTTTCTGAAAAGCAGGTGTACAATTCCACTACCAATCTCCTTGCAGGGAGACATGATCTGCTTAGTGAAAACAATCCCCAAGTCACCTGCTGAACTGGTTTGATGTTATTTTGGTGTAGTGGTAACTAGTTGTACTTGGGGATAAACCAAGGGCCACTTCTTGAGGTTGCAGGAATCCATTATTTAAGATAGTGAAACGAATCGCTCTCTCTGTCTATTCAAATGGCTCATTAAAATATTTCTAACTCTAGAAATAATAAAATAATTTAAATTGGGCCTCAGAAAACTGAGAATTTGTCTCAAAGATCTTGAGATCCTCCTTCAGTAGTAGCAGGAAGGTGTTTATACCTTGTCTTTTCATTCCTGAGCCTTCAGCTTAGGATCAGGATGGCTTTTTCTCCAGCTCACTATGCTTTTGGAGGTGGGGGTATGAGCTAATTGCCTCTCTATGTGTCTCCAGCAGCTGAGCATTTAAGAGTAATGTTCAAAGTGTGATACCAGAAATTTATCTTTCCTTGGTGTGGTCTCCCAGTAGACAGATTCAGGGTGCTCATTCTCTTGTGTCAGACTCTCAGTTTGCAGTATCCATGCTCATTCCCAGTATCTGTGATGTGTAATGGAAGGAGCACATCTGATACATCTGTAACAAAGTCCCTGCTCCTGACTCTGCATGCCCTGGTCTCGTGTCTGTATTTTTACTGGTGTGAGCACTATGAAGTGCAAGTCCTGCTGCTGCTGGAGCTGTGGAGCAGTGCAGTAACTTCCAGCATCCTGTGCTTGCATGAGACATGGTGAGATGCTGAGCTATGCCAGGGAAATGCCTGGGATGAGGTGTTATCCTGGCCTGATGAGGGCATGCTGAGGCTGGGCAGGAGGAAAGCCCGTGTGAATGCAGAAGGAAGGACACACTTTAATTCCATTTACCTGCACATCAGGAGCAGGAAACGTGCATCATCCTCAAGTCACAGCTCTGCCTTGCAGGAACAGCTTTCATCACCTGCCCCCAGTGTTTCCCCAAGAGTTAAAAACAGTGACCTGCTGGGACATGTCTGAAGCCTCCAGAGGTGAAGGAAAGACCAGGGCTGGGGTGGAGACACCCACACCCCTTGCCATTGCAGTGTTCCACAGGGCATGGCACTGGAGAGGGCTCCTCACTCCCACGCTGCCTTTTTGTGCTGCTGGAGGAGGGTGCACAGGCTGAGCCCTCCATGGCTGCTCCCCTGCACCTGCTGGGTCCTGAGAGAGCTGCCCTGTGTCCAGCCTTCCCTGGTGCTCCACGGATGAGGAATCATGGCAGGGATGGTGCACTTACCTGGTGCACAAGAAGGAGGGGGTCCTCTGCATTTGAGAGGGGAAGTCTTTGTGTGCAGCTCCTGAACTTCATCAGGCTTTGGGAGGGGACCTCAGGGTGCTCCTCTCCCATGCCAGAGCCTGTCAGGCTGGTGCTGCAGGGGCAATGTGTGCAGGAATCTTCTCTGCAGACGCCGACACAGTTTACGTCTGAGATAAGCGCTGAGCTGTAAATGCACAGAGAGGAGCAGAGAACTTCTGGGAATTTTCAACATCTGGAGAACTTTAATGTAGAAAACACAGATGTTTATAGATGCTTTCTGCAGAGTCATGAAGGTTTGAAGATCATAATTTTGTGATTGGGCATCTAAGTCCTTTTGCAGATTTCTTGGCTCCACATTTCGCTTCTGCAGTGGCAGAGGAATAATTTGAATCAGGGCAGCATGCAAACTTCTCAGGAAAAATGGGCTTGCTACATCCACCTGAAAGAAATCTCTCTGTGTCTCATTTTTCCCTAATTAAAATTAACATATTAATAATTACAGAGGTGTTGGAAAGATCATTTATGTGTGGCCAAAATCTCAGAGTTTTGTGTGAAGTTGCATAGGATTTCCAAGTACTGTTACTGTCAGTTTATTACTCATTACAATAATCCAATTAATTAATGTTCTTTTTTAGTGTTGACTGGCAGGTATTCTATGTTTAATATTGAACAATAATAGTTACAATACTTCTCTTGTTATTTTGCACAAGAGCAATTCTCACCATTTGATTACCAGTGGGACAAATAAAATAATAATGGGATATTCCATGAAGAGGCAATGTGTGCAACTTCCTTGATCTGGATAAATTATGCTGAGCAAAGAAATCCCTCCAACAACTCCAATGAGCAGTAGGAGAAGAGTAGGGAAGACATGAACTGTTTCCAAATAGGAACTTGGAGTTCATGCTATCCCTTTGCCATTTTGTTACAATACTACCTTTTGCTTTGAAAAGAGACTTATGATATCTTCAAAATACTACCCATTAATTAGGTAAATACTCTAAGCTCTCTTTTCCTCCTGAGTTCAGGGGAGCTGAGAGCAACAGCCTCCCAGCACGTGGTGAGAGGTGATTTACTGTAGCCCCAACATAACAGGTATTTTCTGGGGCTGCAGCACACAGACATGCCATTGATAATTCTGCCTTTGTTTTGATTGCTTCCAACTGCAGAATGAGGGAGACTTAATTGGCAGAAATTACCTCATTCCTGCCTTGATTGAGGCCTCCATATGTGTTTTATAAATAAAGTAGTCTTTTCAATTGTTTTATCACTTGGAGGTTTCAGCAGACTAAATATGATTTATGGTGTTTTACCTCTTTCCCCAAATGGGAACCACTTCTGACCATCCTCCCTTCTTGTGGCCGGGGGCACTGGCACACCAGGAGCTGGTGGCTGGAGGTGGCTGGGCACCCTCCAGCCCTCCCTGGGGTGTTTGCCCAGCCCAGGGCTCAGCTGAGAGCAGGTCCCTGTGGGGTTTGTGTAGGGCAGCTGGCAGCATGGGCCCCGTCCCTGAGGCATGACTGAACAGGGCTGTGTGCTCTCCGTGCTGCTCTCTCTGTCAGGTTCCTTCGTGGCAGGGCCAGGGCTTGCCCTGACAGCGCTCCTGGCAGTGCTGGCATTGGCTGCTGGCTGAATTCCTCTGCTCCCTTTCTTATTGTATTATAATAAAGGAATAAAGAAATATGTAGATATATATACCTCAGGCTTTCATAACTGTTTGGGCTGTAGTGTACAGCCTCCTGCAGCTTTGGGAAAGGCTCTTTCCAAAAGAGGGAGCACCAAGGGGCATCTCCATCCCACTGAGCTGCTGGATTATCCCCCTTCATGCCTCAGGGAAGTGGCTGAAGATGAGCTTCATCATGGGACCTTGCCTTCCATTCAGTCCTGTCATATATCATCATATCAATCATATCATATCAATCATATCATATATCATATCATCATATCATCATCTCATCAAATGTTTTGTGCTGGGAAGGACCTGAACACTTAATCTCATTCCAACTCCCACAGGCAGAGACACCTTCCACTATCCCAGGTTGCTCCAAGCCCATCTAACCTGGCCTTGAACATTTCCAGGGATGGGGCAGCCACAGCTTCTCTGGGCAACCTATGCCAGAGTCCACCACATCACAGGGAAGAATATCTTCCTAATATAAATATAATAATAATAATAATAATAATAATAATAATAATAATAATAATAATAATAGTCCTCCCAAATCCACCCAGTGTGAATTCATAGTCAGATGTAGAAAGATGTGGAGTGATTTTGAATGATGCTCAGGCTGGTGCTGAGCTTTGAAACCTGGAATAATGCTTTAAAAAGAGTTTTATAGGCAAACAGCAATGGAAAAAAAAAAGAATAGAAATATAATCGAGGCATCGTGTGCCAAATACACTGCTTACTCCACTCCTCATTGTTTCAAATCTTTTTGTTTTCAAGTAGCCATATTGCTCAATCCAAGCTTTCTGAAATCATGAACTTGGCTTAAAACTAGAGCTGAAAATGTTTCGTATCAGGTTCTTTTATTCGCTCTCAGAAGGCTGAACATTTTGCACTCATGTGCCTTTCAGGAAAGCTGGATATGTGCTAAATTGAAAAAAAGAAAGCTTAAATTGTTGGGTTAAAAATTGATCCAAGCTCTAAATCACCAGTAAATGCAAATGACTCATGATAAAATGATGAGAATTGAAAATACTGTTAGACATTGACAGAGATAAGGAGAAGAGGTATATTTAGTGGGATTCTTGTGTCTTAGCATTTGGTATTCTGAACTGTCTAGAGAGAAACATGCTGATTTCCTTGGATTACTTGATCATGGTTCACTGAGTTCAGGTTTTCTTTCCTTTTTTTTTGCTGCTAATTCAGTAACAGTGAATATTCTTGTGAATGAATTCATGCAGCTAAGCACATTTTAGAAGAGAAGAATGTTTTTTCTAACAAAGATAATTTCCTATCTGAAGTGTAGAGAAAAAATCCCAAAGAAAAACATTTTGTTTATGTAATTGTTAGGTCTGACTTCTTAAAAAAAAAAAAAAAGGTGAAAAAAAAGTTGGCCTGAAACAGCTGGATGCAAAATTCCAAATAGCACAATTTGGGGTTTGTGCCAGATTGGATGTGGCTCAGTGACAAAGCTGGAATTCAAAGCCAGCACACGGAGCAGCCAGGAAGGCTGAGGGAGGATTCGGATGGGTGCAGGACAGGCTGTTCCTGCTTTTCATCCACAGGATGCTCCAGATAATAAAAATGAGGTCTTCATCCTATCATCAGCTCTGCTGTGGAAGGTGCTGCTCCTGTCACAACGCAAGATCCATTTCTTTTGGAAATGGGGGATCCATAGGAAGGATTAATGGTAGGGGGGGGCATTCTACAGAAACCACATGTGAAGGGACAGCACAGGTGGTTTAACACCTTTCCTCCCTGGGAAAACCCATCAGTGCAGGGCGGCCTGACAGACTGGCTTCTGCTCAGGGTCACCTAAAGGACTGCTGAGGGGACACAGCCAAAATGAGCCATTGCTGTGTATGGCAGTCAGTGCTGCAGGCAGCAGAGGTGACAAGTGACATGGGAAGGAAGGGCTTCCCTAATGGGAGCAGGCAGAGGCACTGCAGCCCAGTTTTCCATGTGCTTCCTGGAACAAGGAGTGCAGGGGGGAGCTGCTGGCATTGAGTGAAATCCTTCCTTTGTGGCTGGTGAGGAGAGAAGCCCCGTGCTATTTCTGTGCTGATGGCATAGCCACAGGAGGATTATTTGGGTTTTGTGTCCCCATCCTTCAAAGGAAGGTCACTATGTGAAACCCAGGGTCCATGTTTGACCAGAAAGGTTTTGATTGGAGATGAAATGAAGCATGCTCCTGCCCTGCTGAGGTGGGAAGGGAAAAACATCTAGAGAAACCTCTGCTTTTGCCTCTTTTGGAAGTTACAACAGTAGCTTCCCAGCAAATATTTCAGGGTGATGTTTGAGCTGTGTGCTTGCCTGGAGCAGAATTCCAGACCCCACCAAAAGTCCTAGCTGGAATTTTGCCTCTGCATAGCAGGGGCTGGTGCCAGGATGAGTAAGGCAGCTCTCCTGAAACCCTCATGGACACAGACCTTCACAGGTGGTCTTTCACTGAGGACTGAAGCAATCTGCTGTTGTTTCCAACCTGGCCCCTCAGTCCTCTCCTGGATGCTCAGCCGGGGAAGCACTGGTCCTCCTGGACCAAGCCAGACCAGTGTTTGTAGAGTGTGTTGGGGGCACTCTGGGGACATCTGGCTGAGTGAAAAGCTCCCTGGAAGTGCCAGTCCTCAGCAGTGCAGGGAGGTGAGGGCTGCTGGCACGAGGGGCACAAGGGCTCAGCTCTGGCTGCCCTAGAGCTCCTGTACCCTCTGCTGTTCCCCAGCCTGCCCAGATACTGACCATCCTGCTCCACTTGACAAAAGTTGAGTGCTGGGGAAAGGGAAGGACTATTGATTAATGTTTGCTGGACAACTCTCATGCCTGTCCCATGTGGATAGGAGAAATATTCTTCCTCTCTGCTGCCCTTCATATTGGAGCCACTCTTTATTCAGCAGATTTCTCGGGAGAAATCTGGGAAGAGGGAGTGTGTCTTCCAGGGATGTGAGCTGAATAACAATCATGAAATCCCCCCCTTGCATCAACTTCTGTTCCTGCTTCTGCTGTTCCATATTCTTTGTGGCAGAAACATTGGAAACAGATTTTCTGTGTGCAGAAAAAAGAAAAATTGAACAGCCATCAAGATGCCAAACAACAAAACACATTTTCCTCGCACAGATATAATTTCTGATGTTGTTAATAAAGACCCAGGTTTCCCTGAAACCTCTAACCATTGCAGAATTTTTGTGATAATGTTTGCATTAGGCTTCTGGTGGATCAGACTCTTGGAATTATATTTGAGCTTCCTTAGCTTTCATCACAATTAAGCATATTTTAAAAACACATTAAAAGAAATATGTCAACTTGGTTTAGGCTGAAACTTGCGTTCGGAAAAGAAAATCAGTAAAAAGAAAGTTTCACAAAATACAAATGAAGTGGGAGTGTTTTCAATAAAGGAAAAAAATAAAGAAAACATATTATTCTAAAATAATTTTTTTTTTTTCCTCCTATGGACAGGGCAACTCAAACACATGAACTTTGTGCTTGTGAGTGAGGAAAATTGAGTGACCAGAACCCAAACTTCTCCAGGCGATGTGAAACAAAAGTCCTTGGTTTTGGGAAACAAAATGAAACAGGAACACCAAATGCAAAAATATGTTAAATAGCACCAGAAGCATCTGCAAGTTTAAACAGAAACATGTAATTAAAACATGGATTGTTTCCCTGGAAGAGTATATACAAAATTTTCCTTTTATTTTGGTGTTTCCATAATTTAAAAGAACAGACTCTTCCCAAACTCCAGCCCTTAATTTTCAACCTCCAGGGACCATTACTGAAAAGCCCAAATTCTCAGTTCTTCCTCTGCAGAAAGATTACTAAAACAAGGCTTGGCTCCTTTTCCTGCCTTTTGTTTCTCTGAAGAATCTTGCATGCACGGCTTAGAAGAAGGAGGTAGACGAGTTGTGGGAGACCTGGGTACACCTGGGAGGCTCTTGGGACAGTGTGATGTCTAACGTGGTTGGGGTTGTTGTCCTCCCTCCAGGTGCTTCACCACTGAGGTCTCCTCTGCCAGGAAGTTTTTGTGTGAAAGGCCATGAGTTTTTCGTGGCTCCTTGTTATAATGGGTAGTCATGACAGAAGAAGGGGCAATGCTAATGACATTATTAATGGCACAAAATCTCCAAGAAGGCATTTAGAAGCCTAGCAGCATAATCATAGAAGCACAGATTGGTTTGGATTGGAAGGGAAAGACCACCCAGCTCCAACCCTCTGCTGTGAGCAGGGGCACCTTCCACAAGACCAGGGTTTTCCAAGACCAGGGCTTTCCAAGCTCCCAAGCTTTCCAAGTATTTTCTTGAATACTTCCAGGGATAATGAGCCCGTGCCCTCTTAAAGGCAAATCCTCCTTGCAAACAGTGATGTGTCTTTGTGAGATTGCTCTTTACCTGAGTTTTTCTTTGAGTCTAGCAGCAGCTAATGTAATAATCAACAAAAATGTGCAGTGTTGCTCCACTCTCCATAATGCCACTGTTTTTCTGTTGGCTTCAACACCGGTCAGATCTTCCTTCTGGACTGCTGTGTAAAGCAGAAGGGCAAGATGGGATTATCCAGCCCAACCAGTGCTTTTCATCTGCCTCTGATTTTTGTAATGGGTGCAGCCAACCCCTCCTGTTTGCTGCCCTTGTATATGGCTTAATATGGAAAACACAATAGGGGCTGCCAAGCTGTGTGTGCTACCATGTATGGGGAAAAGGACTTCCCCAAAGCAGAGGCATAAATTCTGCTTTCTACTTACGTGAATAATAAAATGATAAAATGAACTTCTATCCTCTCCTTGTTTGGGTCAACAGTATAGGAATGCCTGGTTATGAATAGGAGAAAATGTGCTTTTAGGCAGATAAGGAGAACAGCAGTTTACACTGATTTAGGTGAACAGCAGTTTTTTCCAGGCAGAAGACTCTGCAGCTGGAAAATCACATTGAAAGTATCAGAAAGGCAAGAAAAAAATAATTAAAAATAAGGCAATATATTTTAGGCCTCTAAAATTTATCTCTAATGCATCTGTCTATCTATGCATTTATCTAATAACAGAAATTCCAGTGAAGTTTTTATATTTTATTATTGTTAATACAACAGTCAAAATATAATAGCCAAAGTACAATACAATATAATATAATTTAATGTAATATAGTATATGTATCACATACATTAACTACTTGTCTATAGTATGTGGTTTGTTATAACAATATATTACACATCAATATATGAATATACATATTATCAACCTATAGCTAATTAATAATATACATGCTGATGCTGCTGGAAAAAGATAATGCTGGCAAAAAGCCACCATAATATTGGAAGATAACTCAGAATTATGGTTTTGTTATAGCAAAACCATAGCACAAAATGGTTTTGCTAAGCTCTGTTTAGAAACCTGGCATGACCAGGGCATCCGTATTAAATCAGCAGGATGGGAATAACTGAAAGTGGGAAGACTGATCAGGGTACTGCTTGGTTGAATGTCTATGTGCACCCTTCCTCAACCCTAGCCACAGGGACCCAAAGTGGGTGGGCACCCTGGATGGCTCAGTCAGAAGGATGGATCACTGTGGATGGGTCAAGCTGCTGCTGCTGCTGCTATTTCCCTGTTTGCTTTTGCATTTTGAAATGTCCTGTCCTGTTTTTTAAAGCCCTGGTTATCAGAAAAAGCTGAGAAGGAAAGAAAACTCTTCCCTTCCAGTGATGCCCTCACCAAGGGAGGGGAGAATGAGCCCTCAGCCTGGCAGGGGCAGCTGCAGGTCCACACACACTGCTTGTGGGGCCAAGAAATGCAATATTATAAAAAGTTGAGGTATTTTCTTAAAGATAAGAAAATCACGTATCTCCACAGTTATGATCTCCTTGGAATTTTATTTTAGTAGTTTAAAGAGCTTGATCTGAATTTTTATCCAAATAATTATTCTGGTATATAAATATTATATATAATTTAATTTATATAATTAAATCAATATATAATAATTATATTAATATAATTATCTATATTTATTATAATTTATTATAATTATATATATTTATTATAAGTTAATAATAAATATTAAATATAATATATATAATATATTCTGGTATATATGCTTGCCAAGCTGCACCCAAGGGGAGGGGTTTTGTATGAAGCTACCACATTAGAAACCTTCTTCCTTGGGGTAACTGAAGTTACCCCAAGGAACTGAAAAAGTATCCATTCCCTTGTGTTTACACAACAAACCCTAACAGCTCCAAGGGGGACTTGAGAGGTGGCGTGCTTTCTGCTGTAAAAGCTCCCTAAAGATGTGTTTACCTAATTCAGGCTTTGAGCACCACTCAGGTGTTTCCTGTGACCAGACCTGGGGCTTCAGGCCCCGTGGTGTGTCCCCCAGTAGGTCCCTCCCCTCCTGATGGCACTGTCGGGGTGGGTGTCCCCAGGAGCACCTAGTGGAAGGGTTGAAATGAGATGACTTTTAAGGTCCCTCTGAATCCAAACCATTTTATGATTCTGTGATTCTAACTCTATGGCTGTGCTGGACCTGGCTATTGCAGCTCCCAAATCCCTGCAGTGCCAGCAGTGGGTAGCTTCACCAGCCAAACAGGATTGGAGACTTTTTCCCACTTCCACATCTAACCTCACTAGAGATGGATCCTGAAGGATTTATATTGGGAAGAATTTGTCCTCAGCCTTCAGAAGTAGCTTTCTTTGGTAAATCTCAGCATTTTTAAGAACTTAAGAAAAGAAAGAGTAATTTCCTACTCTGGGGCTGGTTTTCTCTCAGAGGTGTCCCAAGTAAGCCTTGATGGTTGGATTTGGACAGAAGCCATCAAATCAGAAATATAGGGATTTTTAGCCTGTTTGTGTGAGTGCAAAGGGTTCAACTGAGGTATGAGGTTAGGGGCAAATCCAGCTCTTTGGTCACACTGTTCATGGTCCCTTACAGTGGAAAAGGGTAGGCAGCACCTTGTGGACCACTAGGGAAGATGCTGAACTGAGATGACAAACTTTGGTGAAGTGATAGTGAATGTCCACCTGTATCACATACAAATATAACACACATCCAGATCGTACAGAAATTAATTTTCAACTAATTTCCAACTTTTGTCCAGGCTTGTTCTGTGTAACTAAAATCAAAACTGAGTTAACACCTCACTACAGACTATAAAACAATCTCTGGTGTGACCTTTATTGAGGATGCTGTTCTCTGGGAAAAGATGTATTCAGCAGCCAAGTGGTTAAATCAAAATAACAAGGGCTATTTATCTAGTAGCTTTCCATGGCTATACTCAAGGGGGGCATATCTACCTATTTGTCAAGTCATTGACAATAGCCTATTTCTTTCTTCCTACCCATATGCTTTATTAAAGAAACACTTGACCTACCTGTCACATCAAACTGCTTCCTTTATCCAAAACAGAATAATATAGACATTTCCCTTAAGGGAATCCTGATGCAAATATATAAGGACAGGTTGCCAATTTGTTGAGCGTATTAGGGTACAGAAAACTGTCAAGGGAAACAGCTGTAATACAGAATGTTCTAACAAGCTCATTTTTCTTTTTTTTCGGTGGTACTTTTGGTCTCTCTTTAGTTTATATTATACGATTTGTATGTTACAATTTTTATGGACAGCTGTCAACTGCAACTCATCTTTTTCATTTAGAAAAAAAGAGGAAACCTTCAGATTCCTGGCCAAAGCTCAGATCTATTGTTTGGTCTTTCACAATAACTCTCACAAAACCTTCAGCTGCATATAGCTGAGAAGAAAGTTATGGGATAGAGGATGGGAAAAACAGCAAAGCTGTTTAAAGACAGAGAAGGTTCTGACTGTGATTTGAAAGGTATGTATTTTCATGTGAAGCCACTTAAACACACGATGACACTTCCCATTCTCACCTGTCTGCTTCTGTGCTGCAGAAAGGACTCTGTCTTGCCCTGGATGAGGGTTTTGGTTTCAAATATGAAATGACACAGAGAGGTTCAAATGTGGCATTTTGCACAAGCAGGCTCCGCTGTGGCTGAGGAGTGGGAATGAGAGCCAAACTGCAGGAATTCAGGCTTCCCAGTGGCATGATGATTAAACCAGAGCCACTCAGTCCCCAGCACTGGTTTTGGTTCACAGGTCCAAAACATTCCCAGCTTTCCAGCGAGGTGGTTTGGTGGTGTTGTAGTTTCCAAGTGAAATCCATAATTTTCAGCAACTTGAATCTCCAGAGACCAGAAAAGATTAAGAGTCAAATCCATATAATTAGAGGTCTATGTTGACTAGTGGACAAGGCACAGGCTGTGCTACAGGAACAAAGTACATTAAAGCTCTGTTCCACTTTGACTGCAGTTCCACTGAAATCAGGGGGGTTACCCCAGAGATTAATTAGTCAATTTATGTTTGTTTGCATAAAGGATGACACAGATCATCAGCTGAATGAACAAAAGTTCAGGCAGTGCAAGTCAGGGCACGAGGGGAGAGAATTAACCATGTCTGGGCCGAGGTCACAGCTTGGGCTGATCTGGTTGCTGTGCCAGAGCACCGCGCCTGCCGTGTGCCTCTAACCAGTGACCTGTGATGAGAGGCCACCACGGGCTTTGGCATCTCTAAGAAAAATCTGATCACCCAAAGAAAATATCTCTAAAGGGTCATACAAATATTTGTGTAGAGAAGAAAAGGCGTGCTGGGATCGCTGCGTGAAAGGCTGTGCAGCAATGATCTGGTATTTCCCCTTGGTCTGAACTTCTGCCCCGTTCCTGCTCCCCGTGTCCTCACAACTGCCTTGGGCTCCTCTTCTCAGTGGTGTGAAAAAGTCATTCCTTATCCTATCTTTTAATGTGGGAGCACCCAAGTGAAGATCAAGAGCAGTAGGTGGCATCCCAGTCCTGCTGAAATCCTGTGGAGTCGTCTCATGACTCTTTTCAGGGCCAGGAGCTCACACAGGTGTTAAATATTGGCACCGTTGAAGGAGGAAGCTCTGGTGGTCTGGTGGTGCTGGTGTGGGCTGAGCTGAGAGTGGCTTTAGGCAGCATTTTGTTGGCACGTGGCATGTGATTGTAGGATATATGTAGGAATGAGGAGAAGAAGATCTTGAAAGCATTTCTGTAGCGCCGACTCTGACTTTAGAAAAGGACTGGATAGTTTGAAGTCATTAATGGACTTTCCATAGGAGATTATCCTGACCATTTCCTTGGAATACTGTGGAAAACAAGGGAGAGGGACCATCAGACACCACTTTTTTTGTTCTGGCATTGTAAATACACCAGTGTTTTCTCACCAGCTGACCTTTTTCTGAAAGAAGTGAAAACATTGCCTAATTTTTTGTACAAGTTTTGAATCTCCAATGCATTTTCTGGGGCCAAACTGTATCTCATACACAGAGAGTGTATCATTTATCATCCCATTTATTACTGGGACCAGAGCAGAGCCAACAGCTTCTCCTCTTTCACTCCCACTGACACACTTGATGACACTTAATGATCTCTTGTCTAAATAGCAATGCACTCAAAAAAAGGCTTTATTACCCAGGGGGGTGGTGTGGAAGTGAGTGTGTTACTGGCCATGGTGTATTTGGTAAATCCAAACCCCTCAGTGCAGCCTGGTGTCTGCAGAGCTCTGGTTACACTATGTCCCAGAAGTGGGGAGGCAGGAGGAGAAGCTGGGGCAGCCCTGGTGAGGACAGCAGCCTGCAGCACAGCCTCCTGGATACCAGCATCACCAGCAGCAATTAGACAGTGGTTAAATGCTGTCCCAGGAGCTGCTTGCCCAAGTCATGTGAGACACCCAGCAGGCCAGATCCCCTGGAACAAACCCACGCTAGTTCCAGTGAGGATGTGAGTCACGGGTCCTGGGGAGTAACTGTTAATTAGAATTCAGCAACTGTTTCCTGGGGGGAAGTTTGAAAAACAAGTATGTCTCAATCTTGCTATTGAAAAAAGACATCTTGCCAACAAAGAGGATTTTTAATGTTTTTTTTTTCAAAGGGCACCCAGGTATGAATCCTGAAATGTTCAGGCATCATTGGTGTAAATAGATTGATTCAGGGATTTTGTATTATGTGGAGAAAGAGTTCAAATATTGCAGCATCCTCAGCAAAATCCCACCAGATGCTGCTTATATTGCAAAGCAGCTCATTTGGTTTTAATTCATCCTGTACCATGAGGTTACAGCCTGTTATAGTTGCTGCTTGCTTTTTAGCTGCTCTCTGTTACTTTTTTCTTCTTTCCCTTTTTGCTTTTTTTTTTTTTTTTTTTTTTTTTTTTTTTTTTCCCCAAAAT
>VZRH01008146.1:355435-391666 GCA_013397555.1 Urocynchramus pylzowi
TTTTTTTTTTTCTTTTTTCCCCAGAGCTTGTGAATTGTAAGGTCAAGTTAAAGTCAAACTTCACCATTTCAGTGATGAAATGCAAGCAGATGTGGCTGTTTCATGTGACACTGTGCCTGCCTTGCTGCACTGGGGTCCGTGGTGGTGTCTGCACCCTGGACCACGTCCTCTCCCTCATAGCTCAGCAGTGCCAGTTCTCCTGTTTGGATTCCAAAGTCAGTGCCCTACTGGCTATTGCTCATCCCAGGGATATTGCTTTAAACCTCAGCACCTCCATTCCCACAGCTGCTGTTTGCTTGGCCTTAGGAACAACTGTAGGCAGGTGATTGATGGGTGGTGATGGTGTTTTCCTCCATAACACTTCAGAGTCTGATTTCCTCAAAGACATCAGGCTTTGCCACAGAGTTTCCTCTGCCCCCACCACTTTCTGCAGGTCTATTCATTTGCTCTCTGTATCTCTCAATGGTTTGCAAATGATAGTGCCAAACATCCAAGATCTACTCCTGAGTTGGTCTTTAGGTATTAAATAAAAGCACAGCCCACCTACAGAGGGCAAGGTGTGTTTGGCAGAGAGGATTTCCCTTGCTCAGCTCATCCTGGGTCTGGGGCACTCAGTGCTTTTTATTCAGAGGTTTGAAAAATTCATGAAGGTATTCTGCATGAGACTGGTAAAGAGTGGAATCTTACTTACATTCACATAAGTGTGTGCACACTTCATGGTGTGCAATGAGTTTTGGGTTGTCTTGCTGAAGTTATTCACTATCCAGGCAGAAAACATACATGAAGTTGTTCTCTTGTATGGCGATGGTGAGGAATACAGGGTTAGCAGCATCAGGAGAACTAATGAATTTTTAAAGAAATTAGAGGTTAAGTCCTGGAAATTTTTCATCTCCTGGTTTGTGCATACATTTTGCCTGTTCTCAGAGTGGGATGTAAAGCTTCATATCAACGAAAACTACCTAAGTAAGGCAATGTAGTGTATTCCTCCCTCAGAAAAATCCCAACCAGGCAATATTTTTCTACCCATTTATCAGCCCTACATCTTTCTAGGTCCAGGAGAAATTTTTATTACAATGTCAGTTAAAAGATTTATTCCCAGAAAAATGCCAGACCTGATATCCTTCTGAAAATCTGAAGTAATCTCTAAGTAAAATAGAAAAGGGGGTGGCAGCTTGAGCCCTCTGGTCAGCAGGGGAGCCAGCCTGCTTCCCTCCCTGCATCACTCTCCTGGGGTTTCTCTCCAAGTCCTGTCCTTGACGTTGTTTTGCTCCTATTGGGATCAGCCTGACCCCCCAGTGCTCTCAGAGGAAGGACTGGGAAAGTCTGAGGGATGTCCCTGTACAAAGGGAAGGAAGGATGGGGGTCCCACACCTCAGGAGCGTTTCCTTGCTGAGATAGATGGAGCTGGAGCTGCTTCTAGACATGTGTTTGTAATTTCTTGTTTGGTCTGCGTTGGTTCTGAGAGTTGGTGCATTTTTTGATTTGCCTGCTGAAAGGGTTTCACACTTTTGGATACCGGCATTTGATTAGTTTTGATGATAACCACAGTAGTACAATTCTGACTTCCAGATTGCTTTCCAGTGTGACACTAAGCAGCCACCCATCTCCAAGGCTGAAGAAATTCACATGTGCATTTGATTTTTTTTCTTTTTATGAAGATAGAAAGAGTGTAATATACTTACTACAACCAAAAAATAAGAAAAAAAAAAAAAAAAGCACATTTCTCACCCCAGTCACATCTCTCACCCCTTATTTTAGGGTGATGTCTGTGTGACCTTTTCCAGTAAAAAGAATGTGATCTATCACAGAATATCTCCCACTCCTTTTTTATCATCTCCACTAGTTATCTGCCTGAGCAATTCTTACAAACTTTGTTCAATGAAGAGCTGCATTTGTCACACAACGATTTAAGAGAGTTACTGAACTTGGGAAGGAAAATTAGTGGGAATTCTTGCCCAGAGACAACATAATATGAACATGACAGAAAAAAAGCAGGCTAGCATTTCTATCACCCTTTCCCCTGCCTACTAATGGTTTTGATTCTCATTATTTCTCAAATGCCAAGAGTAAAAACCCTCCAGGGTACCAATTAGCTGTGCCCAGTCTGGATACGACTGCTCTCATCCAGGACATATTTTGAGATGCTGAAGCTCTCTTTGGGAAAAGGCAATTTGTGTGCAGCTATGTTTGGTAATTTTCAAGGACTTAATCTTGTTGGGAAATAGAGATGGACTCATACTTAATTTAATTTAAACCAAAGCTTTTTATTAATTGACTTTCAATAAAACCGATTACCATAAATGGGAACCTGGGATCTGTGTTTGCAGATTATTTTTGTCTGCCTCACTTATATTTTATTAGGGGTTATATCTTCTTGAAAAAAGACACTTAGAATTTATTTCAGAATGAGCTTTTGGTCTTCTCTGCAACTCTTTTTACCTGCTTTTGCATTATTTTAAATTTAGAGAGTTGAACAAGGACATTGACAGCATTTATGACAGTGTGCAACAGTATTTTACATTTCTGTTCCTTAACCATACTGCATACTTGAAGCACAGTTTTAATTTCTAAAAGAAAATAATGGTAATTCAATGGCTAAGATGAGAACATTTTGGGTTCCAGCTGAGGGCTGGCTCTGGTCAGGATGCTGGGGTGTCTGGGATACTGGGTTTTGGGCACTGACAGAGGTACATGACTGCTGGCAGCACTCAGCCTTGCCCAGCATTAATTGCTGCTGCAGCCCTCTCCCGAGGTGCTGCTCTCCCTGCTTTGCAGATTAGGAAGCAGATCTGCTAAGACCAATGCTTTACTCACATGAATAGCTCCATTGAGTCCTGCATGGCTATTAAGTGACTTAAGTTCAACAATATATTAAATCTTTGCGGGGCCTAAGGCAACTTGTAGGAGGTTATTTAAAAAGTCTGCCCCAGCCTTTTCCTGCAGCCACAAAACCAACCTTGTCAGACCCTGCCACTTTCCCATTCCTAATTTTGTGGCTTGTGCATTATTTTGCCCCATTTCTCTTGCAGACACAGCACCTCACATGAGCATCCTGCCTCTCTCTGTCACTCTGCCCTAACACTGACCCCCTTCCTCAGCCCTTTGCATCTCTCCAACTCACCTGCATTCCCCTGAATTTCATTTTTCAGACCTTCAATGGGAACAAACAAAAATAACATCAGAGGAGTGGCTTCCACTGTCCCTTGACAGCCAAAGTATCTCTGGGTTTAATAAAATGGCAATACTGGCAAAAGCAATAGAGGGAGCTGCTCCTGGTGGCTGGGATCCAGCAAAGTACCATGAGCTGTCCTTGCTTAATCCCCCGTGAGATCTCCCCCACAGACTCATTATTTAGGATTTCTTGAAATGGACAAAAAATGGAAAGAAAAAGGGAAAAAAACCCACCATCCTGAATAAGATTTCTTTTGGATCAATATTTAGCGTGCTGGAAAAATTAAGAGAGAAAGATATTTGTAAAATTCCATAATATTTTCTTAGCCTCGGAGTAAATATTAGTAGAGAAAGCAATTATTGTGCATAAGAATTTTCCGTTGTGTCTCTTTTGTTTCTTTAATTTAAATGATTGCTTTTTTGGCCCATCCCCGAATAACTAAGTAGAGGTGATTAAAAACCTTCAAGCCCTTCAGATTTATTGTCCTGTAACTATTTTTGAAAGCAGATTTAGTATCAGTATGCTATTTATATTCCCTGAGAGCTAACATTTCAGATACTATACCAATATATCAATGCCTGATGCAAAGCAGACTGCACTGAAGATGTAGAAATGTATACAAGTAGAAAACTGCTTATATTTAATAAAGAACCAAGATATAAACATATTTTAATACAATGGGTTTTGAAATCGACGAGTTCCTACTGTTTTACTCCATCCACCTCCCTGACATTTCTCTCCTACATCCCATGTGCAGCATGGAGGGGCACTGACACAAAGCTCAGCTGCACCCCTGGGGTCAGCAAATACAGGATTGATATTTTCCCAAGAGATGTGTCAGGTCAGCTTCTTCTGGGCACACTGGGCTTATTTTTATCCCAAAATGCATTTTCCCTTCCCTGCTCCAGCTGCCTGTCCCGGGGCTGTCTGCAGCCCTTGTACTCTCCCTCTGCTCCTGCTCTCCCCTGAGCTCTCCTCTCCATGCTCCAGCATCTCCTGCTCGTTCTGGGACTCCTCCAGGGGATGCCACAGGTTGCCAAAATGCCCTCCTTGAGCTCTCATTGCCAGGGCACTTGGTGAAGCATCGTTGTGGTCACCCTGTGCAGTGCCAGCCTCTGGTGGGTGGCGAGAGGAGGGATGGCTGTCAGCAGTCCTGGTCCCAGTGCCCAAAAACTGCTCTGAGGCTGAAGGAAAGAGCAGACAGATAGCAAAGACACGTCAGGGAAGAGCAAAGGGCCACAGCCAGCTGCTCAGCATTGAGGTGTTCCTAACCCCTGGCTCACTTTTGGGCTCTGAAGGTTCTGGTCACCTCTGTGGTAGAGAAGAGTAAATATTCCATTTTATACAAATATTTAATTCTCCTTTGTCTGGTCAAAAGCCAATTGCTCTAGGGGTTTAAGGCCACCAGCCTGGTCATGCTCCTCATGGATGTCCCCAGTATCACACTTCATGCCTGTGCTGAGACTGAAGGCTGAGACCAGGCTGAAACCTTCCTGCTGCCCTTCTGCCTCTTTTGCATCTCACTGCCAAACTCCTGCTACCTCTGCAGTGTAGTAGGTCAAGTATGACCACGGGGTAAGCCCCAGACCACCTCTCTATCTGAGATAACCAAAGGAGCAGAAACCTTCTGGTGTCTCTGCTAAAATCTCCCACATTCAGCCCAAGGCAAGGGCCAGGAACTGTGGAGCCGAGCCCAGCTGAGCTTAGCTGAGCCAGGCTGGGACTGGGCAGGCCAGCAGCTGGCTGCAGCTGGATCCACACTGTGCAGCCTTCACTGCCGAGCTTGGGACACGCTTGTTTTCACTCCTGTCCTCACCCTACTGCTCAGGAAAGTCTACACACTCCTCCTCTCCCTCTCTGCCTTTCATGGCTCATTTGTATTTTGCTACCTGCAGCAGGCTCCTGCTCTTCCCAGAAACCTTCTCCTGCTATCAGCTGCTCCCTCCATCCACATTTAACAACAGCCCTGCCCTATGACCCCAGGAAGATTTCACAACTCCCTCTCCTTTGGGCACAAATGCTCTGCATCCAATCCCTCCTCATTTCTCACACGGCTCCGTTTCCGTGCGTCACGCAGTGAATCAGCCACCACTGCCTCATCTTTGCACCCATCACTGACCCATCTCTGCGCCCCCTCTGCCATGGGTGCCCTGGCCCAAGTGTCCCCTTCGTGTCCCAACACCCATTCTGTGCCCCAAAGAGCAGAGGGGATTTCCAAACCTCCCTCAGCACCCACCCAAAGCAAGCCCTTGCTGCGAGCCCTTATGTCTCGCTGCTGACTGGAGGGGACAGGCACAAGTGTCCCACACCCACACTGCCAATGCCACCTCTCCCAGGACAGTGGCTTCCCGTCGGGGACACTGGTACGGTGCTGGCGGGATCTTCTGTCACTCAGCATCTCCTCCAGCAAGGATATTACTCGAGGAGTTAATGTTCCAGCCGGTTTCCAGCGGTGCTTCCCTTCGTGCCACCTGGTGGACAAAGGAGACATTTCCCAACTTTTTATTTCACAGAAGAAGGAGCACCTGGGAAAATTAATTTTTCATTTAGGAATTTGGTTGAGCATCACCCGATTTAAATTTTGTACGATGAGAAATGCAATCCTGAGACATCCCGGGGTAAGCCCCAGACCACCCCAGCAGTAACCATCTATTTCTTACCCGTGCTAATGTTTATGCATAATAATTTGTTTTAGTTGTAATTATAGCTGTTCAGTAAAACTCAATTCCTACAATGACCTTAACAAGCAAATAACTTTTCTTCTTCCTGTGTTGCCAATGAATTCATGCTTTTATTTAGGCTTGAGCAACTGCTTTCTGATTTTTTAACAAATGTGCAGTTTGAATCCCTCCTGTGGCCAATCCCAGGCAGGCTGCGACAGACGGAAGCACTGCTAAAAAGCCCGTGAAAATAGAAAAATAAAGTAAATAACAGTGAATATTCCTGGCAAGTGTTTCTTTTTTTCAATTTATGAAGACAAACATTGCAGGAGTAACTTGGTTCTGAGAGATATTTTTGTTCAAGGATTAGAAGTAAATCCCTGAATTGAGGTGCTTAATGAAATGAACCAAAATGGCTTTTGCTCTCAAATCCCTGCAAGAAGTGTCCAAACTGAGCTGTGAAATAGCTTCAAATCATGATTAAATAGGGAGAAAACTGCAATGTGCTCAGAGCACATTTCAGAATCGCACAAGATGCTGATAGACGGGAAAGAAATTAATAGCTCAGAGTTTTCTCCCACTATTAACAGTTCAACACCCCTCTGCTTTAATCCTCTGAGGAAAACCCTGCCTTTAGTGAGGTCCATGGAAATTTTAGCAGTGATTTGACTTGGGCCAGGATTTTGTCCTAAATCTTTTCATAAACTCAACAAAATGACGATACAAAAATATACATAATGGACAAAAATCCTGTCTGGCAGCTGTTGGTAGCTAATGCCGGGGATAACATGGGTCAGTGTGAAGCCACACTACAGAAATGAAGAATTTCTTTGTGAAAATACCCTGAAACCTCTGCAGGCAGAGTGAAGATGCAGTTTGGCTACAGCCCTCTAACTGATACCCAGATTGCTGCAAAACGACTACCACAAAATCCCTGTGCCTACAATTAGCTTGGACTGTGATTTTGTGTCTCACTTGAAAGATGAGGTGTCCATAACATCCCACAGAATCTTTTGGGGCAGTAATACGTCTGTCTTCCCCAGGACATTCAATTCAGCCACTCAAAGCCCTGGCTTTGTTTTTCTGAAACAAAGGGGAAAATGATCACAAATTTAAAATATTTTTACTTTGGATTGAGAGAAATTGTATGTTTAATTTGGAAAATAAATTAATTTTTTTATTTTCTTCAGTGGCAAAATCCATACAACTTAGATTATCCAGAAAGAGAAAAATTTTCATTTTCTAAACAAACAACCTCCTTTCTTCTCAAAGATTCAGTTTTCACTATCTCAGAAAAACTTGCCGTGACTGAGATTAGTCAGAATATTTTAGTTTATCTCAGACTTTTAAAAACTGTCTGCAGCAATTAAAAAAGAAATCTGACCAATCAAAAATAATAAAAAGACAAAACATGAACATGTTTCACCTAAAAAATGAAGAAGAAACAACGACTGTCGGCTTTCCTCACCCTCATTAATTTAATTTTACCCCACTGGAAGTTTTTTTTGGTAAAATGTTTGCTCCAAGGGCTGTCAGAAGACTGAGCTCCACAGCTGCTGTGTGGGGAGGCAGCGAGTGCCCAGCCAGCTCCCCTGGCCCAGGTGTGCACAGCCGCAGGGGTGACAGTGCCCGTGCCGGGGACAAAAGCCACCCTCATCCTGGGACACTCAGCCTGGTGTGCCTGCCCAGAGACAGGGCTGCCTGGGGAGTCAGGGGTGCAGAAATACAGGCAGTGAGCTGGGGTGGGATGTGGGGGGCAGTGGAGGGAGCGGGTCAGCAATGACAGGGGACATTTCTGGTGTGGGGGAGCACAAGCGGCTTAAGCCGGCTTTATCAGGGTGTTATAAACTGGCAATCAGCAGGGCTGAGATTTGGCAATCGGTCAATACGGGCTCAAAAACAGCCTGGAGAAAAAATGTACCTGGGATCCACTTAAGGTGACCTTTGGAAGGAAGAAAAACAAGTTTAAAAGAAAACAAATGTTTCACAGTGGTGCTTCAAACCAGCTCCGTTTAACTGGGGGTGTGTAAGGACATTATTCCCCTGTGTGTGGGAATGCTTTGTGTGCGTGGAGCCTGTGGTGACATGACACGCTTGTGGCCCTGGCTGGGGTGGATGCCCCACCTGCCTGCACAGAGCACTTTTGACTCCTGTGAGCTCCCCAATGCCTCCAGCCCAGAGCAGCACTGGGCAAAACTGCTGCAGCCATTGCCAGGGAGCAGGCACCAACAGAGAGGCAGCTGTGCCTCTCCCCTGTTTATTCTCTCCCCAAGTGAATGCAGCAGCTGCAGAGAGCCTGCTTTTTTTTACACACAGGTTGAAATCCCAAATAAGTTTAGTCCCACAGTTTGAGGTCAGCTTGACATCTCATGGGAATGCCACAATCACATGTGGCCGTGGCACAGGGGGGCAGTGGCTGATTTTCACCACCCTGAATCCTGGGACTGAATTCCCCACAAAACCCCAATCCCTCTTGGTTACTCACCAGCACATGTCTATTTCTCTCCCCCAAACTGACCTGCTAGCAAAACCTCCACAGTCTGAAACCAACTGCCTTTCAACCACCGGATATGAAGCCCTGCCTCTGTCCTGACTCTCCCTAAAAACTTAACAAGGAATATGAGGAACATTTGAAGGAGCTGAAATGGCCGGGCCATGGTTGGCGTGTAGCAGCCCCACTGAGATATCTGGTTTCTGTTACATGTTTCTTTTCCTAGCATTATCTGTATTAGAATTTATAAAATGGATGATTTGTATCAGCTGTCCTGCTTTGTTGTTACTGCCATGTTCTGCTGAAATGATAACGAAGTGCTTGTTCCAAATCTTCCCCTCCCACAAAATATCCCAGCTATGTGAAATAAAAGATGCAATTTTATTACAGGGCTGAACAAAACTGTAAGAGGCAAAAGGAAGGGTCTCTGAGGGGCATGGGTCCAGGGAAGTGGTGAAAAAAATTTGGTGGAGATGGTGGTCTTGAGAAAAGCAAAAAGCAGAAGTAATTATGAGCTTGGAAATAATTATAGTGTCATTTTGCAAACGTAGTCAGGAACTTCATACCTTCTCCCCATTGCATCATAACCCAGGACACTTGGATTTGACAGGACAATTTCTAACTTCCATATGATATTTCAAATTAAAGCATTTTTGGGAAAATTTATTATTTGCTCTGTGGATATGGAATCTCCTGATAAATCCGAATTTATGGGTGCTGGGAAAAATTAAACCATGAATGTACCTAATTCATGAGGTCATGGAGAGTGGGATAGTTTTGATCTGCTCACTTATATGAGTGTTCCTGATCCTTCCTTGGTGAACCTTGGGCAAGTCATAAGCATGGCCAAGTGGCTGCCATTGTGCATTGCTAAACGGTGATTTCCTCATTTATGAACTGTGAATTCTTGTCTGCACCATCTGGTGATGAGGTTTTTCAGGAGGAAGACAGCAGAGCCTGCATTTGTGTGTCTGTGAGCTGAAAAATCTCTTGAGATCAAAAACCACTGCAGCAGCTCCTGTGGAAATCTGTCATGAATTGTGTCCTGATTTCAATGAAAACTACAGCCAAATCATAAATTTATATGTGACTTCACTAAATTTATATCTGGCTCCTCCACTAATGCTTTGTGGTGTCCTTCTCTTTGGTAGCACAGTTTCCATCAAAATCTTGGTAGTTTTATTCCTTTCTTACTTGATTTCTTCTTTCCAGCACTTGTGTTGTGACCTTGCTGCAAGCAAATATAATCTGGGTTTTACAGACTACAAAAAGGAGGCAGATCTGAAGTGATTTATTGTTAAAGGAACTGAGGTCAGATCCAGACCTACAGCTCATGAGAAGCTGTTAATACTGTTATTTTGCCTGAAACATTGAGCCAGACCCCTCTTAGATCTGGTAGTCCTGCTCCAGAACTGCTTTTGGAACGCAGTTATCTTTGAAATGCAAATACCGTGACATTTCAGATGGAATCTCATCGAGCAAGTCTACTTTTCAGAGGAAATATTAAGGAACTTAACAACTTAACACTTCAAGAGTGATAAAAACATATTTGTCTTTTATACAGAAAAGGGCTGGCAGCCAAATTCTGTAATTGAGAATACTTCCTTAAATATAGACCACTGAATGAACAGCAAAAGGGTCAATTCATATTTTTATGAAAACAAGCAAAAGTGACTGTTCTGTTTCTATTATCAGTGCCTGGAGTGTGGGCATTCCACCTCATTCCTGTCTTCAGAGGCAATGCCAACTGTCACACAACTTAGAGAAAAGATGGAATGTCTGGGGGAAAAGAATATACAGAAATTGATTTCAAGACTATAGAAGTAATATTTCTATCATCAGAAAAACTGCCAAGGTCAAAACTTTTATTAACACTTGAGTGAGGCTACACTAAATTGCATCAGTGGGAGAGAGGGACTTTGTGAATATTATTTTAAGTGGTCTGACTAAAGAATATCGCCTTGCACGGCTTAGCTATGGATTATTAATTATGACTTAAAAATTCAGTAAAGATTTTTTTCTCCATCTGTAATTCTCAGAAAAACTGTACCTTATTATAAATCCATTATATCCCTCCTGCAAACAGAAGGCAGTATATTTTCCAGTTTAATCAGATATTTTCATTTGCATCTAACCTCCTCTTGAGCATTACTGACTTCAAAGGATTAAGATTCCTAATTCTGGTCCAACAAGAATTTTTTTATTTTCCAGATGATCAGAATAAAGATAAAAACTTTCTCTTTTTGCCCCCTACCCCTCCTTTTCTGCATATTTTAGAAAACTCTTGCCATGTAGATACTTTGGAAACACTTGTCACAATCTGGTTAGTCAAGCCAAGTGCTAAATGCCCCAATAGACTAAAAATCCAATAAAGGGCATGGTTTGTAACTCTTAATTTTTGCAGCTGTTGGATAAAGCTAATACATCTGTTTATGGTGATTGTTTCTTTGCTGACAACATCAATTTATCCTCTAAATGCCAATGTTCCTAAGCAGCTGTAAGTGTGCCCGCTTCTGCCCTATTTCAGGAGAGTCAAACACAAATCTTCTATTAAAGAAAACTGGGAATTACTGCTTTGCAGCCATGCTGCTGCCTACCTGCTGAACTGCTGGCCCAAAATGTCCTGGTTTTTCCTGCTAGGCAGAGGAACATGTCAAAGGCTTGGTGAATTTGAAATGAAAACTGCTTGCAGATCAGCTGGGAATTTATTTGCAAATTTGTCCTTGGCTGTTGATGGACTTTTAGGATTACAAAGACAGAGGCAGAGGGGAGAAACCCTCCTCAACCCACAATGCAAAGCACAGGTGGAAACTATCCAATAAAATAGGGTTTTGGGGGGATGGGTTGGAAAATTCTGTTTCATCAAATTGTGCTTGTTTTTGCATGAACATGCATACTTAAAGAAAAAACTTTCCTGGGGAGTTTTTTCAAATGCAGGATGCAGTTTCAAGGACTGACATTCCTTCTTTATTGCAGCCCATCCAAGCCACCCATCAGCATAATTTACCAGAGATAAGGGGACTTAGGTTTCAGAATTTTATTCTCTCCTTATTTTTCCCTTGGAAAGAGACAACCAAAGTTGGCATCACTTTGGGCTGGAACCAAAGGCAAAGCTTTGATTTCCATCAAGAAAGGCAATTCCTTTGCAACCATTCCAGATTGGAGAGGTGCATTAAAAAACAGGGATTAAACTTTTATGCCAGATCATATGGTTCAAAATAAGGAGGGTTTAGTTCTACCCTTTGCTCTTCCCATCTAGAATGCCTCCCAGCAAAGTACCCTGTATTGGAATTTTAGATCAAAACAGTTGCTGTGCATCCAAAGCCTGCATGCTTGTGAACAGAAAGGAGGGCAAAGGAGAAAACTCTTTTAGACACAAGTAAGAGCTGGGAGGGAGTGGAATGAAAGCTACTACTTGAAAATCCATCCCAGAAGATGAGAGTCAAAGGTGAAGGAGAACTTTCTGCAAAAGATCTCATGCGTTGACTTGCTCCTCCAACAGTTTTGTCTTTTTGAAACACAAACAGGGCTGCCCTGCAGAGCAGCTGTTCCCTACCCAAAAGGCTGATCAGCTCTGCACACCACCCAGGACCTGAGTTTTGAAATCTCCATGGGCAGGAGAGGCAGTTTTGGAGAGCAGCAGAAATAAGCTGCATGCTTCAATGCAACAACAGGGAGTGAGGAAAGCCATGGCCATCACCTCAGGTCAGGCTGGCTCCTGGTTTTCCTGCACTTTACAGGGAAAAAGTAGCACCAGGTAATTTATTGCCTCTTCCAGGTCACAACAGGAAAAGGAGAGGCTGTGCTGGTCCTGCATGGGCAGAAGCTGCTGCTGAGCTCATTGACTTTAGCCATGGTCCAGATCTCCTACTTGCTTCTGAGGAAAAGAGTTTTCAAGAGGGATTTTTCTCCTTGGAGCTTAAAGGGAGACAAATTATTATATAAAATTGTAATACTGTGTGTGACCATCACTCCCCATTCAGAGCTTCTGCTGAATCCTTTGCTGTTGCCATTTGAAAGTCTGTGTTTCTCTTCTGAGGAGCAGGGAGACTTTGTAGAGCCATGAAACAGGGCAAGAGCAAACTTGCTCTTCTAAGGAGATCCTGCCAAAATATTGGAATAGAATGAGATGGACATTTCATGGTGCTCTGAACTCCATTTCAGGGGTGCTACAAATAATTAGTATGAAGATTTATTAATTTGCAAGCCATTGTGTGCATGGTAGCTGTCCAGTTAGGAAAATGAAAAATAGAAATAAAGAAATAACTACTTGGAAACTGTGGATATGATGGGCCCATAGATGTCTGGCAAACACTTGTCCCCAGTGCCCAAACTTCTCAGTGAGGTGCTTATATCCAGTTGCCAATTCTTGCCAGTCTCAACAAGTTTGTTCTTTGGAGCCCTTTTGAGCCCTATTCTGTGGTGTTATTTTTTTTTTTTAAATTATTTTTTAGTACTTTTTGTATCAACATTGCCATAGATTTTTTTCTTTCTTATCTTTATTGTGGCCATCAAGCCTGCTGGCAGAAGGCTTGCCCTAGATGTGATGCAACAACAGATGAAGTTCTCCCCCTCCAAATGCCACTTTACTTTCCTGGACAACACATCTAACTCATTCTTAAATACAACATAAACTAAGAAATCAACAAGGGATACTACCTCAGAAAAGGATGAGTAACAATAATGTTCAGAGACCTGTTGGGAGGAGCATTATCTACAACATATTTATATTAAAAAAAATAACAACTGCTCAAACTGTTCCACACCTTCCTCTTGCTTTGGCAGTAGAATTTTTGCCACATCCAGTTTTCCAGCAGTATTTCCATTCCCCACCACCACCTTGCATGCACAGTAATGACTGAACATTTTAAAAGCAAAAATCCCCCGGCACTTACCAAAGAAAAGACCTTTAACAAATGTTTGATGTCCATTGGAGTGGGGAGAGCAGCGGCACAGACAATGTCCCAGCCCAACCTGCCTTTCCAGGAATGCAGGTTTCCTGCAAAATTGCCCTCTCTGCCTCAGGGCAACACCTCCAGCACCTCTGCTCCTGCCCTGCTCCTGGTTATTGTGAGCACAGATGAATGGCACAGCCCTGTGTGCTGGGATGTTATTGCTGGATAAAGCTAATAAAACATTTGAGTCACTGAGAGGAAGCTTTCCCATCCCACTGCATGCTTTTGCCTCCTCACCTTTGCAGTGTATGGTGTTATTCTAACCTCTTTCTTCTTTGGCTTTTGGCAGTCTTTTCTGCTTTAAGTATATAGTTATCTTAAGTTGAGCAAGATGTTTCAGGCTACAATAACTGGCTGATGTTTTAAATTGAAACCTCCTAATATGCATTCAATTTACATGTACTAAGGCTCTCATTCAATCTGAAATACCAACCAAGTATAAAATAATAGTGACACTTGACATTTTCACAGGGATTTACAACTTCAAAGGGCTCTATAATATAAACAAACTCTCTCTGTACTTATGAGGTGGGTAAGCAAATACTGTTAAGATGAAGAATGAATGAGGAGGGGCTGCAGAGCTTGCCCAAGGCCAGACAAGGAAGTGGTATCAGGGCTGGAGTCTGGCTTGCTCTCCTGGACCCAAACAGCTGGGCAGCTGCTGGCTCCAAAATCTGCATAACCAGCATGGAGGAGTCACGAGCTCTACATCCCAAGCAGATGTATGAGAAATAGAGACACTGGAATTGATGCTGTCATCCAATCAATCACACCCACTCTCTGTCCAGGCTTGGAGTCACCTGAGCATGATGGTTCTGTGGCTCCTTATTTTTGAGGTACCCTTACACTGGTGATGCACCTTCAGCATGCAGACTGGGGATGTGCGACACGGTGGCCATGGGGCAGATCCTGCTTGTGCAAATTTGCAGGCAAATGATAAAGTGGGTAGGAAGTCTGTGCACTGACTGCCTGTAGCAAAAGCCTGCTCATCCTCTTGTGAAAGGGTTTTCAGCCTGTTTTCTCATTTGCCACCCTGGGCTGGGTCCCTCTCTTGCAACACTCCTCTGTTTTGGGGAGGAGACGCCTTCCAAGCAGCGCCCGTGCCAGTAGCCTGAATTAGAAACCTGCACTCTGCTTGATGGATGCAGCTATTGTTAACACAAACAAGCGGGTGGATGTTTCATTAATCACAGCCCATAAACCATTTTGACTAACTGAAAAAATATTTCCTCTGTCTTATTCATGCCATAGCTCCTCTGAGCCTTTTAGCCCATTTGTATGGACTAGAGAATGAGTTGCTACCCGTTATACAGTATGTCCTGCCCTTCCCTTGCTTTGTAAACACAAGCAGCTCCATTCCATGATGTGTTTTGATGAGCTGCCAAGAGCCAGCTAATGTACTGTTTGCTGACAAGTATATGTTATTAATCCAAAAGCACTGAGCTTGTGGGTTGTGACTTTTTTTTTTCAAAAGAAATATAAAAACTAAATTAAACAAGGGTGTGGATATTCCTCAAACGTAGCTACTGTTCCTTCTGTGATGCAGTTTCAAATGTGCAGCTCCTCCAACTTCAGGGAATTATTTAGGGCATTCTACTACTTTAACACATTTATCTTCCTGCAGAAATCACATAAGCTTAACTGGGTGTCCTCTTCTGATGATTATTTCCCTCAATGAATTGGAATTTTAAAACAAATACAGGGGATAAATCTGGGGCAGCCCTTCCATGTACACATGGTGCTCCTTCGTGTGGCTCCCTGGGACCCTCCCAGGGCGATGACAGGGTGGTGGCAGCTGCAGAGAGCCCCCAAACACAACATCCATGTGACCCAGCAGGGATTTCCCACATCACCCAGTGGGTTTCTTTTGGTGTGTTTTTGACAAGACTCCACCTTTCAGAGTTCCATGACTTTTTGGGATGTACTCAGAAGACCGACATAGCCCCCCAGAGTCTTTGCTACCCGGACAAATCCTATTTCAGGGAGCAGCCCATTAACTGGCTGAAAAGGGGCTGGTAGCTCCAACCAAAGCCAGGACCATCCCCACCCCATCTGCAGAAATGGCTTGTGGGAGGGAGCTGCGTGGAAGAGGAGGAGGAAGAGAAGGGGGAAGACATGCTTTGAGAGCCTTCCCAAGGCAGGCACGTTGGGGTGGGCGTCCCTAGCCAGCCACCATCACTCGGAGCTGAGCACTTGGGGCAGTGCACCAACAGGTTTGTGCACTGGGACCCCCCACCATGCAGAGCAGAGTGTGTCCCCAGGGCAGAGCAGTGTTAAGCTTGATGTAAAAAGATGACAACCAAATATGAGCTGTGTAGGCAGAAAACACAGGGGCTTTCATTTCCATGTGCAGGGCACCGTTTGCCTTCCAAATTCAAATGACAGCTTTTGAGGCCATTCTTTCAGGTGACAAATGGTAATAAAGCTCCTATTTACACTGGCTGTTGACTCATTTTAGGTGGAATTATGTACTGAAATAAGTAAATAGCTTCCTATTCAATGTGATCCATACACAGCTATGGGGCACAGTACAATGCAAAGCTCCTGTATAGACAAGACCCCTGTTTGTTGTGTGCTTTTCTAGGTCACTTAGCACTTTGCTTCAAAAACGTGCTTTTTAGGACTGAGACTCCTGGTGTGCATGGTCTTTCCCTTGTGCAGAGTAATTCACCCTTAAAAACTAGCAAAGCTATGATTGCTTTTTAATTTGCATTGTCAACACATTAAAGATGAGCTGAGCAAACCAGGACAGCTTAGGATGCCTCTTTACATACCTGAATATGAGGCTTGTGTGGTTTATTTTGTTAGTATCCATTTATCTAATGAGTTTTGGGACTGTTAAAACAATCTTGGAAAAAGGGTCTCAAGATAATTGTATTTCAGATGGTGCAATTGCTGAACCTTACATGTGCATGTAGCTTTTTCATAGCTCTGGTTTGTGTCTGTCAAACTGGTAGAAGGGGACAGAGCCCATTTTTGGTTTGGGGCAGTATTTTTCTGGGGTTTTGGAAGCCATTTTGGCATATTTAATTCAGTTGAAAATGTGTAATTAAAAGTCCCTTAGAAACAAAACAAAACAAACTCCAAGAGCAATTGTTAATAACACAGGAAAAAAAGTGTTTAATGTTTTTTCTCTTAAAACACTAAGAATTCTCTGAATTTAATATAAGTATTTTTTAAATGAACACCCCACGGTGGTGGTGCTCAAGGATTTCTGAACTGCTCTTAAATTGCAAGGAAGAAATCAGGAAAAATAAGGAAACATGAGGTGAAATGAATTGATAGCCATTGTGGATATTTCAAGGTATACAACATGCTTATGAACATTGAATCCATAAATGTGGCTCGGAAAGACATTCCAGTCCCATAGTCCCATTCCTGCTGACTTTCCTGTTGGATGAAGCCATCTCTCTCTTTTGAGTCTTGAGGGATTGTGGAAAGACAGTGTCCTACCTCAGGTGACAAATTATCCAGGGCATTTTGGATCCATGTAAAATCCTGGTTGGTTGGTCTTTATTTTGAGAAGCTAAAAAAGATGCAATATTGTGGTTTTCTATATACATGGATAAGCTTTTCTGCCCAAAGCCAGAAGAATTTACTTTCTATAATTGATAGACACATTTCCATCTCTGTTGATTTCTTTCTCTAGTATTTCTCTATTAGATGCTGAAATCACTGCTTTGCAAAAATCACTGTCCAGGGAACAAGCCAGGTATTGGTGTCACTTTGTGAGGCTTTTTGAGAGACCCAAGGTGCCACTGCGAGTTCGTGGCTGAGGGAAATAGCAAGCAGAGGAATCCAGGTCTTCCAGAGCTCTTCCAGAATCAGGTCCCACTATCACTGCTGCAAGAATCTTCCCCATCTCAGAAGTTTGTGTTTCTCTGCTGAGAAGATCATATCTACATGCCTGACACATCATGAAAGCACAAACATCCCTGCTGGAAGACAATAAACATTATCTTTTGTTGCTGGAGAGTAAAAGAGAAGTAGGGAAAGGTGTAGCAGCTCTCCAGAGTGCAAAGTGACCTATAGCCCTCAGTGGGAGGCATGAAGTTATGTAGCTCATTAAATCTTAAAAAAGCAAGGAGAGAAGCTGCTTCCAATTATCAGGATGAAAATTAATGAAATAAAAACTACAGACAGGCTGCAGAATTATGCAATAAAAAGGGCTTTGCTGGCATTAACAAGGCGATGTGTAATATTTGTGTGGTTCTAGCTCAGCCTTGGCTTGAACACACGGTGATTCTGCACATAAAATGTATCCAAATTAATGAATTAAAAATCCTTGACAATCCCATTCCATTTTCCGTTCATAATTAAGTATTATTAGTTGGGAAATCTCCTCAGAAAGGGAAAATGAGGTTGTGATCTGTTGTCTGTGAAAACAACCTCTTTGTTAGTATAAAACAGTCATGTGCTGGGATGACTGGCCAGAGCCATGGAAAAGCCCAGCTGCTGCTTTCTTGTAGGAAATGAAGGCCCAACACAGCAAGAACTGCATGAAATGGGGTCCAGAGGAGACCTACAGTTTGGGGCACATGGACCCAAGCAAAGAGAGTGTGGAAGTGAAGATGCATAACATAAACTGCCTTTAAGTGCAGGAACAGTTTTATTAGAAGGCTTCACATCATCCCACAAAGAACATCTTCCACAATGTAGCTCTGCCCTGGGGTCCAAGGAGTGTTGCCATACTGGTCCACATCTAAAATCCATCCAGGGCATTCTGCTACAACCAGAGTTCATAGCCTTCAGCTCTTACATGCAAAATTCAATGAGCTTGATGCAGAAAATGCTGCTTTTTTCTTGAAAAAACCTTGGTTACTCCCTCCTTTTTGCTTTCCTTCCCCTAGATTGTATGACTGAACACAATTGCCTTTCTAGGCAGCTGCATGAAAATGTGTTTCTTTGCTTTGTCAACTCCATAAATGTAACCTTTCTTGCTGTGGTAATCATGTTTGTCTGCCATGGGATACATGTAGGACCAAAAAAGTGCTCACCAGGGGCTGAGGAGCCCACTGGCATGGCCAGCAAGGTACAGTGAAAGCAGTATACCTGAAAATGTGTTAGTGAGATTGCTGTGCCCCTAAATGTAGACTCAGAACCTCCAGCAAGGGGAAAATATTGCAATCTAAACATTTATACCATTGAAAAAAATGGGAAATCATTTGCTCAGACATAAATTAGCTCCTACAAGACAGATTTATTGTGGCGTGGAATGTTTTAATGAGAAGAGGCGGTTCCACGACCATAGGATACACTTTGCATCAGAATGTTTGGCATATAAATAACATTTGGGTGAAATTTTCAACCCTGAGACATTTAGCACTTAACGGGGGATTTGGAAGGAATTTAAGGACGAGGGATGTGTAAACTGGTTTTTCAGTGAAGTTCTGCCTGCTCTGGGGTCTGACGTCAGGTTTACGCACGGGAGCTGGGATGTGGCTGCGGGGCAGGGCAGGGCTGAGAGCGGGGTTTGAAAGGCTCACAGAAGGGATGTCTGTGGAGAGCAGCTCTCCCTCTCTGCCTCCTTCATGCAAAGCCCTTTCTAAGCCTGCTTCAGGGGATAAGAGAGATGACAGGAGCACAATTTCTGAAATATCGTTTCTCTTTCACCTCCTGCTACCCCAAAATCTTGCATTTCACATACTTATAAACAGTTTGGGTAATTACCAATTCTTGGGATAGGAATCTACTGCAGGATCCCTAAGTGAAGCTGATAGATCAGTCCCAGTTAAAGCTGATAATCAGACTGGGTGGTGAGGTCAGGAAGAGTTGGCATCAGGTGATTCAAAAAGGGCAAGTAGCAGGATTTTTCCTATTTCCTATGGCTATTAGCAGTCAGCTTAACATCACCTGTAAGAAAATGCCAAGTCATGAGCTGGGACCTGAGAACATTGTATATCTAGCCTGCACTTATGCCAGGAACAACTTCTTTATTTCTTGTTACCTTGTTCTTGAAGGATGACAACAGCAACCCCCAAAAGTCTTCCTCCTGGTCTGGTAAAAAGCACCTGTATTGGAAATGGTGGGGGAAAATAGAAAGAATTATAATTGCATTATGTGGTTCTGGTTGGCCATTCACTGAGAAAGTATAACAGAGTATCAGGGGATTTGAATTTGGATTTTAAGAATGCAGATTTTAGCACTTGTGACAATGGGTGTTTTGTAGGCACACGAGTTATGGATTTATGGTCTTGTGCTGGTTTTCACACCAAGCACAACTACAGAGGGGGATACTGAGCACTGGCACTGGGGAGAGCCTTTGGCTGGGAATGATGGCTGAGTGTTTCACATCAGAATCCACATTTTCATGGTCTGAGCCTCTCTTCCCACAAGTATGGCAGAAGCAGTGTGGTGATTGCCACAGGACTTCTGCCTGAAGGTCCCAGAGGAGTTCCTACCTTCCTTTCCCAGGCTCAGTGCTCAGGCCTCTGTCCCAGTAATTGGCTGACTTTTCTGGTGTGACATCCTCAGCACCCAGTGAGGACATGGTGTTTTATTCAAAGAAAAAGATCCTTGATTGCATTATCCCAGAAGAAGTCAGACTCAAATGGATGGGATGCTGCTTCTGGCAGAGCCCGTGGAATGAGCAGCAGAGTGCTGATCCTCCCGCTGCTCTCCATGGCTTTCCCCAGCTGTCTTTCCCAGAGGAACCCTTCCCACTACTCCAGTGCCCATAAAGAGAAAATAGTGCCAGAAAGAAAGCTGGGGATTGCAAGTGTTTAGGTATTTAGTGGCCAAAAACTGAGGGGAGAGATGGAAAAACATGAGACATTTCTGAGACAAGTATTCAAACCGTGTGTCTGCCACACTCTGAAGAATATGAATTATTTTTTGGGTGTAACATAAGTATTCTCTCTAGGAAGCTCAAGAAGATTGCAATGGTTATTTGAAGTTTCCAAACCCATGGAGAAGAGGAAAGCTTGTTCATGCAGCTTATTTCATGAATTATGCTTTATAAGAAACCTAGTGGTATATCAGGTTGGGAAATGGGCATGCAGTGTCCCTCCAAAGTATTTTAATCTTAACCACAGCAGTCTTCTGAGTTATCTTACACATAAAATTTGCTTGCTTTTGAAATGCTACGAAAAAAAGATATATTTCAATCAATAAGAAAAATAAGAAGTCTCGCAACAAAGAGGGTACAAAGATTATTCAAGATTATTCATTTTTTACACTCCCTAAAGGTAAGACCTGGGTATTTTATGCAGTTTTTCCTTCCTCTTTATATTTTGTCATGACATTTCAAAGCCAGCAGTTGAAGAATTGCTGCAGATAAGAAAATGAACATTTTATTCAAGAGCAATATCCTCAACAGTGCTGTATTCGAAGGAAAATTGCAGCATTCAGTTTTAATGTATATAAATTAAGGGAAAGAGAAGTAAAGTGTCCTCTTGCCTGTGTTGATAGAATAATTTTTAGCAGTTTGGGGCAGAAAAAGGAATATTGATGCTTGACCTTGAATTTGTTGTGGTTTTTCACAAGAAATGATTATGTTTAAACAGCATAAATGTCTCATCTTTCTAGGAAAAGCTGTTTTCACCTAATTCATAACATGTTTGCAGTTCTTATGTTGGTAATGAAATGCACTGATTTGGCTGTGTAAGTAATAAATTCACTGACTAAGTTTTGCAAAAATAGCTGCCTGGCCAAATTTGCGAAATCTTGGGAAAGTCATGAAAACCATCAATCTTGGCATTCAAAAATTTACAAAGCACAACTTTGTTTTACACAAGTGCTGTTGTAATAATTTATAAATTTCATTTAGCATTTCTTTTACTTAATAAGTATATAATTCATACAGGACAGAAATTAAGTTGTACAACACTTGGTTTCAATTTTGCAGTTCCTATTAGGGGATTTTAATGTTCTCCTATTATTGCTGCAGAGCTTTTTCTCTGCTGTTGGGCCTTGTCATCCATGTGTTGGCCAGCTTAGATGAAAAGCCACATTGCATGTGCTAAACCTTCATACTAATGCTACCAAATGAATCAATTCCTCATCTCTGACTTCTGAACCTACCCTAAGGTGGAGGAAACACGATCCACTGAGGATCATCTTGCAATTAAAACAATTCTCTATGAATCAGCATGACAATGCAGGTGCTAAGCAAGCATCTGTTCAATTAAGTTGGTTTAGCAGTTTTGAGGCAAGTCTATTTTGCTTTTTTTTTCACATCATTAAGCTTACCTTAATGCTGGAAGCAAACAATAGCTCATTAGTGGATTAGGTGTAATTACCAACAGCAGTCATTATTCCTGAGGCTTAATGGGCCAATTTGCTGCTGTAATAGTACCCCAGTATTGTGGTGCTCCAGCAGAAAAGCCAGTGGTGCTGGAATGAGCCATTGCCTTGGAGGCCCTGGAAATGGCTGAGCAATCCCAGCCCTTCCCAGGACACCCTCCCGTGGGATGGATGGAGCCTTGCTGCCAGCTGGGGGGTCCCATCAGCTCCCAGGCCTGCATCCAAGCTGAAGTGCATCCACTTCGTGCTGGGTTTGCTGTCCATACAAATTCCTGAGAGGAAAGGGAGGAATTCCAGCAGCTGTGTTAGGACTGCCCCACCTGGATTCTCTTTTTGTTGCCAATGTATTCATGAAAACATTTGTTTATTGTCTTTTACTGCAGTAGCCAGATTAAGTTTTTCTTGTGCTTTGGGTCTTCTAATTTTTTCCCTGCATAACGTCATGACATCCTTGTAGTCCTCCTGAGTTGCCTTCCCCTTCTCCCAAAGGTCACAAACTCCCCTTTTTTCTTTCACTGAGTTCCCCCTCTCTGTTCAGCCAGGCTGGTATTCTTCCCTGCTGGCTCATCTTTCAGCACATGGGCACGACCACAATGAAGACAAAACCTGGTTTGTGAGCTGCCAGTCTGGTACTGCAGGAATGAGGCTGAGTGACTCAGCTTCACCTTCGGATTTCCAGGAAGCTTGGGCTGCCTGCAGGACTCAACAGCTCCAGACTCTGTGCAGTCCACAGGCAGAGGTTGAGCAGAGGAATCAGAGACCTGAGTGCAGAGGACTGAGGGACCATTGGTGAAGTCCAAGTGTGCATAATTGTAGTCCTGTTTGCAAGCAGAGTGAAATTATAATGGCAGCTATGTTTTTATATTTAGCATTATATTTTCAGTCACTCCTTTCTACCTGAGTGCCATATCATTTTTCTGCTTTTAGGAAGGGGATTAAGAAAGGAAAAAAAATGACATAATGCTATAGTGGAGTTAAGTGCCACTTCTTCAGGCTCTTGTCAAATCTTGTTATTTGGAATAATTACCAGTGTCAGGTTTGGGGAAGGAGTTTGATGTAAATTGCCTTAACCTGTCCTCATTCAGTGAGAAAAGAAAACCAGTATGTTGGAAGGTAAAGGACTGAATAGGCACCACCAGGAAAACCCCTGTTTAAACAGCCTCACTTTAATATACATGGCTGTATTTTATCTCCATTTTTCTTCATGTCATTCAGACCTGGGCAAATCCCGCTCATGCTGTGACCAATGGTGATTTCTCATTTATTTTAATAGCCCAGCCTACAGACTCCTGCTTAGCAGGAGGTCTGCTGGGCTGCTGAGCATTGTGTTCATTATTATATATGATCCCTTAAAAAACAGGGAAAAACTAACCAGATTTATTTGTACCTCCATGCATGGGAAAGACCAACCATCTTCTACAAGCACCCTCAAAAGAGGTTTGGGGGAACCTGTCTGGGTTATGTCCAACTCTGCAGTCCAGCTTTGGTGTCCTGACAAGCCCCAGCAGTGATATCCATGTTTTCTCTGCAGTACAAGTGAGGGTGGGTGGCAGTTTCGTGAGGGAAATTGCCTCACCTTGGTCTGAGGTCTGTAGTTGCTGTGGAGCCAGAGGACATGCCCAGGCTGGAGAGGGAAATGAGCCATTCTGACTTTGGCCTGCTGTCATCTCCCATCCAGTTACTTTCTTGCATCTGCAACTCATCTAAATTTTTAATTTATTTTTTTAATGGCAAAAATAATGTCATTCTCAGAAGCATTTGTATACACTTAGTGAATAGAATCCAAAACCTAAACCCCATAAAAAACTTGAAAATAATCAACTCACTTTTTTGGATCACATCTCAGAAAACAGTGGGTTTTATTTCTTTCCATTTTGTAAGCATAAAAAACCACACCTCTTTTTTTTTCCTCTTTTCAATTTCTTTTGAGTTATGGGAACAGTTTCTGTCTATGAATTGAAATAAATCACCACTGTAAAAGCCATAGTGTACTGCTTTCTTCACTTATTGGAAAATGACCTTCAGATCCCTCACCATCATGCATGCCATCACAGGAGATGATGTTGTGAAACCAAGTAGGTGCTTTTGAGATAGGAATTTTTTGTAAATATATCCAAAAATTGCTGTTCTGTTGTCATCCCTAAGTCCTGGGAGATACCAGAGAGCATTAGCCATCCCAAGGGTTTCCAGCCTCAATGTTCTGAGTGGGGATGGCTGATCCTGGTCCATCCCCAGCTGGGCACCACTGTCCCTGCAGCAGGGATGCTGGTGCTGCTCAGCTGATGCCAACCACAGCAGCCCCAGTGTGACCTGATCTGTGGAGATGACATCTGCCATGGGCATTGCCATTGATCACAGCAGTGGCTGATCCAGCAGGATGGCTGAGCCAGGCACTGGCTGAAACAAGAGCTCAAACACTGCTGCACATCCACAGCTGATGAGTTGGATTTCGAGAGGAGACTGCCTGGGACAGGCTCAGGGTGAGTCTGAGCAGCCCTGCAGTCACTGCAGCAGGTTTTAACCTGCAGGTCATAAATGACCTCACCAGTCACATGTGGAAAAATGTTACTGACTCCATGAAACCTGTTGCTCTGAGAGGTTCCTAGATTTCAGCATGCCTTTGTAATGAGGCAGTCATGAGCTAGATGTGCTTCCAGCAGCAGCTCTCACAATTATCTTCTGCTCCATTGCCAGTACTCAATTCCCATCTCAACTCTAAACATTAATGACTACTGCAGAGTCTGTGCAAATAATGAGTCCTTGAAGTGACTTAAGTCATAGAAATTACAGAGACACACTAAGAATATTCAGATGCTGAAAGTTCTTTTTTTATTTTGGGAAGCACAATCCTTTTTTTTTTTGGAGTGTTGGTGGCACTGGTGAGAACCTGGGATCATAACAATGCCCATCTCAATATTTCTGGGCTCCCTCTGGTTACCTCTGTTCCTTCCAAAATGTCTTGCCAGGTCAGGAAAGCGGAGACATGGAAAGGGAAGGAAAAAATTACTGCCATTTCTTTGAAATGAATTGGGTGCTGTGTGTGGGTGTGAGTGCCATGCTTGCCAGGCAAGGATCTGAGAAGGACCTGGCACCTGTGCTCAAAGCTGTGATCCCCCAAGGTCTGTTGCACTACTGCCCATCCCTGAGTGCTCCTCAGAAAGGATGCCCATGATATCCTGCTTCCTGACAGGAGCACTGATGCATGGAAAGGAGAGACAGTCATGCAGTATGGGGCTGCTCTGTCCTGTGGAATTTAATAGGCAATAAAATCAGGTTTGACAGAATATGCATTCACAGATTATTTGATTCAGTCATATTGCAGTTACTATGAGTTGCATTGCAGCAACAGTGAGGGACTAGGTGAAATCCTGCTGTTTGTGCATTGCCTAAATAGAACAGGAAAGGTTGGTTTTGCTTTACAGTTAGTAAGTTAAACTGAAATCAGTTACAGTGGAAATCTGAGGCTCAGAGCAATTGACCCAAATTGATAGGAAATTAATAGGAAATCTTGTGAAACCAAGCCAGACCTATGAAGCTCCTGCTTATCCTTGTGCTGCTCTTCTTCTGAACCTCCTCAAAGCTGACCAGACAGTTCTGATCTTCTGTACAATGCTATAAAACTATTCAAAGAACATGAAGGAAGCTAAGTTTCCCATTTACTGCTTCATTTTTTTCTAGAACACAGGAAAAAATCTGGTTGTCCGTATTGTTGAAAATATTCTTTATTGATATTTGATTTGCCAAATGCTAATAACCACAAGCCTACACGAAGGAAGATAAAACTAATACAGGAAAGTTAACACTGAGCTCAGTTTAGAAGTTCTGTACTGATGTGACTCTAATCAAGCCCCAGGATCTAGCAGAGGTTGCTGCATTCCCATCTGTTTATCCTGTGGTAACTCTTCACCATAAGCCTGCTCTAGAGTTTACCAAATCACACAACACTGGTGGTGTTCTGTGGGTTGCTCATCTAAATATTCCCTTGTTACAACTCGTCTTGGGCGACATATAATCTGATACAATCATAATATACTGTTAAAGCATAAAGGCAGTCAAAATAGCATTAATCTGTATCAAGTGTGACTGGTGAGAACAGGAATCCTGCCAAGCAGTTGCCCATCGTGAAGTTAAGGAGATCTACAATGGCTAATCCTGTTGTCATCTGAATTAACTTTCAAATAAGGTAAAACCCCCAAGCAGTTGCATAATAAGAGGCTTAAGGTCTTGAGCTGAGGAGCAGTGTGTGTATTTTGTGCATGCCTGCGTAGCAGTAGCACCTTGAATGTGATTCTTTTGTTAAGAGCATTGTTTTCCTGGGTAAACTGATTGATGCTCTTCAGCTTGCTCCAGCCAAATCTGAGTGTGTGTGTGTGTGTGTGTGTGTGTGTGTGTGTGTGCTGAGAGCCTGCAATGACAATTAATGATCCAGAAACACTGGCTAGTGCTAGATACCTCAGGGAAATGATCCTGGAAATAGAGTGGTTGATGCTTCTCCTTCTGGGAGCTGATGCTTCCCAAAGAAAGCCTCAACAGAGATCTACCTGTACTGAACTCTTTACAGGCTGGAGCTGCCTGACAGCATTTGGCCTGCTTGAAGGGTATTTTAAGTATGTTTTGAAACCAAATAAACATTCAGCACATGCAATTATTCACCTGGCTATTTTAAAACCCCAGTGGTTCACTCCAGCAGGAGGGATGAGCAGTTGGCTACCTGGTTGCTCAGGTATCTTACAACCAGCTGCTCATGTCCATGTGGCTATCACCCATGGTGTCGTGGTTACAGTTTTTTGGAGGTGTTTGTCCATAAACATTTAATTTATGCAACCATTAAATATATGCAAATAAAACAAGTAAAAGAACACCAAGGCTCACAAGGGAGGAAGGTAATTGCCTCTGCTAAACTCACATTTTAACACAGCAGTTGAAGAAGCTTGAAGCTGGGCAGATCAGTCTTGTTAAATGTTTGCTGCTTGGTCTGGACTCTTTTTTTTCAAGGTATAAACCAGAGAAATTTGTTGGGGTTCAGCACCAAAAATGGATGTTTACTGGGGTAAGACAGCATCAGGTTCATTAATGTGCTTTTGTGCTAGGATCTGTTAGGTTGTCACTGTCAATGGGAATCTTCTCCTTGAGTTCTACGAGTGTTGTGCTCAGCCATACATGAGCAGAGCTCTGGGCTCAGTGCTTGAGCTCACAGCAGACAAAGGCATTCAAACAAACCTTGAGCATCATCATCCTCTCCTGGAGGAAAGAGCTTTTTCCACAGGACTCAGGTTTCAGGTGAGATACTGCTGTCTTTCAAAAGGATTGATGTGCAATATTTGGCCAAATTAAGGGTACAGAACAATGTGTTATTCAATGATCACCTCATTTGTCCCGGTGATTCTCATTGCAGGTGGCTCCTTCTGCCATCAGGGTGTCCCCACAGGGATCCCACAGAGGGGCTGAAGGAAAACCTGAGTCCAGTCTGTGCTGGGGAAGGCAGGGAGTGATGGAGACACCTTAGCAAAGAGCCTGCTGAAAATGTTCACTCACTTTTCCCTTCTTTATTTCCAGAAGCAGATGAGAACCCTGAGCCCTGAGGGTGCTCCTGCAGTCCAGCAGCCCCTCACAGACCAGAGCCACAGCCATGGCTTGACTGGCAGCTTTGTGGGTTTGCCAGCCTTCAAAATGTTTGCCAGTATTTAAAGTGTGCATTGTTGTGGTTTAAACTTGGGAAGGATTTTTAAGGAAATCTTCAGCTGAGGATAAATGCCAAGAAAAGCAGCCTACAGCTGGCCACTCACATATTGCTGCAGCTGCTCTGGTGTGGCTGTTTGCTTTGCAGCAGCACTTCATGGTGCACGTCCCAAGTGTGGGACCTGGAGGGCACCTTCATGGCATGGAGCAGTTTTGAGGGAGTTGCTCCTCCCTCAGCAGGGCAGGGCAATGTTTCTGCTGCTATGATCAGTGTTACAGGTCAGAAATGGCAATATCTCACTGATAACCCCATGGCTCCAGCTCTTCTGTCCCCTCTGCTGGCTGCTGAGCATGAGGGGTCCTTGGCTGGAGCACTGGGGAGCGTGGTGGGACCACGACCAGGAGAAGGAGCTGGAGCAGCTCAGCTCCAGTGCATGTCCTTGGCTGCTTTTGTCCCCTGTGCCATGAGAAGTGGCTGTTGCTAAGGGGTGGAGGAGGGACAGTGGTACCCCCTGACTGAAAATCACTTCTCACTTCCCTTGGGTCTCCCATCCCTTGAGTCTCTGCTGCAAAGGCAAGTGATTGTGGATGTCAACACCAAATAGTTCAGGGGACAATGAGACTTTTGAAGTCAACTTTTTTGAAAGCAGCTTTTGCCTCTCTTGGTTGGATTGACCTGTACCTCATTCAAAATATTCTTATTTTTTTCCCCCACCAGTTGGGTCATTCAACAACTTCTCATGCAGATATTCTGGCATCTTAGAATATAGCTAGGCTCACACTTCTGTCTTTCCTCTTGTTTTAAATCTTGTATGCCCATTTTTGCAGAGTTTGTGGGAACTCAGCATCTGTGAGACCTTTTTGTCTGTGTCACTTGGGCTGACTTGAACCTCAGGTTTAATATCTGCAAAATGAATGAGAAATGGATTGATTGGTGGGAGGGCTGATGGTTTCACACTGGGCTGGCAAGGTTGAATATTGGGGGAAAAAAGATAAAACCAAATCCAACCATCAAAGAACCACAGACAAACAAAAGAGATGAATCTTCTCAATTTTCTGGGAAGGTTCATGTTTCCAAGAGACTACCACTTAAAAATTGCTGTAGGTTTTTTTAGAGGTCTGGTTATTTACTTCCCAGCTCTGCTACTACTGTTTCCTGCAGCCTTGGTCAAGACATTTTTTATTCTTAAAGTAATAGCTGTAGAATAGAGAAATACGAGCATTTTTTTTTTGCTAAATATGCTAAGATTTACACATCTAGTAAGTGTAAATTTTTTCTTTTTCAGTCTGTGCAATGAGTATTTCATGAAAAGGGGATCCTCGAGCAGTGGCACTATGTGAGGGTCCTCACCTACTCCAGTTCTGAAAGTTCGGGGCACTTCCCTTCCATTTGTATCAAGCTTTAAATTTGTAAATGGGACCAAGTCCTGACCCCTCTGAAGCCTCTTTCCTTGCTGTGGGGAATCACCAAAGAAGGCTTTGCTGCCCTTTTAGGAATGCAAGGGGGTCTTAGTCCCTGGGTTTGGGAAGGGGAGGTGGAGCTCTGCACTTCCAGAGCCAATGGTCATTTCGTGATAAAGTGATAATGCTAATAATCCCCAGGTCCTTTTTTTTGCCTTTGAACTGAACACTTTGCCTGTCTCAGCTGTGGTTGCCTTTTTGAACTGTCAGTTTGGGAGGATTAGGTGCATGTTTAGGCTGGGTGAACTCATGAATGAAAATATTTTCCTTGGCAGTTTTTAAAATGCTTCCCCCCTTTAAGAGCTGAACCCTTTGGCAACAATCTGCTTTTTGCCCAGATTACCACTGTCATTTTGGGAGGTCTTTTCCCGCAGAACAAACAATGGAATTTTAATAACACAGTGAAATAGATTCAGGACTGCTTTATTTATATTTTCTTTATTTATGCTTGAATACTTCGTATGCAGCTCCAGCAAAGACAAATTTAAGCTTTGTATTACTTCAAAATGATGAATTAAGCTCTGGGAGATTTACTTCCCCAGAAAAGGATATTTTGATTCGCTGCTTTGAAAATGTCTCATAAAACCAATAAATATCACAGAAATTGAAAATAAAAAACCCCTCAGTAAGAATGGCAGATGCAAGGTAAAGCAGATACAGAGCTGCTCTTTCTGCAGGGTCTGCCTTGTGTCTGCATCACAGCTCCCTGCTGTAGTGAAGGTTTGACTCGAATGCAAGATCACCACTACAGTGAAGTTGAGTTAATTTTGAGAGTTTATTTTGTGTGAAGCCCTGGACTGAAGTGCTCAAGCCAACACCACCTCTGGCTGCCTGAACAAACTGGCACTGGTTAAGCTCCCAGTGCCATTGTCTGAAGGACTCTGCTTGCAGAATATCCTTCAGAATTATCTGACTTAGCCTAAGGGCAAAGAAATCACACTGACATGTAAAGTGAATTGGGGATCATCTGAAGTGAAGCATAAAGTAGCACCTGCTAAGGCTATGAGCTGAATAACTACTACCAAACTGAAATAAAGTAGCTTGTGCCTCATACAAACTCTTTTCAGAAACTGACAGGTTTGAAAATCAGCCTTTTTTTTTGACCAGGATTACATTGATTTCAGTGGTAAATATTATTCTACTTTATGAATAATCCCTTAAGGTTGCTATATGTTGTGTTTTCTCCTCAAGAGAACTCTGTTATTTTATTTGCCCTACACATCTTCATTCTGGTGTACCATCCTTCCACCTTCCCAAACCTGAGCAAGGAGGCGAGGAATGAAAATATTCCAGCACAACAAATCTGTTCCAGGCCTTTCAGTGTCCAACAGCTCTGTGTCAGACAAGCCATTGATACTGTGCTGTATTCAATTAAGAGAGATGGCACATGGTACAGATGGAAATGAACCAGTGCTTTCAGTCTGGGGATTGTGAGAGACAGAAGTGTATTGGAAGGGTTGTGCTATGGGAGCTGTGGAAAAAAGAGATGGAATTAGGATATTTTCAAGGAGGCACTGGGTATTATTTATGCCTTATTGTTCTGTTTTTAGCTCTGCTGATTCTATCCTACTTCACTGCAATCACTTAAATAATTTTAGTGCATACAAAACACACATGCAGCTCATTGCTGCAGCCTGGCAGGAACCTGAAAAAGCCAGGGAGCAGAAGCCACTGAGACTCCCTTTGCTGAACACAACAGGGATTTTTTCAATTCAGACCTTGTCAGCACTTGGTGACATTGGTCACAGGCTGGAGTGCTGTAGACACTGACTCTCTCTCTTGATGTGAGACCTGCTGTTTGCTTCCCTGTCAAAGGATTCCTAGGAACCCCCATTAGTGCTCCTCCAGTCCCACTGAGAGGGACATCCACTCACAGATGTCTGTCCCACAGACATCCACTCAGCTGTTGATTTCAGGAGGAAACATCAGCTAAACCCTGTGAGAATTTAATTTGGCTGCTGCTAGAGCAACAGCAAAAGGGTTCAGCCATCTCACAGAGATACTTTAATTTCAGAGCTACTGTAAAACAGCTTCTGCCAAGGATATTGCAGCTGTTTTTCCATTTCCCTCCTCTTGTAAAATCGAGGGTGAAGAAGCTGCAGGAACATGGCTTGCATCCAGGAATGTGATAAAGATGCAAAGAAAAGCAATGATTCACAGGGAATGAACCTCTTTGGCCACTTTGCTGTAGCTCTGCCTGCCTGGATCAAAGCTGCTGCTGCTGCACCTGCATTTCATGACTGTACAAGATGCTCTTCCCATGGATCTAGGGGAGGTGGTTATTGCTTATCAGAGACAATCTGTTAAAGCAGAACAGCTGTTTGTAGATAAGGAAAAATGCTGCTGGTCACTGGGGAATTTCGGTCAATATTTGACCATCTTCCTCAAGGGAAGGAACTTGTCTTTACACCTTGGAGCCAAGAGCAGTGGGGGCTGGTGGTGGAGCTTGCAGGAAGGAGAAGAGATTCTCTGCTGTCCTGAGAGGCTGCTCCATTTCTGTCTTTACATCTAACAGCAGTTTGGGACAGAGTGTGGAGGCAGCACACTGCTCTCAGATTTGGGAAAAGAGAAGAAGGCATCTGAAAGGTGTGAGAAGAGTCAGCTCTGCTCTTCTCATGGATTCATGTGTTGCTCTTTCTCTGCAGCCAATGGGAAGAAATAGAATTGGCAGAGTTGCACCAAACCAGTGCTGCAATTAGGGCAGTGAGTGGCTGCAAAAGCAGAACATACAAGAAACCAGAAACGGGAGTCTTTGGACATCAAACTCCATGGCACAGCTGGGCAGCTGTCTGCTTCCAAACCAGCTGTTTGACCTCCTCCTGGAGCTGTTTGACCTCCTCCTGGAGCAGTGGCATCCACAGCTTGTGTTCTGCTGTGTCAGGGGGCTGTCAGGGCAGGGCCAGACAGCAGCATGGGGCAGCACACAGAGCTCCAACCTCAGTGGCCAAATGCTGGTGCTGAGCACTTCAGGCTCTTCCTGACAAAGATGGTGACCATCTGCAGCAGCATTGGGAAGGCTGGTGAAAGGCTTGGGATGGGGATGGGCCCAGGATCTGAGAGCAAAAAAGAGAAATAGGCATGTGCAGAGATAAATACACATCTGAACTCAGCTGCCCCCAGTCTAACCAGAAAAGCCAGACAAAGAAGCCTGCAAAAGTATCCCATGTCTTAAACTCTGCCAAATATGTTCTTACCATTGTTGTGACCCACTTTTATTTAGATTGAGAGTTCACTGTGCACTAATGCATTTAAAACAAGAACAAATAATATTTTAAAAGGCTTCTGTATCAGCAGAGCAACCAAGAACCGAGTCAGAGCTTGTGTTCACTGGTGTTCATGCTGGAACATAGAAATAGATAGGAAGGGTAGAGAATCCTGCCACACCTGCTCATATCAATTTCCTATATTGCCACATTTAGTAAAAAAAAAAAAAAAAAACCAAAGGGGAAATGCACAAGGCATTTGTTAAAGTGCCTGCATAATAAGCTGAAAAATCCTGAGCAAGAAGAACCACATAGAAGCCAAGAGGCACAGTTTAGAAGTTCCACTGTTGTTGGTCCTGGGGCTCTAAACCCTAACACAAGTTACCCCATTGGTCATTCCCATGGGAGTCAATGCATCTGGAAGCAGAGTTTAAAAAGTGCCTGATGGCTGCAGATCTCTTGGTTTCAATGGAGCAGTGAATTGAAACCTGCCTATAATTCATTTAATGGAGAAGCTGAATATTTCTTGCCTTAATGATAAATGTCCAAAATTACAATTTGTTAAAATCAACATGCCTCCATGCTAACAAGGAAGAGGAGGGTGTGTTGCCACAACTAAACTCCCCTCTTGGCCACCTGCCATGTGTTTCCATCACAAAAATCACTTGCAGAACTGAGGACTGGCTAGGAAAAGGAGTGGAAACAAGGCTGGAGGCAGAGGCAGGGCTCAGCTGGCACATCTGTGATTCACCTTATCTATGGTTGTACCCAAAGTAGCTGGGCAACTTCAAGAGAAACTGAGAACATTTAAAACAGAAAATGAAGTTTTGGGTTTATTTAACCATCTGTCTTTTAATTTTATCAGACAGTCCAGTAATTTTATTTAGTCAAGCCAATAGCTTTAATTTGGGTAATGGTTTGGTTTTTTGATTTCTGGTCATTAAGGTCAAAGAAAACACTTTATTTTTTAGCTAATACAAAATGTGAGCTGGGTGCTTTGTTTGCCTTCCAGAGTGCTGTACCTACCTTCCACGGATTCTCAGATATCAGAGTTTAATCAATATTAAATCATCCTCACAGTCTAAGTATTTGCTTATGTGCTTTGAATTGTTGCCTCAAGAAGAGCAGGGATGCCCCTAATCTGCTTTCACTGGGCTCCCCCAGACTCTAATTATGCCATTTAGAGAAGGACATTTCCTGGCAGCAGTTCCTCAATTCACTGCAGCAGCCACTCTTGGAACACAGGCAGAGCAAGGCTGTAATAGCTTGCACATGTGGACGATGGCTGCAGGGACGATTGACCTTCGTTTGGGACCGAGCACGAGCCTGGTTTGTTTTTGTTCAGTGTTTCCAAATGATGGTACCTTACAACCAGCACAAGTAACACTGCATGCTGGGTTCCAGCATTTACCTGTCTAGTGTTATGCTCAGGTGTGTCATTACCTGATGTCAGAAGTTACGACCAGCTCCAGCAAAGAAATGCCCTGTAGCTATCCAAAAATGCTGGATATGAAATTGCCCAAGTGCATGAACCCGTGCAGCAGCAAATAGTTTCTTTGGAGGTCTGAGCTTAGCAATAAACTGTGGGTATTCCTGATATTAATGAAATTAATATGCTCAAATGCATTGACTTTCTGTGCCTCAACTTGATTCTTGTGGAGTTAGAGCAAAGGATGAGGATTTTGGCTTCCACAACATTTTGGGACCACGCAGTGGCATGAGGTACACATTTGCACTAGAAGAATAGGTCATTTTTGGGTATGCTTGTTTTAGTTAATTTAATTCTCAAGAAAGTTGTTCCCTGCATGATAAATTTAACTTATGAGGACTAAAACCATGGCCACACATGTAGAGGGTGAGAAAAAAACCTTTGCTAACCTGAATCCACTCCATGCATGACCCATCAATTTACTGACTGAGTGGGATTGTACTGCTGTGTGAAGTCCAAGGGATCATTTTATATGGTTAATTTTTAATATAATATTTTTTTCTTCCACATTTATCTGCCCTTCTTTCTGGTGTATTTGTACAACAGTATCCTTCTGCTGAAAAACGTGGAGCTCACAAGTGCCATAAAGGAACAAAATATACACCAAATATTAAACTTATTCCTCCTCATTTCTGCAGTTCACCTGAAAAGCTATAATCTATTAAAAAACCCCCATAATTTTTCAGTGCCAATAAACAATGTTTATAGAGACTTTCATACAAACACTGAGCATCTTTTCAAGACAGAAGGCTTCCAGGTGTTGCCACAGTCAGTATTTCAAAAGGTTCCAGGTCAAGCAGTTTCCTGCACTGATAATGCCCACAGTGTCATCATTTCCTAAAATCCAGATATTTCTTATATCAGTCCCTATATTAGGGTTTTTTTCATGACTACAGGTTTCAAGATAAAAAAAAAAACAAACTGATCAGAATTACAGGTGATGGATGGTTCCAGTCCAGTTCTTGCTGCAGCTGCAGCTATGGCTGTGCTGGCTGTTTTGGCTAAGGGGAGATGGCATAAAACTTCCCACAATCAGGACCCATGTGAGCAGGGAAACCAGGGAAAAAAGAAGAAAAGAAAGATGTGGGGGGGAAAATAAAAAGGGCAGACAAATAAAGGATAATTTTTGGAGATGTGTAATCCCTTTGGCCTTTGTTTGTCTTTGATGCATCAAATGTAGCCACAAATTATTGATAAAATTGTGTGAGGCCACAGCCTCCACCAACAGCTTCCCTGTAGTTCATGCCAAGGTGTTGCAAGTCTTCCTATTAAATAAATAAACCTTGTTAGGAAGGTCTGTAAAACACTGTTAAGGTGCTTCTAATAAGCAAAACATCAGAGCCAAAGATTTATGTTAAATGTAACAGAGACAATGAGAACTAAAGTTGATATCGTTTGTGCAGTGTCAAAAAAAAAATCTCATCTGTTTTACATTGACATATGGAACATATTCCCAGGGGAGAGCAAGCGACATATTTCTAGGACACTATTTCATCTTAGGAAATCAATGTACAGGCTATTAAAACTCAATTTTTTCCATGAATGATAAGTGTAATTACATCTCTCTTTCAATAAAACCTTGTGCTTATTAAATGTAAATATTTAACAATGATTAAAATACATTTGAAGGAAATTTTATAGCTTTATTTTATATGTTCCCATCTGGGTTGCCTTTCCTAAACTGCCATACATTTTGGAGAGTTATTAAATTATTATTTTGAGAAGGACTAACACTCTGCATGTCCCTTGCTTCAATTTGAATTTCATACACTTTCAGAATTTATTAAAGTCTGGTGAATTTGAGATTCAATCAATGCACTATTGTATTTGCAGAGCTGCACTGGGGGGAAAAGTGGCTTCATGAGGTAGGAAATGCCACACTGGCACGACTTGTGCACCCAGTTTTGATGGCCAGCTAAAGTTTCCTGACTCCACATGCTCCAGCTCTCTTTTCTTTCCAAAGGAAGCAAGTTGGTTCCTTAAACGGGTTCCTTCAGTTTTATGTATGACCCTTCTGAGGCAGTTTCAAAAGTAAGCATTAATAAATGCATAATATAAATTATAAAAAAATTAATAATACAGCCCAACCTTACAAATGGCAGGTCTGCATAAGGAGCATTGTGGGTGCAAGCTGCTGACCCTGGCACAATTCAGGGCTGTGCAGGCAGGCTCGACCCTTCACAGAGCAATCTGACAGGAACACTCCAGAAAGGAGCTCACGGGTGGCCAAGGGTTTGTCAGATCCAAAAGATAAACCCTGTCTGTAACCAAAGTCTCCCCTCCAGAAGGTTCTTTAGAATGCCCAGGGAAGTATTGTTACAAATTTAAAAGAGTTGAAATCAGTTTTCTATCAAATCCTACAGCTGATTTAAAAATTGCATTGCAGGGATATTATCTATTACGCTGCTATGGAACAGCTTAAATAAATTCCTTACTTCCAGAAAGGACACCATTCCCTGTTTAATTTCTGTAAGTTCTGGATATAATTTGTGCTCAGCTGTGCTGATTTCACCTCTACTTGCTTTTCGAGGTTTGCACTCCCCCAGCAATCCCTAATTCCCTGTTATTGTTGCTTTTTGAAAGAAAATTGTGTGGAGTTCAGCTTCATACCCAAGCTAATTCCAAAAGGCTGAAGTTAATTTTTAATTGGATTACTATTTTCAGTTATATAAGCAATATCACCAAAGTCCGTTACTTACTTGAGAGAGTGCTAACAGGATCAGGCCACTGAGAGCTCATTAAAGCTCCTAATACTGCAAAGAGTCAGGAGCTCAAACCACTGCAGAGTTTCTTGGACTCACCAGGTGCCCCTTATGGCAAAAACCAGGCTGAAGAATCCACTATTGCTACAATAAAAACAAAACAAAACAAAACAAA